>CM042137.1:120926888-120959388 GCA_023376005.1 Doryteuthis pealeii | reverse complement strand
GTTAAACTCTAACTGATGTTGAAGTCCTGGAGCTCCGAGGAATGTGGATTACCTCTTCATCCCTATTACACCCAGGTCTAATCTGACTGGGAGTGGTAGTACGTTAGAATCCCATCTATAGAAATAATGAGTTAACATTTTTTTTCTATAGATGGGACTCTAGCATGTACTACCACTCCCGGTCAGAGTAGACCTGGGAGTAATGGGGATGAAGAGGTAATTATTCTCATGAGTGTCGTCACCTCAGCTAAATAATGAACCATTCCGTTTAATTATAAAGAAAGAAATTGGTGAAAAGGAGATGCTATACAGAAAAGATATGAGAAAGAGAGAGAGAGTAGGAGAAAGAGAGAGGTAGCGATAACGTTAATCTGTTCCAATCGAACATAATGAAAGGGAGGAAAGAAAGAAAAAAAGTGTGAAAGAATTAAATCAAGATTATTATAGTCTTTATATACTGAACGGTTTCGCAATAGTTCTTCAGTAAACTTATCAAATGTCGCAACAATTGAATTATCTCCTGCTAGCTCTGTCGGTAGAACATCCGGCTAGGAATCACAAGGTTCCTGGTTCGATATCTGCGCTTGCCAACTCAGCATATGAGTAGCACAGGGATCTGCGTGGTAAAGTGAGGAGCTGATGGTATAGGAGTGATGCTCCACATCTGGTGCTAAAATAATTTCCTTGGTTTAGCGCTAGTGAAAAGGGGATAGACTCCCTCGTTGTCTGGCTCATACCAAGATTTGTCTGCCCCGACGACTTTACTTACTAGTACTTAATATTTTTCTCACAGAATTCCTATTTAAAAAATGTCAGTAAATTTATTGAAAAGGGCAATTCCTTATTTCAATATGTATGAGAAAGGTCCAGCGAACTATTTTGTCCCCCCCCCCCCCAGAAATGTAATAACTTCTAAAATGCCCTGTCGACTGGGACTTTAGAATATACCGACTGCACCTCTGTAGATGAGTAATATCCCCAAATGGGGGCACCTGTTGGCCATGGGTGGCAACCTGTGATGCTTAAGAACGGAATACTGGTGGTTGAGCAGTCCATGACGTGCTACACTCCACTTTAGCCCTTACTTAGGCTAGACGGGCAGTCGGGGAGCACAAGACCTGATCAATCGGCTGTTCACTTCAAGCTCCAACTGGTCCAAACCCTATTGACCTCGTGGCAAGCCCTAACCCTTTATATCATATAGGTAAAAGGCGGTGGATGAGGGTCTTAATATCCTGGGTATGACGTTAAACTCAATCTGATGGTGAGGTTCCAATTCTGGAGCTCTGGGGCATGTGGAATATTGCCATTACTCCCAGGTCTACTCTGAGTTAGGGTCCCATCTCTGGGTTGAATAGAAAAGATGGTCTTAAAACAAAAACGTTTTCAGCATAAAATTATCCCATGGGTTGACATGCCGTAAAACCCAACAACCTGCTTTAAATGTACATGAGAAAGGTCCATCGAACGATTTTTCTCACCTCAGAAAGTTAATAACGATATCCAAGTATCCCCAAGGATTATAGTTGAATTTCCTTGGAGATAGCGGGGTGAGAAAATAGGTCGCGTTTTGTGTAATATATATATATCCCAGTGGGGGAGGATATATCTACCAAACTGGAAGCAATTCTTTTTTAAATCATTGGAGGAAAATAAGCAAATGGGAATTTATCGAAATCGTATTTTTCATAAATCTGTTTTCTGGTGAGAAAATCCGTCTTAAGGATTATTTTTCTTCTGTCAGGAAAAGCAGTTGGCAAATAAAGTTTCTTTAAATTCCGTTGCATGTGTAGCTTAATGGTTCAAACGTCGTTACTTCATGATAGATAGGAGAGGATGTCATAGATCAGCTGATTCGTTGTTCATCTTCCATTCTTCGATAATAGCCCTGTCGATAAAAACTGAAAACTCGCTGGAATGTGTATGGGGATCAAACGAAGAGATAATCTTGAAAAAATATCGTTTCCTTTGTTTTATTTCTATCTATACTCTTTCTCTGAATTTTTGAGATGAGGCTTGATAATTTGAATTATTTGGATTATTCTGACTATTGTCCTCATCTTTATTGTTAACTGCACAACGTTTCGGTCGATGTGCAGTTCAGCCTTCTTAATGTATTTCTTGTTGGACTCGGAACTTTCACGGACTCTGCAACCCCTTCCTCGAACTTGTGAACCTTGTCTTCAAACTCTGTAACATTCTTGACGTAATTGGGAGCCTTCACGAAACTTCGAACCAAACCTTTTTTTAATCCACGGAGGTAAACTGTTCTCGTTCCGTTAATCAATACTGGGTGTTAAGTATTTTATCACTGTCGCCCTTGACCAGAATTGAACCTGCAGCAATGCCTATATCCACTAAGCCATGTGTCCAATTTGACACGTGGCGTAGTGGATAAGGATAGAAAGATGTGTTTAAAATGAAATTGAATTTTGTTTAATTGAGTACCCATCAAGAATTAATAAAACAAAAACCTCTTTGGCATAAAATGGCAAAATGGGTTGACATGCCGTTAAAACCAAACCAACCAACTCAGTAATTGAAAAATGTCAATTTAAACGTACAATGTACGCAATTTTATAACTTCTCGGTATAAAATAAGCCCGTCCAATTTGGCATATCGGTAAAATCATTCCAATTATTTGATTGGATTCAGCTAAGAACTTGTTAATTTCGACAAAAAATATATAATGATTTCTTAGGTTTAAAAAACGCAATAGTCGATGCGTACATGATTTAGTAGTGTTAGTATTATATTAACTTCTGATCTTTTTTATGCTTTTGTTTTTTTTTAAAGTGAAGCACTAACCTTTTCTGTTCCTATTAAGAGGCGGAATATCGTGCTAACTCTTAATTAACAGATGACGTTGATACTTTAATATTCAGAACTTGAATACGCCGAACGTGGTGATCGTTTTTTGTTCTGTTTTTCTTTTTCTTCTTTACTTTTCTATGTTAATATTCTCGTTCTGACCAAGAATTTTCTTTCTTTTGCAGGTAAGTTCCATTTTTTTTATTCCTGGTTATTTTTGGTGGACATCGACAAGAAACATTCTATGTAGATAGAGAGGGGAAAAAGTCAGAAAATGTAAAGGTAAGTTCTCCACTTGAGAGTATAACTTTAAAAGTAGAAAGAAAATGAACTAAAGTGAGGAGGGAGTCGAAGGAGGGGGGAAAGTTCTGAGATTAAAATATTTTCTTTGTCGTTATTTTATTTGAAATTCATTTTTGCCGTTTTTTTTTTTTGTTTTTTTTAGTAATAGCTTTTTTTTTTTTTTCTCCTCTAATTGGAAGAAATCTTTCTTTTTTATCTTTTTAATTTTTTTTGTTCCTCTCGACCAGCCGACTTAATTTCATTTTTTCTCTCTGATATCCTGTTGTCATGACTTGATTTTCTTTTCTTTTTTTTTTTTTGTCTGAAGAAAAAAAGTATCGCTGAAGCAAAGTCTGGAATTTTGCCACAAAACTCGTTTGAAAGTAAATACAACACTAATCAGCACGTTTAACACTGTGTATTGACTTCTATGAAAACATACATACATACATATATATATATATATATATATATATATATATATATATATATATATATATATATATAAACCCTCCACTCGAGCAGTATGTGATACAAGGCCAATTTCTAAAGTGAAGTTTAACAGGTTTAAATTCGGAGTTTTCATTCTCCTAGACTGGTTATCTAACCAAGGCTAAAGAGCCCAGTCTACCCTACTATTTACCCATAGCTGGAGGGAGACTAGTTGGATTCATACCTTTCCCCAGGGTATTAGTGCTATGTCAAATGCAAACAGCCTCGTTCAGGATTTGAACTCAGGTCGACGAGCCCATTTCTTACGATTTTAACTATTACACTACGTGTTGTGAAAGCATACATATAAGACGGTTGTTTGGTAAGGTTCGTACTGAGTGGAGTCGTAAATAACAATGATAAAAACATTTTATCTATTCTATTAAGATGTATCAATTATTACTAAAATCTTGACTGTGGGGCTTATAATACGCTGACTGTACTCGCTGCATAGAGGGTATGACTTCCCTCAAAGAGGTATCCTGGTTATGACAAACTGTGTGGTGAGACACGAGTTCTGATGAGTCGGAGGTACCCCTTCATTGTCGTTACTCCCTAGTCCTCATGAATCCATCTATTCTGCCTTCTTCAGAGAATGTGTTTAGCCTTTGTAAGGCAAACATTCTTGCAGAAGGAAAACTGAGAATTAAGAACAACCCGGTTTAGCTCAGTCGGTAGAGCGTCAGCCTAGGAATCGCAAGGTTCCTGGTACGATACCGGCTCTCGACAACTCAGCGTATGAGTAGCACAGGATCTCTGCGGTAAGGTGAGGAGCTGATGGTAGGTGTGGCACTCCACTTCAGTTGCAAAAACAATCTCCTTGGTCTAACGCTAGTGAAAAGGGGATAGGCTCCCTCGCTCTCTGGCTGATACCGACATTAGCCCCTCCCCGTACTCTGCTTAACACAACCTATATTGTATTCAAACCCTGTTTTTGGGTGGAGGGTTGGATAAATACATACGTAAGCTCTATTATCGATATTGAGCACTATTTATGATCATTCATATATTTTTAAACGCCCTGAATGTATGTATGTATGTATGTATGTATGTATGTTGAAATGTGCTCAGTGTCAGTTTTGCTATACAGTGGCGATACTTTGCTATTAGTGGTTACTCCGTCTGAGTTAACGCCTAAACCTGTGATCAATGGTGGAATGTTTGGCATGAGAAGGTTGCTCGCCAATCGGGGAATCACTGATGCGTCGGTGCAATTCATGGCATCGGCAGAATAAGGCATGAAAAGAAAATCTTCTGCATGATAACAATTCAAAGCCGGAGTGCTGTTATCAAATGGTGCATACAGTGATTAGCCTGAAATCCACACACGTATGAACACCTTCTGCATAGCACCCCCCCCAACTAACCAATACGCTCCCACCCGATTTGGCTCCGTCAGACGTCGGGCTATTCGCGAAATTCAAAGAAGACTTAAAAGGTCAGTCTTTTTCACCTAATGCTAAATTTGAACTTAACTGCATCAGGTAAATCAGAAACACCCTTCATACACTGAATGAAAACGTTAATAGCATATTCGGAAGAATATGTAGCGATGTTGTGAAATAAACTAGAATTTCAATTAAAAGAATGCTACAATTTTTTATTATTCGGACTCTTGTTCTCATCTTTATTATCTACACAACGTTTCGGTCGATGTGCCCTCCGGCCTTCTTCGGTATTTTTGTCGGAACCCCTTACCCGAATTCGGGAACCTCCTCTTCGAATTTGAACCTTTTTGTCGAACTAGGGAGACTTCATGTCGTAATCAGGAGCTTCAAAAATTCAGAGAAATAGTAAATTGCTACAATTTTTTACAAATTTTATATTTTCTTGGTCTACATGTTTTTAGATGAGGCTTGATGTGAATAATTTTGAAGTTTCAGACTGTTGTCCTCAACTTTATTGTGGCATGTATAAACACAATGTTCAGGCCGCTGTAACATCGGGCCTTGTTTTGATGTTTCTTATTTACCTCAGAATATGTTGTATACCCTTTCTTACTTCTTACTTCTGGTCGGATTTTCTTCTAGCTGGCTTGCTATTCTGATCGTCTTTGGTATATCTTCTAACATCTTGACTTGGTCTGGTCTAGCGTCTCGGATCTCCTAAGGTCTGGTTTTCTATTGCTATGTTCCTGCTGGCTGGTCGTCCTGGATTCATTTCTTAGTCTTGTTACCAAGACATTCATCAACCACAAGAACATATTACTTATACAAACTTTTATTTCCTTAACGATACATTTCATGTAACTAAATATCTGACTAACATAGTGCACGTGAGTTCCAGTTTTAGGCAGGACCTAAAATGGTCGACTTCTCTGTCTGACGTCTAACTGAAAACTGGGGACTCAAAAGGTCCTACGTGACTTCACGTATTTTGGCGGGCTTCTGTAATTTTCCATTGAAGGACCCAGTCATGATATGAAAAGGGTCATCCCCTCAGAATTACAGGGGACCGACAATAATCTTATGCAACCGCATAGATTATGTAACAAATAAAGTCATCATTAGATGATAACCTTGAGTTCAAGCGTGGTTTCGGAGCTTAAATATCGTTACTACTAGTTTAAGGCACTACAACCAGCACAAAATATCACCAGACTTATTGACAGAAATTGATATATTGGCTGGATCTAAATTTATAGCAAATTATATTAAAGGATAGATATACAGGATGTCCATAAAGTCCGTTTCCAACTTTAAAAAATATTACAAAAGCAAATGAACCGACACATACGCGAAATTATTACAAAATGAAGTGCACATATTGAAGATTATTTGGGCACAATCATTTCCACAAAGTATATTAAAACGGTACTCGATTTCTTGTCATGTTCTCTGTAGCTTAGCCTCATCAAGGATCACAGTGGAATTAATCTTTTGCTTTAGGTCAGTGATGTCCCGCATCTTTGTTCGATACACGCTATCATTTGCATAACCCCACAGAAAGAAGTCTAGGGGGAGTGATACCTGGAGAACGAGATAAAGAGACTTTGGGGACACCCGGCAAATTCTAGATTTATTTTAGACCAGCGCTACATATTCCTCCGAATATTCTATCATCGTTTTCATTCTGTGCATGAAGGGTTTTTCTGATTTACTTTGTGCAGTTGAGTTACAATTTAGCACCAGGTGAAAAAGAGTTACCTTTCAATGTCACCTTTTAATTTCGGGAATAGTCCTAAGTCTGATGGAGCCAAATCGGGTGAGAGCGTGTTGGCGCGGGGTGGGTGGGGGGCGGTCTGTTCAGAAGATGTCTAATTGTATTAAATGATAGATCTAAATTTAGATCTAACTAATATATTAATCATATATCTCAATACATCTGGTTGCATTTTATGCTGCTTGGAGCGCCTTTAACTAGTTGTAACAGCGGCCTGAACGTTGTTTATATGTTCAACAATATAGATGAGGACAACAGTCCGAGATGCTAAAATTATTTTTTACAGTATTTAAAACGGGAGAATATTAAAGATTAATTTGTTTTGTAATTGACGAATTTTTGCTGTTTTTCACACTTAACGGTGTGTTCTTTGTAATGTTATTGATCTCATTGCTATAACTTTTTAAAGAATTATGTAAAATAAGATTAGGCCCTGTTCTATGATAAAATGTAAATTGTCATTTTTGTTTTTTAAGTTAATGGCCTGAATATGTGAAAAGTTTCTTTTAATAAGAATTGTGTAACGATGCCTTTGACTTTAAAGGTGCCAAAATATTAACCCACATACACGATAGAACACTACGTAGAATTATGGAATCTTGCGTTATTCTTACCCATAAAACCATACCCCACTTATGGCAAGCCCCTACCCCTTTTTATCATATGGGTGCTAGAAGGCGGTGGCTGCGGGTCTACATGTCCTGGGAATGACGTTAAACTCTATCTTATGGTGAGGTTCCAGTTTTGGAGGTTTGGGGAATATGGAGCACCCCATTCATCACCATTGCTCCCTGGTCCACTCTGAACCGGAGTGGTAGTACCTGTTAGGGTCCCATCTATGGGTTAAATAAAAAAATGTATTTATAAAAAAATTGTATTATCCATTAAGAATTGATTTATTTCAAAACTTTATCGACATTAAATGACCCACTGAGGTTGATATGCCATAAAACAAAACCAAACCAAAAACCATACCCCAAAGAAAAGGCTTTTTAATATATCCCCTTATTTAGCGACACTTGTAGTCAGAAACCATAAAATCCCCTTCACATGACATTTTCTGTTATATACACTTCCTAACAAATTTTAAATTTTCACATTATTCAAAAATAAAAACATACAACCGTTCATACTTTTTTAAAAACTTTTAATGAGAATTATATATCAAGGGTGTGCGTGTGGAGGGGTTCATTAGGCTTTTAGATGTGCTACGGTAAGGCATGGCCAAAAAAAAGGTTGGGAACCACATCACTAGATCGAAGTCGGTGACCATTTACGAGATACATTCGTGAGTAAATAACTATGTATGCATCGGCTTTTGTCTGTCTCGTTTTTAAAAGACCAATCAACGCCAATATCCTCTGAGACTCTCGTCGTTTCTACCACAACATATCCCCCCTTTCATTAGCAAAGAACAAAATCTGTCTCTCGATCAAAGTACAATACCTAAAATTATCTATTCTCTAAAGAGAAAAAAATATTTCCAATTTTTTAAAGCTATATTCAGTCGTATTTTATTCTCTTTCATCGATAGTTTCTGACCAATGAAAAGCCACTGTAATTATTGTTTTTAGCCGATTACTAAGTCCCTTTTGAGAGGGGAATTCTATTAAGCTCGCTATTCCTTTTGTTTGTTTGGGTAAATATATTTGGTTGGATTTTAAGTATTCATGTTTTCTCCATTCCCTTCTGGTAATTCGTTCTGTTATATGCTTAAAATATTAGAACACTGTCTATCTATTTGTCTGAATTTGTTCGAAGAGTTTAGTGTATCTAGTTACTCACTGTGCTACTGGTACTATTTAACAGAGTACTACCCTTTTCATTGTGGTATAATCAGCGACTAAACCGGTAACCCCACAGATTTGTCTGGTGAGGAGTATGGCTAGAGACCCTGAAGAATGAGGAACAAGACCTGAAAAACGGCCCTTTAGTACATTATTTCTAAAGTCCAACCCCATCTTCACTGCATCCCTAACTGAATTGCGTAAGGAGTTGGTCTTTCTCCTGTTCTACTTTTACTCTTCTTTTAATACATAATATTTCTTTCAGAAAATACGTCACATTTTTAACGTCCTCGTGTGTACCAAGTATATCACATTCTTTCTAAAATAAAAGCTGCTAACGGATGAGAACATATTTTCTTTCCATTCTCTCTTATCTACCATTTTATATTGAAAAGATTTCCACCACAGGACAGAAAACAGTTTTTTCTGTCCTAATATTCCGATGAAGGTTTGATAAAAACTGAAACGTTTTAATATCGACTTCACCATATATGATACATTAATCTTTTTTGTAATCCTTTTTTCTACTTTCTACATCCTAACGGATTTACTTCAATATTTTGCTCCACACACACACACACACACACATAATATATATATATATATATATATATATATATATATATATATGTCACAAATTCGAGCGTCGATAAAGGAATTAACCAAATAAGTCGGGGTGATAAAGAATATGAGAGTTCAATACTTTTGGAGAGTGGATTTACTATACCATTCTACAATATATTTACATATATGTATTAGTAAAGTTAATATCATTCATTAAAAATCCCAATAAAATACTATTCGTTAATAACCCCGACTTATTCGGTTAATTATTTTATCGATAGTAAAATTTGCGATTTACTTGACATTTTACTTTATCCGTTAAGTCATCCCCCTACATAAACACACATACATCCATATATATATACATGAATATATATATGTATGTATATATTGTGTGTGTGTTATTGTCTCTTGTCTTTTATATATAAATGTGATTAACGAGTGATGGGAAAATATACAGTTATTTACTAAACGCAGCACAAGGTGAGCATAGAGGGTCAAACACTCTGTTCGATAACTGACCTGCGACACCACTTTGCTAACCATTACACCTCGACTAGGTGAAATATTATGACTGATCGTTTTGGTAGAGTTCAACCACAGACTTCCTGCTTCAAGCCGATATATTTCCTTATGTAGTTAAGTTTTTGTTAACAAGCACTATTGAAAAAGAAACTCTGATCTTTCTCTTCAACTCTGTTCAGCTATCTTTTTTTTTTTCTATTTTTCTCTCTCGCTCTCTTGCTTTTTTTTTTTTTTAACTCCAAGAAGCAGATTTGTTTCTTTAACGAATAAAGAAAAAGTTAAGACAATATATTGCAACCAATGAACAATTCAGACTGACCTCAAGCAAAAGGTTCGTTAACATCATTTGAAATGAGATTTTTCTCGTGTTTATATATATATATATATATATATATTATATATATATATATATATATATATATTATATATATATAATGTTTTCTTTATTTCTATTGAACATTTATTCTAAGAACAGAAAAAGTTATTTAATATTTGGATATCAAATAGTATTTCATGAATTACTGTACACATACCCGTATATATATATATATATATATATATATATACCCCTCCGCACAACGAGGATGTCACAATGTCAATTTCTTTAACGGGGTCTAACAGGTTTGAATTCAGATTTTTAATTCTCATAGACTAGTTACCTAGCTAAGGTTAAAGGACCGAGTATACCCAGCTATTTACCTGTAGTTAGATTCATACCTTTCCCCAGGATATTAGCGCTATGTGGAATGCAAACAGGCTCATCCAGGATTTGAACTCTGGTCGACGAATCCATTTCCTACCAATCTAACCATTACACCACGCGCTTCCACATATTCCTATATAAGTTGACTGTATGGATTATATTTCTTACTTGCACAGTTCTCCAATTGGACGCAAAACCTGTCGGCTGGGGCTTTAGAATACACCGACTGCACCGCTGCAGAGAGGCAAGTCACCCCTCCAAATAGAAACCACCGTTGACTGTGGGTGGCGACTTGATGCTAAGGATGGAACCCTAGTGGCTGAGCTGTCCATGACACGGCACACCACTTTGGCCCTTACATATGTTGAACGGTCGGTAGAAGAGGCCCCCTCCGATTAATCGGCTGATCAAGTCAAGCTCTAGCACCTATGATTGTCTCAATCCTATTGCCCTTATGGCAAACTGCAAACGTTTTTATCGTATATGTGCTAGAAGGCGGTGGCTGTGGGTCGTACCCTTTCACCACTATTATTCCCCGGTCCACTCTGACCTGGAGTGGTCGTACCTCTTAGGATCCCATCTATGGATTAAATAGAAAAAACGAGTTTAAAAAGTTGAGATTAAAAAAAATTGAATGACCATCAAGAATGAATAAAAACAAATCTTCGACATAAAATAACCCAACAGTGGTTGACGTGTAGTAAAATCCAGCTAACCGGATTCGATCGTGAATGTTTTTAATTTGCTCTTAGTCAGTCCGATTCAAAACTGTATGTCATCTTGGGGTACGGCCTCTAGAAGTAATGTTGAAAGATTTGACTGACATTCGCATTTATTATTATTATTATTATAGATTAGTAAATATTGCTAGCTGTATGAATAAAACAATACGCGTTTTAATGTCGGTCGCGGTGACCATATTTAATCGAGATATTTTCGCATACACATCTCAGCCTTAAATTGCGAAAACAACCTTCTTGCTATTATGAAAGAAAAGCTTGTCAAATATATTTTTCAGCTTTCACTTGACTGTTCCAGTGCAAACTTATCCAGAGATTAATCGGCTCCGGTAGATTGCTTGGAAAGAAGTCAGCCATTAGCAAGACAACTTCCTCTTTCCTTTTACCCGATCGGTATTGTCAACCGGAAACTGTCATGTTAGCAACATCCGAATTCAAGGAACAATGCGTTAATTAAAAAGAAAGAAAAAAAAACCCAGCTTTCTGTACAAGTCAGCAAGTCTTCATCATCTAAACAGTTAGTGCGTACAGCAATAAATAACAGAAAATCGTTGCATCGTTCGTTCCCCAGCGAGAACTAAATGGGGTTAAATCGCTCAGCTGAGCCTGCCTCGTGATTTAGATAAGTTGCTTAAGACAGAATTCTGTTTTCGAGCCGAGAAAAGAGCACGGTTGGATTTGTCGGCATGACAACCCTTGTTGGGTTATTCTATACTGAAAACGTTTTGTTTGATTCATTCTTAGTGGATACTCATTTTTTAAAAAGATCTCATTTTGTTCTAGTGAACTCGTAGATAGTACCCTAACAGGTACTACCAATCCAGGTCAGAGTGAACCTGGGAGTAATGATGATGAAGGGGTACTACACATTCCCCAGAGCCCCAGAATTAGAACCTCACTATCGGATAGTTTAACGGCATACCCAGCACATCAAGATCCTCACACACTGCCTTCTAGCACATAAATGATAAAGAATTGGGGGTACCATAAAGTTAATAAGTTGGGACAATCATATAGATGCCAGGGCTTGACGTGACCAGCCGATAGATTGTCTTGGCCTCTCTATCCTCAGTAAGTGGTGTGTTATATATCATGGACTGCTCAGCCACTATATTAACATCCTTAAGCATCACGGATCGCCAACTACAGCCAATAGGAGGCCCCATGTAGGAAACTTACCCCTCTGTAGAGGTGCAGCCTGTGTATTCTAAAGCTCTGACCGACAGGGCTAAAGAGCTAGGAATTACATGATGATTTTAAAGGCAGGTAGACCTTGTCTGCTTAAATAACGCTTTTAGTTCACTGGATTAATTCTGGCTTAGACAATACTTAAAGATAACCATATTGGTGCTGTCTCCCCTACAGAAAAGTAAGACCCTCTCAAGAATGTATCTCCCACACCTCCTCACGTTTTGGGTGTAACACAAGGTTAATTTTAAGCAAAATTTAACAGGTTCGAATTCAGTTTTCCTTCTCCTAGACTGGTTGCCTAATCAATGCTAAAGATCCCAATCTGCACTATTAAGGAATTGTATAAGCCAAGGAATGCTAAATAAAATTCAATTTTTTATGAATATTGTTATTTTTAATCTTATTTTAAAATTCTGAAATTTCAGACCTCTGTTTTTTGTCAATGTTTTGTAGAATGTTTTCGTTTTTTTTTGTTTTTTTTTTGTTTTTTTTTCAAATTAAAAAGATATATAAAAATTTCGACGTAATTCTTATTAATTTAAGATTAAAAGTAATATAGTATTCATCATTTTCAAACTTAGTTATTCTGGCTCACTGTTGAGCCAATTATGATCAGAGCAGCATCAAAATCTGACCTTTTTAATGTTCTTTTAATGTTTTGCTTCAGATCAATGGGTCTTTGCTTAATTCGTCGAATGTCTTGGATCTCGACATGTGCACTTCAAATTTCAGTCGTCTTAGCCTTTGCTCATTAAGCACCCTCTCTCGTGCCTCAAGGGCTGTTTTTGGTACGTCAAACCCACTGATGGATATTGTTCACATTCACACAATTATCGCTATACCTTGCTCTTGCATATTGTGGATTCTAGATAGAAGCGAAGAAGAAATAATTTATCATTTATCGTCGTTTTATACGTAACTTAGACACTTTCATCCTAGGCAGGGTGCACAGTTATTACTGTCTCATCTTAATAGAAATTTCTAACAGAGGATTGGTTGGATTGTACAGCCTGTCAACCCATTTGGTCATTTCATGCCAAAGACGTTTTGTAATATTCTAAATAGAAAAATGTGTTTATAAAAAAGATTGAGTATCTATTAAGAATGAATTTATTTCAAAGCTTAGTCGGCATTAAATGACCCACCGAGGTTGATATGCCGTAAAACAAACCAAACCCTCATCTCTCCAGGTTTCGGTTGAATAGTACCAATGATGTTCTTCCACAAGGATGACTTTGGCATTAAATAAACCACGAAGGTTTATATGCCATTAGATAACTAGGCGAAACCGAACGAACAGAAACAGTTACTAATACAGTAAAATCCCGCTTTAAATAATATTTCCCTGTTTCAAATTTGCTTTTACACCATTTATATTGACTAAATCTAGATTAGCTGAACGTCATCAAAAAGCGTCAAAATTATACGATTATTTACAGATGAATTGTTACTTATGTTTTGAATTTATCTAGGGCATTGGGATCATAATGGAGTACTCTTTCTCTCATCTTTTGGAGATATATTATTTTATGATGCTGTCATAAAGTACCTAAATAATGAGAAAATAATGTCTTTTCTTATAAACATTTCTGTCGAAACTCAGAAGAGAGAAACTAGAAGATCTGGCGCGACTTGTTCATTCAACACAGCAATTGTTAATTATTCTGTTCACCTTGTATCTTTTGTTTAGTAACCCTTTTATCCTCTAATTAATACTCGTAATACTATTATTTCTCTGTCAACTCTGATAATCGAGTTACAAAATATATTCAGTTTTAAATTGACCAAACTTTTTGTCGAAGATTTCTAATACAACAAAAACAAAACACATTAAAATAAGATTTTTTTTTTTAATTTTCAATTTGTTTGGTTGATATTTGTTGTGGGATTTTTAAGGGTTAAAATAATAAGATAAACGGGTAAAAAGGGATACAAATGTATTGAACAAAAATGAATAGAAATTACAGAAAAGAAAGTGAAAGTTGCGTCCGACCATACAGTTGCGAACTGACTCGCGTTGCTTGTGTGTCAAGCCACAATTGTCCCTGCTACTTATAGTAGTAGTCGGCGCATTCCATTTATGTACATAGGTTATATCACCTATAACAATATCAATCTTTGGTAACCTTTTTAAAGCCAGTCTAGGAGAAAAAAATAACTCTGAATTCAGAGCAGCTGTATTCCACTTCAAAATTGACCTTGTTTATTGCATTCTGCTCGAAGCGGAAGTGTCGAGTAAATACACACTTCTACGCAATTTTGTGTGTTGCTTTTGGTGGGTGAGGTGATTTCTAATATTTGTACTCCTCCAACCAATTCATATATAGTCTATTTGTTTTCTCTGTAAGTATTTGTCTAATATTGGTAGGAATAAAATGGCATTGCTTTTTATGTCTATGAATGTGAGTTTATGACATTATTGTCTGATAAGTGGCAACTTTCTTGACGTGAAGGTGTTGTCTGAACAATATATATGCTAGAAATTTTTATTAACATTGGTCTTATTTTTATAACCTCGTTGTCAAAGAAAGTTACATTAGTCTTATCTAAGATGGGTTTAGAGGGGGGTTACTATTATAAATAACTGTAAAGTTTGAAGTTAATATTTCTAATCTATAAAGTTCATATATATATATATATATAATATATATATATATATATATATTATATATAATTTATTTATTGATTTGCATAAACAAAAAGGGATAAGACAAACAGGAATATTTATTTTGTTATTTATTTTTAATTGTTCTCAAACTAGTTTCGACCCAGGTGGCTGAGCAGTCCATGACATGCAACACTCCACTTTGGACCTTACTTGGGCTAGACGGGCGGTCGGGGAGTCCCACTTCGATCAATCCGTTTGTCATGTCAAGTGCTAGCACCTAAATGATTGCCTCAACCCTATTGCCCTTATGGCAAGCCACAAACCTTTTTATCATATGGGTGCTAGAAGGCGGTGGCTGGGGTCTTCATGTCATGGGAATGACATTAAACACTATCTGATGGTGAGGTTCGAGTTTTGGATATTTGGGGAATGTGGATCACCCCTTCATCACCATTGCTCCCAGGTCAACTTTGAACCGGGGTGGTAGTACCTATTTAGGTCCCATCTATAGGTTAAATAGAAAAAACACGAGTTTATAAAAAAAAAATTGAGTATCCATTAAAAATGAATTCTTTTCAAAACTTAGTCGGCAATAAATGATCCACTGAGGTTGATATGCCGTAAAACAAACAAACCAAACGAACTAATTTCAACCTTAGATCACTATCAGAAAATATCATGTGAAAGAAATTGTTTTTATACATTTTAAAAAAGGTTTCAAAGCCACAAAAGCTGGCACGGAAAAATGTACTGGTAAAAGAGACAAGTCAATTTGTTTAGGGAAAACATCTTTTGGTTAAATTTGCTTGGATTGTTTTGTTTTTTTATATACATGAATTCTTGAAGGCATTTTTTTAATCATTAATTTTACAAAAAATGAAATACATGAAAAGGACAAATCTAACAGGGAGTTTAATTTAAAATTCTATATAAACAACAGCATTCGCCTCCAGCCTCTTAAGCCGCTCGGTAATCGCATCAACTGATCTTCTCAGGTACTCTAGTGGAATGGCTGAAACAGATTCTCGTATTCGTTCTTCAAGTTCTTCCAAAGTCGTTGGTTTTGTAGAGTAAACTTGGCACTTCAACCAACTCCAAAGAAAAAAGTGGGTATTAAAGCAGCGCTCCAGGTTGCCACTCATGCGAACCACATCTACCGATCCATCTCTCAGGAAAATGATGATTCAGCCATTCACGAATAACAGTAACAAAATGTGGAGGAGCACCAACTTGCATAAAAATCAAACCTTCAATATTCCCCCAATAGAAAAATGTAACTGGATATAAAAAGATATAGTTTAGAATGAGTTATTTTCAATCATCCAATATATATATATATATGTGTGTGTGTGTTATAAAAAATAAAGTAAAAGTTCTGTTCTTGTTGGGGGGGGGGGTAAAGCATGAAAAGATGGTGGATGTCTGCGTTGAAATAAACTAATGTTTAAGAAGTACTGTAGACTTAGCAATTGTGTCCGAACTCAAAGTATAGGTGATACTGTAGAGTAGACGCGAAACCCTTGCAATAACATCATATATATATATATATATATATATATATATATGTATGTATATGTATGTATATGTGTGCGTTTCTCTTTTATATATACTCAGTTATTACTGTAGACGACCAATATTTGCCGACCGTTCTCCGCTGATTGTGTAGGGACATCGTCTATTTTCTCAACTATTAATATGATGTTTGTATATCGATACTTTCTTGTCCCAAGCCACCACGAGTGTATATTTGTCCTAAAAATTCCTATGCAACTTTATTTCAAGTCTAATGGGGGAAAAATGGATTATATCTTTCTATCTGTCTCTGCCCAAAATGTACTGAATCAGTCTTAATGCCGCGTAAGTTTACGATAATGTTTTTCCCAATGAGGATCAATTTCCCAGCGCTTACGAATTGGTCTACAAACGTAGCAATCACCTGGACAAGCATCGTTACAACACACGGAAAGAGGAATTCCCGTGGTGCAGTGGCTAACGTGCTAGACTGCAACATTGCAGTACATGAGTCACTCTAATTTTTCGCGCGAAAATGTTATAACTATGTTAACAAATATTAAACATTTATCGTACATTTATTCAAAATGCGAAAACGTACGTTATATGTAACTGAAATCGGTTTGTTTTTTTCTGTTTTTAACACATAAACTTGGAATTGTTCTTTATATTACAAGTGATATATCCGGGTTAAGGGATATATTCTGAAGTTTGTATTTGGTATATTATCGCATTAGTAATTGGTACGTCGAACAGCAATATGTCTCCAAGCAGTCGTGGTGTAGTATAGCGAGTAAGCTTAGGTTGTAGGCTTAGGTATAGGTTTATTTTCCCAGTACCCCACTCGTACCGAGTCAGGCACGAAGGCCCTATTTATGTGGGACCACCCACAAGCCGAGACTCATGGGTGGCAGGTGGAAAAATTGCGTCGATCCCGTCGGCATTCCCCTGAAGGGGGCGCCTCAGGCGCTGGGCAATAAACACAGCCCTGCCCCTTTAAGTCAAGGGGGCAGGTATTGCCTGGAGGGATGACCCTCTGGGACCGCACTGGACCCCTGCCTGAGCGGGTCGTAGGCTTAGGTATAGGTGCCTGTACCAACACAGTGTTGACTATTTATACATGACACTGTCCAATCAGATTATAGTGAGGGGGTACCAAGGTATTTACATATACATTACATCACAAAGTAAACAGTAAAAAAAATAATTTTCCATTTTTTATTAACGTTTTAAAATATTCTTTAACAATTACGGACTTATGAAATGTCCGTATTTTGTACCTACCTAACTAATAAGGTATAGATTATTTGATTTTGTGCGCAAATAAAAACGATAATCTATATCTTATAGATCTGTGAATTAATGTTTGGCGCGTAAGCTTCAAATGTTCAATAATTTATCATTGATCGTTGCTTTATACGTGACATGAGGCACACCTACTACTGTCTAATCTTAGTAGAAATTATGAACAGATAAGTGTAGTCCCCGTGGCGCAGTGGTTAACGTGCTTGATTGTGACATCGTAGTAAGCTAAGTTACTATAAGAAGCCATCTGAAATTTGTTGACCAATTCATATACCTTGGTAGCAATATCTCATTTAGTGAAAGCGGTGTCCATATACTCATAGTTAAGTCATGGACTTCTATTGACAGGTTAGCAATCATACGGAAATCTGATGCCTCTGATAAAATAAAACGGGAGTTCTTTCAAGCTGTAGCCGTGTCAGTACAACTGTATTGCTGCACAATAAAATTTGTTTTAACAATGTGTTAGCACCATTGGGGATCATGTTTTATGGTATTGATTAGGTTCATGTCTGTATCCTATGGTATAATTTTATTTCCTTCAAAAAGGACAGAATGTCTTCTATGTTGACATTTTCAAACAGATCTTTGTTAACTGTTTATGTTATTTTTACCTGTAGCCGAGATTGAACCTGCAACCTTCATTTTCTTATTTTCTTCTTTACTTCTTTTATCTTTCGTTCTTCTTTCATTTTTAACTTCCCTTCTTCCTTTTCTTCTTTTCTTCTTTCTTTCTTTCTTCTTTCTTTCTTTCTTCTCCTTCTCTTTCTTTCTTCCTCCTTCCTTCTTTCTCCTCCTTCCTTCTTTCTTCTCTCCTTCTTCTTTCTTTCCTTCTTCTTCTTTCTTCTTTCTTTCTTCCTTCCTTCTTTTTTCTTCCTTCCTTCTTTTCTTCCTTCCTTTCTTCCTTCCTTCTTTCTTTCTTTCTTCTTTCTTTCTTCCTTCTTTCTTTCTTTTTCCTTCTTTCCTTTCTTCCTTCTTTTCTTTCCTTCTTTTCTTTTCTTTCTTCTTTTCTTCTTCTTTCTTTCTTCTTTCTTTCTTTCCTTCTTCCTTCTTTCCTTCTTTCTTTCTTCCTTCTTTCTTTCTTCTTCTTTCTTTCTTTCTTCTTTCTTTCTTTCTTTCCTTTCTTCTTCTTTCTTCTTCTTTCCTTCTTTCTTTCTTTCTTTCTTTCCTTCCTTTCTTCTTCCCTTCTTTCCTTCTTTCTCTTCCCTTTTAACTTTCTTCTTCTTCTTCCCTTTTAACTTTCTTCTTTCATATTTAAAACCACATGAAATTGACGTTGAGAGGTTTTAGAATTTAAATAAGAAACTTATTTGAAGAGCTGAGTCTTTTGTTTGGTTGTTGTTTATTTTGCTATATGATACAATTAAGTATTGTTTGTATTATACATTTTACATTACTTTTAAGTAAACATATCAAACGTTGTAATAATTAAATTATCATACTGTCGTATATCCACAGGTCCTGTTAGTTTCTTTTATTTCTTCTGTGATGATTAATCGATTTGTCTCTTTGGTGTACCTTCGGTGTATTCATCTGTTGCTGCCAGCCATTGCAGTCAACCAAATAAACGTACCTACCAGCCAAGGTTTTCTTTCAG
This sequence comes from Doryteuthis pealeii, assembly GCA_023376005.1. NCBI lineage: Eukaryota > Metazoa > Mollusca > Cephalopoda > Myopsida > Loliginidae > Doryteuthis > Doryteuthis pealeii. The sequence continues at coordinate 120,940,108 of CM042137.1, read as the reverse complement.
CTGATTTTGTCCTTGTTCTCATTTTGCTATCGCGACAAATCGATTTGGCTGTAATCATCTGACTTGACTCTTTCCTTCTGTCTTCTATTTCTATTACTTACACTAGCAAGAATATGCACCCTTCGTCGGGTGTAAGTATTTAAGTTTTACTGTAATCTTTTATATGCGTTCTTGTTTGATTTCGTCAATCTTTCTAATCAATATATATTAATACGCTTGTTAATTAACCTTCCGACCGTTATCTTTCAACATCGTCTAGTTAAAAATGAGACAGTCCAAAATGAGACAGTCTATTGCAAAAGAGTTCAACATGTAAAGAGTATAATAATCTTGATTTAACCCTGTTTCACTCTTCTTTTTTTCTTTCCTTTTCCTCTTTTCATTATGTTCGATTGAAACAGTTAAACGTTATCGCTTCATCGCGTTCACCCTCTCTCTGTACCTTTTCCCAAATCTTTCTTTATATTATTTCCATGTAGTATGTCATTTTCTTTCTCTTTCTTTATTATAAAAACGGAATGGTCACATTATTTAACTGATGTAATGACACTCATAAGAATTCAGCGGATAAGCAACATTACATTTTTGCATTTCATTGTGGACGATTTGGACTGTCTCATTTTTAACTAGACAATGTTGCAAGATAACGGTCGGAAGGTTAATTAACAAGCGTATTAATGTATAGATTAGAAAGAAATTAAACAAGAACGCATATAAAAATTACTTATTTTAATTATTTTCATTATAAAATCATTCATAGGGATGATTTTTATGCGTTGGAGAATAAAACAATATAAGAGATCAATAACACCCAGTAATTATTTATTAAACCCGATTTTGTTAAAACCAGTATGCAAATTAACCACAACATATTATGTAAAACTTTATTTCTCAGTGATATATAAGACACATTGCAGGATTTTAAACACACTAATAACATCGACTGTTTTTAGGCAAATCTAACTCAGAATATTTTTTATTAACGATGTCTATGAAAATCTATGAATCAATGATTAAATACTCATTGATAAACGTTCAATTCCTGAGGGTATTATGACGTAAGCTGTTATGTGGTATCGGTTACAGACAGACAACAGTCCGAAAAATCTAAATAATACAAAAAAGATTGAATACGGTTTTCTGTGAAAATCTATTCCTTATTATTTAATAAGTTTTTCTAAGTCTGATATATAGACTTCAGGCTGCTTATCAAATACTTTTTCTTCTACAAAAATAAAAACTAAAATTACGTTTTTTATTTTATTTCATTTTTTTATACTCCAAAGCAAATTACTAGATCGTCTAGGTTTCTCATTGTTAATCCAAAAATAATAAGAATGAAACCTCGAACTTTGCTGTTCAACGCTTCTTTTTTTCTGTAGCGAATGTAATTCCCTATTGCTATAATTTAGTTTCTAAATCGTAATAAGCCTGAAATGAACGATTTCAATTGATAGAAAATTACTTGATCTTCAAAGAAAATCGCCTCGACCTTTCTTTGACGTGTTAAGACAGTGTGGATGTCTATATAACTGAGATGAGGGGAAGGGTGAATAAACATAAAATGTCTCAGAATTAATAGATTCGAGTCGAAGTTACACGATTCAATAAGCACAAGAGTAGAATTATGATCCTCGTATTTAAATGTTCGAGTGTTTGGGGACGTCTAAAAAGAAAATGTGATGAGTTTCGCACCATTTTGCCAAAATTGATAAATGTATATATTAATACCCTTGTTCCTTAATCTTCCGACCGGTATCATCTTGCAACACCCTCTGGTTAAAAATGAAACTGTCCAAGATGATATCCAAAATTGTAAATCCTGAATATCTGGTGTTGCTTAATGACCGAATTCTTATTTCTCATAAATGTCATCACCTCAGCTAAATAATGGACCATTCCTTTTTTTATTATTAAGAGGATTTTGTAGAACCACCAAATAAATACTCGGCTATCGTTAACTTGGCATCAATATATTAATACGCTTATTCCTTAATCCTCCGACCGCTATCATCTTGCAACATACCCTGGTTAAAAATGTGTCTGTTCAAATCATCCAAGATAAAAAGCAAAAATGTGAATCCTCATTACTTGGTGTTACTTATCTGTCGAATTCTTATTTCTTATGAGTGTCGTCGCGTCGCCTAAATAATGGACCATTCCGTTTTTTTATTAGAAAGAATGAAAAAAAAGACATGCTACACAGAAAAAATATCAGAAAGAAAGAGTAGGGCAACGATAGAGGGGTAAGCGCGTGGAAGCAATAACGTTAATCTGTTTCAATCGAACATAATGAAAAGAAAGCAAAAAAGAGTGAGAAAGTTAAATCAAGTTTATAATACTTTTTACATTCTAATAATCATCATATTGTGGTATATCCATAGGTTATAAAAGTATTAGAAAAATATACAAGACTCGCCATGTAGCTTTGGTATTTATTAAAGTGTATGGGATCTGACTGTAGTTTTGTCGTTTCAACTACCCATCACTCCAAACAAATGACGATTTTTAAATTGAAATAAATACTTGAAACCATATAATCTTTAATATTTGATAGAAAGACTTGAAACTATACAACTGTGTGCAAATTATTTGTATTGAGTAGAAATACTTGATAATAACTATTTAAAAATTCTCTTAAACGATACAAAAAATGAGAATATAAATGTACAGAATGGTGCGAAAGTCTGGTCACCCCTACATATTGTTTGGACGATCATTATTTTTTTTTTTTTAATATGTAAGTAATTATTGTACCTCTAAAAATCTTTAAAAGTTAAATCATTTTCTAGAATTTCGGATTGTATTATGCAATTATTTTAACTCTAAAAATGATGTAGGGGTGACACAACTTTTGGGCCATGCTGTAGAATGAACGCAACTTCTAGGTATAATATAACCCTTGTGGGGTTGAGATCCCGTTAAAATCAACCAATCAAAACTGACTGCTTATAATACAGAGAATAGAGAACAAATTATATATATCATTTTATTGATTTTTTAAAAATACTTAATATAAATAAAATAAATGAAAACTGTTCTTTATAATTCAACATTATGAATCGTTTTTATTGTGATAATGACAATTTGAATAAATAAACTATGAAATTAATTAAAAAGTTTTATTATTAATTTAAATGGAAAAAATAATTGCGAAATTTGTAATCAATTTTTTAAAATTATTTTTTACTCTCGCCCCTTTTTTCAGTAAGAAGATAACTAAAAAGTTTCCAAATAAATAAATACCTACGATTTTGTGTAACATTTAGGTGTAAAATATTTAAAATAATTGATTATAAATAGATGCACGCAACCTTTATTTAAGGAGAACAGAACTAAATTTCCATTTCCTATAGTTTTATTTTAATGAATTTGATGATTTTACTTATGATACAAACCCTCTGATATGGAATTTTCAACTCCCATCACTCTCGGGCAACATCTTTTTAAAAAAATAATTTTTACACCTCCCGTTTTTTTTAATTGTTTTTCTTTATATACTAGTGCTTATAATGGATGTAAGAAAATGTAAGTTACTAAGCTGCCATATGAGTGTGTTGGAATACCATAATCGATTTCATTCGAGTTTGTCGTATCATTTTTCAGATGGAATTTTTCTGATATAGACGAGTCGGTGAACAATATGCAAGTTGTCACGCCTTGTTCACAACGCCAAGTGAAGATTCAGATTCAGAACTGACATTTATATTCCCAAAGGAAACCAGCGGGTAACTAACCATTCACTATGTTAAAACCGACCAACCCTTTGGGAGCCTCTTATTTTGATTAATAATATCCTGGAAAACACTGACAGAAACATTTCGACAAACTTTATAACTGACTAGAAGCAGCTACCCAGCATCGCCATGTCTACCACGGATGCAAAAATACCCTGGTGTATTGGATTTGTTTACTTTTTGAGATTTATAAATGCTTGAAATTTTTAAGTAGAATTTCAATGCTATTTCTATGTATATTTTAATTTTTGAATGTGTCTGAATATAAATGAAATCACAAAAATGCAGGAACCGGTGATATTTAATGTGTATATATATTTACTTTGTCGTTAATTGTTTTATTTTCGTAGTTTCATCCGGACATACATACACACCAACAGTTCTTTATATATGTATAGATACATATATTATTTTTAAACACAATTGTATATTCTTAGATTTCTGCTGAAAGATCCTTTTCTCGAGTATGTCTTTGAGATTTTAGAAAATTAGCCGAGCTCAGCCACGTGGCCGGCGGGGTTAGTAGATGAGAGATATGGCTGCGCCAATCTCCCAAATGGTGGCAGCCTGGAAAATCCGTATCCAAAATATCTTTTACCTTACACTGTTAAGTAGTTATTCATCAATCTTAGGGGGTTAATACTGGGATGTATACTTTTCTCAGGAATATTAGTGCTAGGTGAAATGCAATCAGCATCGTCCAGGATTTGAACTCTGGTCAGTGTGTCCATTCCCTACTACAATAATCATTGCGTCCCGGGCGCCTAATCTTAAGCTGTTTGTCATCATACTTAGACTTTTAAATAATGAAAATCACAAGGTAAATAACATAATTTTATTGAGTTCATAATATTTTTAAATGAATAAAGTATGTCTTTAGTGTTAGCAATAGATATATTCTTCCGCAAGTTATTTACACAAGTTTTACGGCGGTTCTTCTCATTTTTAAGTTTTTATATCTGATATACGTAAAAACTGGTTACGTCACGGCTTTTGAAACATAAGGCAGTGTCTTATTGTAAGTATTTCTATGGTATTTTCACTATAAAAATAAAAATTTCCTAATTAAGTCACATTGTTGTTAATTTGATTATATTTCACGCTGTTACACACCTGTAAACATATACATAGGTAAATTATATTATCTTGCTCCATAAAACCTCTAGTTTTAACCCTCATAACCCTGATCTCTCGCAACGTCCGTAGTCCCCCACTTCGCCTCAAGTTCCTAACTTAAAAACGCTGAAAATGCAAAATGTGTCTATCCCTTATTTTGATAGCCTGATTGGCCGTATTGTCGCTGGGGAATGTAAAAATAGAATTTCTCCGGTCGGAATTAAGGCCCCCTGGCTATAAAAACTTATGGGTAATACCGACCGCTCAGATTCAAAAGATTTTTAAAAAATAGTATTGAAAAAGAAAAAAGTACGTCTTTATTTCGTGATAATATAAAATAACCTAAAATATCAAAAAATAAATTACGCCACATTGACGTAACACATAAAATCAAGAAAATATACAATCATACTCTGCTGTACATCATAAAATCAAAAACCGTGACCTAACCAGGTTTTTACGTAAACCGGATGCAATGCCTTAAAATAACAAATATTGTAAAACTAGCGTAAATAACACGCGAAAGAATATTAAAGAAAAATGCACTCAATTGATAAAATCACTTGTTAATTTTTCGATATGAATATTTTATTGTACTGTAGATTTAAAAAGAAATGTTTTATTGTATTTCAAATTGTTTTTAGCTTCTTTTATTCGCAATCTTTTATGCATTTTATTTGTTTTGAATATCTTATCAGGAAAAATTTATTCATTTCACGTAACTTTTATTATGAAGCAGGTTTTCATTCTAGGCCTAAACTATGCCGAAACTCCAATCAAAAGAGTCGCATATACCTAACAAAGCCTATTAGCTGAGATGATAAAAACATTTTAAACACTGTTTAATATTCATAACACCCGTGCAGATGACGGGTACATATTATAAATATTAAACAAAGTTACGTAAAAACTTCATTATCTTAGCTACATCAATGTCTAGACTTCATTGTTTATTTACGGTATTGCATTGATTTTGATTGTATTACAGTAGTTTTCAAAGTGTGTATATATATATATATATATATATATATATGTGTGTGTGTATGTGGAGGCCCGTGGTGTAATGGTTAGAGTCATAGGAAATGGATTCGTCGACCCTAGTTCAAATCTTGGACGATGCTGTTTGCATTTCATATAGCGCCAATATACTCGAGAAAGGTATGCATCCGACTACTCTCCCTCCAGCTATGGGTAAATAGTAAGGCAGACTGGGTTCTTTTACGTTGACCAGGTAATCAGTCTAGGAGAAGGAAAGCTCTAAATTCAAAACTGGTAAACGCCGCATAAGAAACTGGCCTTGTGTCACATCTTACTCGTGTGGAGGGGTTGGTATATATATATATATATGTGTGTGTGTGTGTGTGTATATATTTGTTTGTTCGTGAAGAAAACAACAGATTATAAAATCCGACAAAATATAACAAATATAAAGGAAAAGTAACTAAACATACGAACAATCGATTCAATTAATATTTCGTCTCTTTCAGTTCAGAAACTTGTTCGGGATTTTATCAATTTACAAAGACTGATATATATTATAAGTGAGGAAAAGATGAAAGGGAGTAGATAGAGAAAGAAAAAAGAAATATAGACTAAGTGAAGGAGGGGGCAAAATCAGAACCAGAGGAAGGTGATGATAGATAAAGCAGCAAATAAAAGTAGTAGAAAGGAGATATGTTTGTATGTATTGTTTTTTGTCTGTTTTGGAATGGTCCGCATTTTTTTTTGACTTATCGCAATATATATAAAAACTTCTTTTTCGCTTTCTAAGAATTAGGGGTCGTTCATTATCCGAGTATATACAAGATATATCATTATCCTCTATACTCCATGTTATTAATAAAAGAAAGTAGCAGATAATAACGTATAAAAGATATATTGTTCGGACTGTACAATTGATTGTAGTGTTCGTCCTTGCCGCCAAGAGACATTTCATCAATGATGTACTGCTTTTCATTGTATTTATAATCAATAAAGCGGATTTCAGCCATGGATTTTTAAAAAGATAGAATTACTCTAAAGACGCGAATACGAAAGTATACATTTCTTTTATCCTTTTTAATACATTAACATTTACATGGAGTATAAGACAATTCTTCTGCCTACGTACACTATTTTCTCTAGAGATAAAAGTTGACGTTTTACTCGATAACGTAACTTACTTTTCAAAAAAGATTATCTGCAATTGGAGAGTAAGGATAAAAACTGGGTTCTCCTGTTTGTATCGGCAAGTTGTCTGGCTTTAATATCGATTTGACTGTTGGGCAAGAGAAGCAAGTGATTGGCAGTTGATACCAATATTGAAAGACTTACATCGCCCACTGCAATGATAACTTAGTTGAATTTATACTCAGAAAGCTCAGATAATACAGTGTCCTGGGTTTGACACTAGACTGCATCTAGTTTTAGAGTTGTGTGGAGTGCTTCTTTATTACCACGACTCATATGGAACTTTAGAATAAACCGACTACACCTCTGTTGTTGTCGGTTGGCGGAGCGGCCTAATGTCGTTATCAGCCAGGCAGCATGGAGTCTATCCAGTTTTCACTAGCGCTAGACTAAGGAGATTATTTTAGCATCTGAGGTGGAGCTTCACACCTATCGTCAGCTCCTCACTTTACCGCACAGATCCCTGTGTTAACCATACGTTGAGTTTGCGAGGGCCAGTATCTCTGTAGAGGGGTAATATTCCCCCAATGGAGCCACCTGATGGGCGTAGGCAGCGCAGTCCATGATATGCAACACTCTGTTGGTCTTTACTTAAACTAGACAGATGGTCGGATAGGCCCCTTCAGATCAATCAGCTGGTCACACCAAGCCCTAGCACCTATATGATTGTTCCATTTGCCCTTATAGCAAGCCCTAACCCTTTTTATCATATGTGCTCGAAGACGGTGGCTGAGGATCCTGGGTGTGACACTAAACTACATCTGATGGTGAGGCTCCAGTTTTAGAGCTATAGAGAGAGTGGATTACCCTTTCATTACCACGACTCATAGGAACACTCTAACAAGAGGGGTGGTAGTATCCTTCCATAGGTCAAATAAATCATTCGTATTCGATAGAAGTGCGCACAGCACCTCGTCATATAGCCGGAACTTTAATTCAGAGGGGTTGGGTAAATGCATATACATAAATTTGGCCAGTTTAATTTAAAAACTATTAAACTATATATCAATACTCATGTTCCTTAATTGTACGACCGTTATCATCTTGCAACAACTTCTGGTTAAAAATGAGACCGTACAAATCGTCCAAGATGAAATGCAAAAATGTAAATCCTTATTAGCTGGTGTTGCTTATCCGCTTAATTATTATGAATAATGGACCATTCCGTTTTTATCATAAAGAAAGGGAAGAAAAAGGACATGCCACACAGAAAAAAATATAAGAGAAAGATTAGAGTACAGATAGGTGGTGAACGGGCGGAAGCTATAACGCGATTTTTTTAATCGAACACAATGGAAAAAGAGGGAGAGGGTGTTAAACGAAAATTATTGCATATTGAACAATTTTTCAATAGCTTTTAATTAAACATATCAAACGTTGTAATAATTAAATTGATCGTACTGTAGTATATCCACAGGTCTTGCTAGTGTTAATATATTATCAGAAACGTTATGCGGGGGATATAAAAGAAATTCCTTATTGTCATTTTGTTTTCTTGGTCTGTTAAGTGGCGAGCTTTGCCCTTTTTCACTTAAAGAAACCACTTTACGGCCCCTTTGATATATCCGAATTGGCACCATCCCTATATTGGACTGTAGTTGGACTAAATCTAAGATTGATAATAAGCCAAAATGTCATGGTATAAAAATGTAGATCAAAGTGCACACTTAGCAATATTGTTTTATTGATTTGTAAGCCTTTAACTTTATCCCTGTCGACCAAATAGAAATTCTAATTAATTCTGTCTTTAATATCTTATATAGAGAGATTAGAAGAAGAAAGTGTTAAAAAATGGTGTTTGGTTTTTGGTGTTGTCGTTGTTGTGGACGCTCAAACGTTTCGGTTTATATTAAACCCTCCTCAGGACAATATAATTGGAATGAACATTTTAAATGACTTGAGTTAGAAATTTCCAAAATTCCTTTTCTTTCTTATTATATTGTTTTCTGAGAAAGGTTTAATACAAAGCGAAATGTTTAAGCGTCAACATCAAATCAAATTCATCTTTTTTTTTCTTTTTAACTGTTTTTCTAATTTCTGTATACTGTCTGGATTATTTGCATATTTTACTCCATAAAACACACACACACACACACACACACACACATATATATATATATATATATATATATATATATATATATATTCCAAATAATAAAAATGGAAAACACGCTTCATTCACTCATCAACAAGTTTAGGAATATTAATAACATTTTATTCTTTGCAATACAAATTGTATCCATCCACCAAAACTTTCAAATTTTTAACGGTCTCTGCGTTCCCAAAAATATTCTTTTTTCGAACATTTTTAAAATTCTGTTTTGTCTCCAACGGATTTTTCTCTACTCAAAAAATAAAAAATTCACTCTGATGAAGGTCGTAAAAAAATCTCTGTGTACGGAATATTTTTACATTTTTCCTATTATTATTATTATTATTATTTCAATTTCATCTGATTATTTTTATAATAATAATAGCGTAATCCGTATACATTTTGATAAACGGACCGAAACACATGTGTAAGTGATATCGATTAAAAATTCATTTTTATCCATCTACATTTCTTTTCTTGGCTCATTTTTTCCTCATATATATATATGTGTGTGTGTGTGTGTGTGTTAATCAACAAAATGATTGTTGACGAAGTTGAAGGCGTTTATTGGGTGGTCATATTATCAATAAATTCTTACAATGTTTATATACGACTAAATTCTATTTCTGCATGTGTATACATAGCCGTAATCCAACAAAAACGACCCAAATATTTCACATGATTTTTTTTTTAATGGCGATTCTAGGCCCAGGGAATCGGTTACATTATGCGTTTATATTTACATTTCAATATTAAGATTATAAACAAAAAGTACAATGACATTAAAATATACTTATAAAATATTTACAAATGAATCAATGGCCTTAAATAACTCAGGAATTGATAGGCCGTTAAACAAATAAACCGCCTTCTCCCTTCGCTATTGGTTAAAAAGTATCACTACTATTCGTCTACAAGGATGGAGTCTTGTCGGCTGGGGCTTTACAATACACCGACTGCAACTCGGCAGATGGGTAAGCCCCCAACCCCGGTCAATGGAGCCACTTGTTTACCGTGGATGGCGACCCGTGATGCTCTAAGATGGACCCCTGGTGGCTGGCAATCCATGATATGCAACACTCACTTGTACCCTTACCTGGCTAGACAGGCGGTTGGAGAGGCCCCCTTCGATCAATCAGCTAGTCGCGTCGAGCCCTGGCACCTATATGATTGCCCCCACCCTATTGCCCTTATGGCAAGCCTTAACCCTTTTTATAATGTGTTAGAAGGTGGTGGCTGAGGGTCTTCATGTCCTGGGAGTGAGGCTAAACTCTATCTGTTGGTGAGGTTCCAGTTCTGGAGGCACGAGGAATGTGGGCACCCCTTCATCACCATTGCTCCCAAATCCACTCTGACCCGAAGTGGTAGCACCTGTTAGGGTCCCATCAATGGGTTAAATATAAGAACATGAGTTTATTTTAAAAAGTTAAGAATGAATTTATTTCAAAATTTAGTCGGCATTAAATGACCCACTGAGGTTGATATGCCGTAAAACTAAACCCACTGAGCAGTGCATGACACAACAGTCCACTTTGACACATATTTTTGCTTCCGCAGGGCCCATATTTTTGCTAGTATAAATAATAAGCGAGTAACACTGATTGATCATCCTGACACCAATAAACACACTTTTCCGATTTTATTATGTGCCGTTATTCACTGATCAATAAAGACTATTATCTTCAGTCTGTGCTTTACTGCCTCTGCAAAGACCTTTTTACATGGCAAAGAAATAAAAACGAGCTTTGCTTATTCATTTAATCAGTATATAAGAATAGCCTCGGTTTTGTGAAGTCATTTATGAAGATTTGCATAGTCTGGCGCACAGAAATAAAACTAAACATGGCTTAGATGTGGCATAAGGCCACGGATGTGGAATACCCTTTGAAGCTACTATATAATAATGGCCTGCTTTCACACTGTTCCTGAGTGAGAGTGCTAGATATATTCCCATTTATGAGTCAAATAGATCAGTTTAGAAATTATTTGTACTATTAAGAATATGCGCCCTCCGCCGGGCGTAAGTATTTAAGTTTTAATGTAATGAAATAAATTAGAAAGACTGCGGAATTTAAATGTGAACGCATATTAAAAAAAGAAATACTTATTTAAATTATATTATAATTGGTTTCTATAAAATCATTCATAGGATTAACTTTGATACTTTGGAGAACAGATCAATAATATTGGAGATCAAAAACACTAAGGAATTATTTATTAAACTCGGTTTTGTTAAAACCAGTATGCAAAGGAACCACACCCTATATTATGTAAACCTTTGTTTTTTAGTGATGTGACACATCGTAGGATTTAAACGCACTAATAATATGGGCTGTTTCGAGACACAACTCAGATTTTCATTGATATCTCGTTAATAGATAAGACTTATTCTATGCATTAATGATTCTGACTAGAAGTTAAATACTCATTGATAAACTTATGCAATTCCTGATAGTATTGTGATACAGGTGGTGCAGCCATACAGCAGTACTGCTGTATGGCTGCACCACCTGGACCCTGACGAGGCGCCTTGAGAGAAAGCTAGATGGGACCTGTACAAAAATGTTGCGTGCAGTACTGAACAAGTCGTGGAAACAGCACCCCACTAGGGAGCAGCTGTATGGTCACCTGCCCCCTATCTCACAGATCATCCGAGTGAGACGGACTAGACATGCAGGACACTGCTGGAGAAGCAAAGACGAACTCATAAGCGATGTTCTCCTGTGGAAGCCAGCACATGGACATGCTAGTGTGGGACGCCTAGCAGGGACCTACATTGACCAGCTATGTAAAGATGCTGGCTGCAGCGAGGAAGAACTCCCATATATGAGTGCAATGAATGATAGGGAAAGCTGGCGAGAGATTGTCATGGATATCCGTTCTGCCTGCACGACATGATGATGATCATAATTGTGACACAAGCAGTGACGTAGTTTCGGTTTTCGTTAGTTTCGAGATATACAGAATCTCCATCATAAGATTAGATATGAATACTTGATACCATATAACTGTCAGCACATTAATTGAATTAAGAATAGTTATTTGAATCTAAGATAGTTCACAAAAGATTTTTAGTTACTTTAAACAAAAAGATTGTTTGCAAATTATTGGTGTAAGATAAGAATACTGGAAACCATATAAGTATATGCCAAAAAATGAATATTATTGAATAGGAATAATTACTTTCAACCATATAATTGTGTATAAATTACCAATATTAAAGATGAATACTTGATACCATACAACTGTATGCAAACAAATCATTATTAATAATACAAGCTTTCGAGCAATCATATCAGGGCGTTTCTATGAATGTAGACATAATACTATACAGAGCAAAAATTATGGAGTTAGCACGCTTAGAGAATGTTCACCTTTTTAGCAGTAAACAAATTAATCTACAATGGCAATTTCTGACTATGTATAACAGTTGGCGCCTACACTGTTGATCTGATCATGATAAAACTTAACGCACAAACTATTTGAATCTCAGCAAGGTATTAAAGAGGTTCTCCAAATAGTTTTTTTTCTGTAGATAAGATTTCGGTTGACATTCCGCTTTTTGAGTCTACAAGGTTTTGGTTTGTTTGTTTTACGGCATATCAACCATCTTTGGGTCATTTTGTTACATAATCATTAGATACCTAATGATTATGGCAATAGTGTAGAAATCATATTAGTGTAGCTGATGGCCTTGAGGGTGAGTGACGGCGCTTGACCTCACTCTGACCTTGCCTTGCGGGATAAACCGTGAGAACCGGGAACCCCGATAGAAGCCCCCTTCCGGTTTAAGGGGTAAGCAACTCAGTTAGTTACAGTTAGAAGTTAGAAGCAAGCTAGCAAGATGTGAGTCTCACTGCGCAGTTGTCTGGTCTGGGGATCTACGAATAAAGTAACATCATCGTAAATCGAAGTCTTGTGTTTATTGCTAAAAGCTAACAATGACACAGGGCTTCTGATAACAAGAAATCCCTAGCAACAGAAACCAGACCCGAAGTCCCCAAGAAACACCACGACAAGACCAGACCAAGATAGATGATAGAAGAACCAAGCCGGCCAGAAGAGTAGACGACCAGAATAAGAAGTAAGAGAAGTATATAACATAT
>CM042137.1:120914388-120916888 GCA_023376005.1 Doryteuthis pealeii | reverse complement strand
CATCATCTCAGCTTGATTGGGCGACCTTTTGTCTTAAAAGAGTGACGATCGACAAGAAAGGCTGCCGATGCTTCAAAATGAACGCAAAGTTCGTTAGAGAAAAGAAAAAGACATTTTAATATAAAAACAAAGCCCTCCTTGCATATTATAGAGACTGGATAGTGCAGCCGGACGAACAAACAAATATGACCGGAGCAACAAAGATTGAACGATGGAAAAAAAAAGAAGGTAGAAAACATAAAATTTAGCGCGTGCAATAATGTGGCAATCATCATCAGGTCGTGTTGGCAGCACGGATATCTTTGACAATCTCTCGCCAACCGCCCCTATCGATCATCGCACCCGGGAGGTATTCAGTGCAGCATCCAGAGTCCAGCAAAGCTATGTAGGACATTACTGGACGGCCCACACGGGTATGTCCACGTGCAGGTTTCCACTGGAGAACGTCACTCACGAGTTCGTCCTTACTTCTCCACAGTCTAGCATGTCTTGTCCGTCTTAGGCGGATGGTTTTTATGATAATAGTTAATTGTCCATAAAGCTGCTTTCGTGTGGGGTGTTGTTTCCACGATTTGTTTAAGATCACGTGTAGCATTCTTATATGACTCCTATTTATCTTATTCTCTAGGCGTTTTCTAAGTGAGTTCGGCTCTTACTGGATGTTCCACATCTGTGACTCTAGTAAGGTCAGAATCGGGATATTCTCTAGGCTGAGAATTCCTTTGGTCTAACTAGAATTGAATCCGGAGTATGTGTATATGTGCCTCCCCGGAAACCAAGAGCTATCAAACAATTCTAAGAACCTAATTGTATGAATGGTTGTTGAATTGACCTCGGGTTTCGATATAGACAATGTAAATCTGACCCGAAGATCACTTAAGGTTACTGAAGATTCTAAATTGGCAAAACATGCCATTTCTTACCAAATAGAGTACAGAGACTCGTTGCTTGGTTTTATAGCATATATTGTTGGTTTATATGAATCCGAATATTCTTAGTTTAAAGTGATATGCTTTCAAGTAAATAATAATAATAATAATAATAATAATAATAAATAACGGATCATCTTATCCCAGCAAGAAGACCAGACCTAGTGTTGATTAACAAAAAAAAAAAGAAACTTGCCAACTGGTGGATTTTGCAGTGCCAGCAGATCACAGGGTGAAGCTAAATGAAAAAAAAATGGACAAATACCTGGACCTTGCCAGAGAACTGAAAAAGTTATGGAATATGAAGGTCAAAGTGATACAATTATAGTTGGTGTACTTGGAACAGTCCCAAAAGGATTGGAAAAGGGTTTGGAAATCAGAGGAAGGATTCAAACCATTCAAAACACTGCACTGGTGCAATCTGCCAGAATACTCAGAAGAGTCCTGGAGACCCGAGGAGACTTGCTGTCACTCAGACTCCAGTGAAAGACCATTAGCTAATGCTGATGTGAAAACTCAAAAGGAGTAAATAATAATAATGATAATCCAATTGTAGTTGGAGCCCTTGGAATAGTCCTCAAGAATCTTGGAAAATACTAACTGGATATTAGAATTGAAACCACCCAAACCACAGGACTACTAAATCTGCTAGGATAATATTGTATACTGGAACATAGAATGATAGGTATATTAGCACACATAAATAAGGGGTAACGCTAACAATAAAGTAATCTGCTGGTCACGTCAAGCCCTAGCACCTATATGATTGTCCCAACCCTATTGCACTCATGGCAAGCCCGAAACCTTTTTGTCCTATATATCCTCGAAGGTGGTGGCTTGAAGGTCTTGTTGTCCTGATTTTGACGTTAAACTCCATCTCAAGTTCCAGTTCTGGATCTCTGGGGATGTGGAGTACCCCTTCATCATAATTACTTCCAAGTCCACTCTGATCCGGAGTGATATTACCTGTTATTGTTAAAATAGAATGAAATTAGGTTTTTTTTTTAAGTTTTAAAGAAAACATTGATTTTTAAAATAACAATTTAGTCATCTGTCAAGAATGAATAAAACGTTTTTGGCATAAAATGACCCAACAAGGGTTTGACATGCCGTAAAATCCAACCAACCATATGACGTAATCTGTATTTCTTCCTCCTGTTCCAAACTCCTTGTATTCATTGTAGATTTTATTTCGTTTCTCTCCGGTCACGTTATCCATGATGATTGGATGTACTTAACATTAGTAGGCCAAGAGTTAATGGTGCCTTTAAGTGATAAACGGAAGAAAATTGCGACAGTGTTCGACTAGCCTCTTTCCTCCCTTTTGCCTAACGTCATATGTAATTGAAAGCTTCAATCTCAAGCAATTGTAAGCTTTCATAAACAGCTGTCAACTTTTCTTCTATAAAGAGAGAGAGAGAGAGACGATGGAAGACACACGCTCGCACAGGTGGGGTGTGTGTGTCTCTCTCTCTCTCTCTCTCTGATCCCTCTTTATAAATATCGTTTGATTTCTGATTCTCACAATATCTTCGTTGAAATGTGCATATACACGTGAATTCTCATTCTCC
>CM042137.1:120887090-120914288 GCA_023376005.1 Doryteuthis pealeii | reverse complement strand
ATGTATATTATGTTATATATTTATGTATGTGGGTGTGTATGTATATATATGTATGTGGGTGTGTATGTATATGTAGTATGTGGGTGTGTAATGTATAAATGTATGTATGGGTTGTGTATGTATATATATGTGTATGTATATATATGTATGTATGTATGTGGGTGTGTATGTATGTATGTATGTATGTGGGTGTGTATGTTATATATGATGTATAAAATTTATCATATATATATGTATGTGGTGTGTATGATATTATATATGTGTATGTATATATATATGGTATGTGGTTGTGTATGATATATATTGTGTTGTATATATATATGTAGTATGTGTATTATATATGTGGGTGTATGTATATTGTGGGTGTTGTATTTATTTTATATATGTGTGTGGGTGTACTTTATATATATGTGTGTGGGTGTATTTATATATTATGTGTGTGTGTGTATTATATATATGTGTGTGTGTGTTGTATTTATATATGTGTGTGTGTGCTGTTATTTATATTATGTGTGTGTGTGGGGATGGGTATTATATATATGTGTCTATATATATTGTGGCATGTGTATATATTATATGTGTATACATTGTGCATTATAAATGTCTGTATGTATATATAACATGTTGTATATACGTGAGTGCAGTGTGTGTGTGTGTGTGTGTATATATATTATATATATTATTATATATATATAAGCATATACATCTAGATATATTAACTGTATACACGTACACATATTTATATGTATGCGTATATATAGATATGCAAGCATTTGTAAATGCGTGTATGTATATATAGATATAGAAGCATTTGTATATGCGTATATTCGTGTAGATGTGTGTGTGTGTGTGTTATATATATTATATATATATATATATATATATATATAATTAGATATAATAAGTATATTGGCGTTGTTATTATATGTATTCATATATTAAGCCTTGTATATTGCGTTATATTATATATATTAATATATAATATATATATACTAATATATAATAAAAGCAATGTATATATGTATATGCTTGTAGGTGTATATATTCTTGTATGTGTATACATAGATCTATAATCTTATATATATAAAGTGTGTGTGTACACAAGGCCATTGATTTTTACCGCTGACTTCTGGCTAAATGAAGATGACATTTGTATTCGTGTGTTATCCAATGCATTTGTAATTTAGCAAATGTATGCATAGATAAATAATGCTGTCCTGTTGTAATCTGATTTGTACAACTCTCTGCATCTGAGGATTGCATATATTGGACACTAGTTGATTTTACCCACACAATGTTACATACTCATAATTTTAAGAATCAAGACCTAATCACTTGTAAATAAACAAGACATTATTGATATTTGCTACCCATGCCAAATGGTGATAATGCGTTAACAAGCTGGTGTCACAGATTCCATTACTACTGAGGTAGCTAATTCAATCCCTGCAAAGATGCCCATAACTGAGTAGGCTAATTCAATCCATTGCTGGAGCCCCACACTACTTGAGTGCTAATTCATCCTTGCTGGATGCCCATACATACCGAGTAGCTAATTCAATCCTTAGTTGGAAGCCATACTACCGATACTAATCAATCCTTTCTGGATGCCCCATACTACCGAGTAGCTAATTCAATCCTTTCTGGATGCCCCATACTACCTTAGTAGCTAATTCAATCCTTTCTGGATGCCCCAGTACTACCTAGAATTCAATCCTTTCTGGCATGCCCCATACTACCGAGTAGCTAATTCAATCCTTTCTGGATGCCCCATACTACCGAGTAGCTAATTCAATCCTTCTGGATGCCCCCATACTACCGAGTTAGCTAATTCAATCCTTTCTGGATGCCCCATACTACCGAGTAGCTAATTCAATCCTTTCTGGGATGCCCCCATACTACCGAGTAGCTAACTTCAATCCTTTCTGGATGCCCCATTACTACCGAGTAGCTAATTCAATCTCAGCCCCTACTACCGAGTAGCTAATTCATCCTGCCCCATACTACCGAGTAAGCTTAAATCCTTTCTGGATGCCCATACTACCGAGTAGCTAATTCAATCCTTTCTGGATGCCCCCATACTACCGAGTAGCTAATTCAATCCTTTCTGGATGCCCATACTTGCGACGTTGTCACACCTACACGTGGCGAATGTGTTGGGGAAATTACCATTTGGTGTCCCATCGGAGTGTGATGGTTAGCAAGCAAGTCTCGCTGATCATTACAACTGAATAGCGAGTTCAATCCTTGCTGGATGCCCCGTACTTGCGACCTTGTCACATCCCACTTGTGGTGAACAGGTTGGGTAAATATCATAGAGCATTCCATCGCAGTGTAATTCTTAGCAAGCTAATCTCGCAGATCCATTACTACTGAATAACGAGTTGGATTTTCATTGGAAGCCGCATACTTATGAACAGGGTTGTGGAGTCGGACCATAAAACTGATGGATTTTGTGTAAAGTATTCAACTCTGTTACAAGATGAATGCAAAACTAAAACTAGAGTTTGGTTGGTGGCTTATATGGAGCTTTGGATTGTTCCATTATGAACTCAGGCAAGTTCATTTCTGAGTTCCGATTGGCTGTTGGATTTCAGGGTGAGTAAGAACATGGATAAGTACCCACTCTTCAGCCATCACTTTGCATTATGCCAGCAGCATGCAAGGACTGTATTTAAGTTACAGTTAGCCTGTTGTTCTCGTCTGCTAACTCGACGGTAGTTAAAACCCCACTGCGACGGTGAGTATCATATTGTTTATATATCTGGAGGATAACTTCTACAAAAACCTTTGAATCAGACTGCTCTATTTGTTGCACCTCTGACCGACTCTTCTTTATGTAATCAAGTGATTATGGCCTACAAAGAAATATAAGACAATGATTTATTATAAGGAGTGTGCACTGTATAAACTCAGCGACTAAAGTAGCGCTATATAAAGTGTATTTACCTACATCTTAGAAACGGATTTTTCAATATCCCTTTTTGAATTTTAATTCGTTTTTGGAGGAATAAAATTTAATGTATTTGTTCCTTTGTTAGCGCCGTGAAAGTGATAATTTCGTTGTTTTTAGTTAATTTTCTAAGTTTTAGCAAAGCTTTTGTTTCGGGGAGAATCTTGCTGAATTCCATCCCACCAGTTCGTTAAAATTAGCCGCCCCGACGGTGGGGATTAGATTACGCTGATTATATCCCCCGCAGGGGGGTAAGACCCTTCTAAAAAGGGTGCCTGAGTATGACACTAAACGCATCTGATGGTGAGGATTCCGTTAATTAGCTCTGTGGATTGTGGAGTACTCCTTCCTTGCCATTATTCCCAGGTCCACTCTGGTCCGGAGTAGTAGTACCAGTTAGGCTCCCAAATATGCGTCAAATAAATCTGTTTGCAAATTTTAGTATTAGATTAGCATACTTGGTATCATGTAACTTCATTATTTGTATTAAGAATAATTACCTGAAGCTATAATTGTTCACTGAGTATTTTGTTATTAGTGACTTGAAACCATATAACAAATTGAAAATATAAGATCTGTAAAGAAATGTCTATCATTAAATAGAAATAATTACTTGAAATCATAATTATTAGTATCAGATATAAATACTTGAGTTTAAAAAAGAAAAAATTGAGTACCTATCAAGAATGAATAAAACAAACTTCTTCGCATAAAATAATTTAATAGGTTAAAATGCCGTAGAAACCAACCAACCGAATTTCTTATTAGACGGTAGTGAGAGAAGCTTGTTAATGTATTGCAAAAAATTTTTTGATTGTATCTGTGGAAGAATTAGAATAATTTACCCATAGCTTACCCGTACCTTTCCTAAGGGTATTAGTGCGATGTGAAATGCAGAGTCACATCTAGGATTTGAACTGGTCTCGCCCTATGCATTTCCTACAACGGTAACCATTACACCAAGTGCCTCCTGCGTATTGTCCACCCTGTCGGCTGGGGCGTTAGAATGCACCGACTGCACCTCTGCAGAGGGGTAAGATTCCCCCAACGGGGCCACCTATTGGCCGTGGGTGGCGACCCGTGATGCTTTAGGATTGAACCCAGGTGGTTGAGCAGTTCATGACTTGCAATACTCCACTTTAGTCCTATCTTGGGCTAGACGGGCGGTCAGAGAGGCTCCCTCCGATCAATCGGCTGGTCACGTCAAGCCCTAGCACCTATATGATTGCCCCAACCCTATTGACCTAATGGCAAGTCTCAACCCTTTTTATATGTACGAGAAGGCGGTGGCTGAGGGTCTACATGTCCTGGGAATGACGTTAAACTCTATCTGGTGGTGAGGTTCCAGTTTGGAGGTTTGGAGAATGAGAAGCACCTCTTCATCACCATTGCTCACTGGTCCGCTCTGATCCGGTGCAGTAGTACCTGTTAGAGTCCCATCTATGGGTTAAATAGAAAAATGTATTTATAAAAAAATTGTGTATCCATTTAAGAGTGACTTTATTTCAAAACTTTATCGGCATTAAATGACCTATGGAGGTGGATATGCCGTAAAACAAACCAAACCAAACCTGCGTATTGTGTAGTTTCTTTTGCACACAGTTGCAATCTTTCAAGTATTCCTATCTAATAGTAATAAGAATTATCACTTCTAAATCACTATAGTAAAATCTTGTAAAAATATTTTAAATGTTCAGCTAGTAGACCAGAAGGGAAGTGTACCCGGCTGTTTGGGTGGTCAAGTTTCTAAGGGCTAAATGTTTCCATGTTTGAGTGACAAACTATTCAGTATTTTTGTACAATGGTAACCATTACACCACGAACCTCCACAACTATGGCGAGAGTCGAGGGAATCGGTGCTATCAATACGCCTTGATTATGGTGAGATGCATGTTGTGTAATTTCAGTCTGTGCATACCGTCTATGAAATACAATTGAGAATATCTTAAATAGGAATACAGTGTAGCACCACTAGGGAGCCATAGTTTATCTTATCATAACATGGAAGTAGATGCGTGTAGCCGAATGATTGCTAGTCTCGTTTCGCCAATGGCCCAAATTGAGCAATGGATCCGCGCACATAACTGATTCCGTTACCGATTTGGTAATTTGTCTAAGGAATTGGTAGTTCTTTCTAGGAAAAGTAGGAATTAAATACGGTAGCTACAAGTCTGAGAATTGGGGGAATTGTATTGCTGTATTTAATCAATCTTCGGTGTAAATCGCGCTGTGTACTGAAAGGTGTTTATTTTTTTTCTGCGGCGAAGTCGAATAAGTGAGTAAAAATGCGGGAATTTAGCTTCTTAGCGCAGATGTATATTAAGATGTTAAGCACGTTCCCTTACTAAGAACAGAGAACGTGGTAGAGAGATAAGCGTTAAATGCCGTCTAACATAAATGCTAACGCTCTGATCTCAGCACCAAAGAGACGCCTGCATCTTTTTACGCTGTCTGATTGGTTGGTTCCCTAATTTCTTCTAAAGGTGGCGGCAGCTTCTCGCGGAAGAGACGGACAGCAGCCATAGAAATGAAAACTGGAGGGTTTTGAAATGAGATAAAGACGACATTTTTGGTTTCCTACATTTTAGAACCAACTGTACATGAATAAGAGTTTAAATTGAAGGAAAAAAAAACTGTAATCATCAAACACTCAATTTAATCGGTAATCTTGTCGACAAAATACTGGTAAAAAAAAAAACCTTTTCAGTACTTTTGAATAAAATATGCTTTCAGTTGTATGATTGCATATGCGAGAAACTGACAGTCACTAAGCGCAGTCGACTCTATCTACGCTATTCTCTCTCACACACGTATATATATATATATATATAATATATATATATATATATATATAATCAATGACACTGAGCAATCTGTTATTATACTAAAGCTGAGTAATTACTTCGTACCCTATTAATGTGGAACACCCCACCTGAGTGAATCAATGATTGTTTGCTAAAGGCTTTTTTCCTATTTAGTTAAATGGCACGAAATACATCTTGGTTTTAGGATTAAATTATGTTTGAAAATAATTCCATTTTATTTGGCTTTAATTAGAGGAAATTTGCAATTAAGTCAAAAACTTGGCCGTCTCTTACTTCACATTCTGCCTGTGACTTCCCCCTCTTTATATATATATCTTGATTAACTGCTCCTTATATATATGTTAGTTTTCTCTGTGAAGGAGAGATTAAAGAGTGTGGGCGGTAGATTGAACTTCCCACTTTATTCGTATACTAATGTTCAAGAACTAACGGCTGGCTTATATATAAGACAAATTTTAGCCAAATGTATTTTTAGTGGATTTTTTTTAATTCTCCGGTCGTATTTAATTTTTAAAATTTATTTCGTTTTACAAAATTTCTTCATGAGCATAATTATATATCCAAACCTATGTAGGTAACCCAACAGGTCAAGTTTTTTTCTAGTAAGTGTGTGTAATATATATATATATATATATATATATGTATATATATAGAGAGAAAGAGAGACGATTTAAAACGAATCATTTAAAATATACCGACTTAAGTTTCTCACATTAGTGCGAATCTTCGGATATATATATATATATATATATATATATATATATATATATATATATATACATTTCAATCTAATAACCACTATAAGGATATGAATCAAGGATCGACCAACAATAATCGTAATAAGGTCGATCTATAAACGAGTAATCACTTAGTAAATTTGAAATTCAAACATAATAGGAAGGACGGGGAGCAGCACATGCTTTCAAAAATGCCTAAATTAATTTTGTGATCATAAACCAAGTGTCGACTTATACACGAGAATTATGTATGAATATATACGGTACTGAGAAGAAAGAACAACTTTTGAAGAGAAAACGGGAAGAACAAGGAGCGACTCGTTTCAATAATAATTAATGCGTCCCCCGGGCGTAAGTATTTAAGTTTTAATATAATAAACTACATTAATTAGAAAGACTAACGAAATTAAATAAGAACATATATAAAAAGATTACTCTTAATCTAATCATTATATTTTGGCTGGTTTCTATATAAAATCATTCATAGGATTGATTTTAATACGCTGGAGAATAAAACAATATTAAAGATCAATAACAGCAAGCAATTATTTGTTAAACACGGTTTTGTTAAAACCAGTATGCAAATTAACCACACCATGTATTATGTAAACCCTTTATTTCTGAGTGATATATAAGACACATTGCAGGACTTTAAACGCGCTAAAGACATGGGCTCTTTGAGACAAATCTAACTCTGATTTCCACAAAGACATTGTTAATAAGATTTATTTAAGAATTTTGATTATGACTATAAATCAAATACTCATTGTTAAACTTAGACATTTACTGAGAGTATTGTGAAGTAGCAGTGGCGTAGTTTCCGTTGACAGACACCGAATATCCATTATAATAAGATATGATTCAAGAAAAACTAGTAGAAATTACCTGTGGCGGGGGAAAAGCCTCTCCTTGCATATAAATTGCAGCACACCTGAGGAAGGCCTGGTCGGTTGATTTTCATAGAATAAATTCCACACACGCCATTCTTAGCTTCATTCAGGTGTGACTTTGACATAACAATCAACTATTTATGGATACATAAGTATTATATGAAAACTACGACTCTCTGGATATGTCCTTTCTTTCTTTTGTTTTATTTTATTTCACCCCCCCTCTCTCTCTCTGTAATTCTTATTTTATTTCCTTCCTTCTCTTTCAATCTCTATGTATTTCTTAATTCTCTCACTCTGTTTGGATATTTATCATTCCTTAATCTCTTCATTATTTCCTCTTTTTCTTTATTGTCCTATCATATTTTATCTATTTTTACATTAAATTCTCGTGTATCTGTGTGTGTGTGTATATATATAAATATATATATATATATATATATATATATATATATATATATGTATATGTGTAGAAGTATACATGCGCGCGCACACACACGCACATATGCATTCAGGCACATGTACATGTGTATAAGTATATATGCACGCACGCACACATGTATATGTGTGTATCCATATATATGCACACGTATAAATATATATATATTGTGTGTGGATTAAATATCCAATATAATGGAAGAAAAATAAGACATGAAAACTAATTTGGTGTTTTTGTCGCTTTCTTTTTATTTTTTCTTTCTTTCCTGTTTCTTTATACCTAATTATTATCTGACAGGCGAAATATACGTAATAATAAATATATAAACACGGTACTAAATTGGTTTTCACATATATATATATATATATATATATATATATAATGATTCAAATTTTATGCAATCCATAAAATATTTACTGATCTATGCTCTAAAATGCAGATGAATGTCATAATATATTTCAAGTATAAAATATGAAAATAAAACACGATAAAAACTCACGACTCAGATTTTTAGTGCCCGATCTTCAAGTAACTGAATCGTCGTATCTTGTCAAATGTAGAAGCTATGTCCAAATATGTAATACATAAGATTGTGCCTATATAAGCTCACCTAAATATTGGCCAAGTGAAATTCACTCATTAGTTTTTATCATGTTTTATTTTAGATTTGAAAAATATTGTAATTAAGCTGTGCATTTTTATGCACAAATAAATGTATTTTACGGATTTAAAACGGTTTTAGAAGTATATTTAAATCACACACACACACGTGTGTGTATGGGATAAAAACTCACGTCTCTGAGTTTCAGTTGCCGATCCTCAGGTGAGTCAGTATCGACAGAAGTGTTGACGGGTTTACCTGTATATGGTACCAATTAACTATTTCGACTTAATTGTTTGCACTCAGTTTTACGGTTTCAAGTAACTAATAATAATAATCTATAATAATAATAATCTATAGTTTAATCATACATTCCAGTAATTATTATTCATCTTATTATGACTAGTACAAAATAAAAAAACACCTTCCGGGCCATGTCAAAATAGATTTTTGAAACATTGTCTGAGGGGTGGGAGTAAAACATTCAATGTCAGCGAGTTTGTACCTTAAGTAAGTAAAATCATCAAATTCATTAAAGGATTATAAAATAAAACCATTTGAAATATAAGCTTTAAATATGTATTAAAATAAAACAAACTGTATATAATACAAGTCATGTATTTATTAAAACTTGGTTTAAAAAAACAATGAGGACTGTCTAATGTTGCCTGTTCAAATTTTGTGTGTATTTATTGAATAAATACACTAAAATAACATAGAATATATTTTATTCTATGTTATGACGATTTTGAGTAATGTGACGTGTGACGTAATTTTTGTTACAGACAAAAACCGGATGCGAGATCTCCATTATTGATAGATGTATAACAACAATCATTGTATTTGTCTGTAACCGAAACTATATCACTACTCAAGTCACAATCCCCTTTGTTATTTACGTCACATTCTCCATAATTTTATTTTTTATTTAAAACTCAATTATTGATAAAATTGTTTTACATTATTAACTGTTGGCTTTATCTACATACTAATGATATGCAATTATATTTACATATACAACAAAATAGCGATTTACATTGTGAACGGGAAGGCTAATTTGCATATTGATATAAAAAAATGATTTTACTAAATATGTATTTAGTATTATTGATTTCTAATTATTTCGTTTTATTTTAATAAATATGAGCAAAAATCTCGAGTATAAATCTTATAAGAAATCTCTTAACAAGAAAAAGTAACTGTCATTTTATTTTTTCTTATTTTTACTAAATATTTAAATTAGGAAAATTTAGCAATTCAAGACGGAAGTGATGGAAAATTTCAGTTGTATTTTTCGATTATACCCTCCTGTTTCAAATCTTTTTATGTGCATTCTTATTTAGTTTCGTTAGCCTTTCTAATTTGATATAATATTTTGTTACATTAAAACTTATATACTTGCATCCGGAGGGTGCATATATTTGCTTGTACAAATAATTCTTAAACAGATCCATTTAATGGGACACTGGCAGATACTACCACTCCGGATCAGAGGGTAGCGGGAAGTAATGGCAATAAAAGGGTACTCCGCACACCTCTGAGCTCTTGAACCCCAGCCTCACCATCAAATGCAGTTTAGTATTATATGGACACTCATATGGGGTGTTCTTACGCATATACAGACATTCTTTGAAGAGTTCTTGAAGCGATGGTTCCTCTCAAAATGTGACGGTATCAAAGAAAATCCTTAGGCATTTACCCAACCCGTCCGCTACGAGCAAGATGCGACTGATGGTCAATTTCGTAAGCTGTGTTTAATAGGTTTGAATTTAAGCTTCCTTTTTCCTAGACTGTTTACCGGACCATGGTCGAAGAATCCGGTCTGGCCTAATATTTACCAATAACTGGTGGATGTGTACATTTCATAATGGTATTAGCTCTGTGAAATGCAAACGGCCTCGTCCAGGATTTGAACTCGTGTCACAGCCATTCCCTTCGACTATAACCATTACACTACGCACCTCCACTGTTATGAAAAATAAATAAATAAATGTATTTTCGTAAACGGCTTTCACCTGCGAAGCGTTTCGTTTTAAAGCTCCAACTGCGTTATGTTTAAGTAGTTACTCCATCAGACACGCTTTCAGTTTTATTTTTTGTGTTATGTTTTTGTTTGTTTTTTGGGTTTTTTTTTTTTTTTTCTAATATCTTTATTCATTGGAAACATGGATATTTATGTCGATCTAGACAAGAATTTCAATAGAAAGGCTTTTTTTTTTTTTTTTTTTTTTTAAATCTTATAAAAATAAATACTTTTCATTGGCTGCTACTATAACTTGGATTCTCTTTTTTTATCGCTCTCTCAGAAGAATGGACACGAGAAATTTCAGTTCTAATTGTTTTAGCATCGTGTTTCATTTGGTGCTAAAATTCCTCGCATATTTCTCGTTGGTTCTGGAGTTGAGTCTGTCAGCTCTTGTCAATCACTAACGACAGACAATTGTTCATTTTCTTTTCTAGTTTTATTTGCCGCTTCTTTTTTCTTCTTCTTCGTTTCGCTCCTTCATAGCATTTTTTAATCCTCCACATTAATTTTTTCTTTCCTTTTTGTCTTAAACTTTTTTTGTATTTTCGCAGTTCCCATCGTTTCTAATTTCTCGAAATAATTTCAGATTCATTTCTCCTTCATCACTTCCTTGCTACGTGTGATAGCTTTGAGGTTTGAATAACATGCATTTATTAAAAGAAAAAGTGTTCAGTTCAATTTTGCCTGACATATGTTGCTGTCGTTCCATTCCAAAATCTAAGTCCGGCACAAGGTTTCCACCAATAGCGTTTTTTAGAGAGATATTGAATCGTGATGTTTTTATGGTTTGAATTTGTTGCTTTATAGCTATCAAAATTATTTTGCCTATATATGGAGAGATGTTAAAAAGCCGGATCTACTGTTTATATTCTGTATATTTATTGCACTGGCTTCGAAGATTGGCCTTAATCTTTTATGGATGTATGCTAGCATCGTGGCACTGTTAAAATCGAAATTATGGTGTGATTCTGATATGTGTTAGAACACAGTGGTTGTGTTTGCCTAATCTAATATCGTGTTTATATTCATAAATGCGTTTCTTAAGATTCCTGGGGGTTTCATCAATGTATTTTTTGTCGCAATCCATGCTAGTAATAATTCTTCCGATTTTAGCTGTTGAGAATGTTTGATTATAGCAGCTCCCTGATACTTTTTCTGGTATAAATTAAACAGACTCGACTGATGTAGAAATCGGCATTAAATTTACTTGGATCTCCTTTACACCCTAAAAAACTGTGTGCTTAACCAGTTCGAGGGACTACTAAGACAAAATAATTCATTGGACAAATTCCCTCCAAAACATTAAACTGGTTCAACTCAGGGGCGGAAGTCGCGTTGCATCTTGGGAAATTTAATAGAATTCACATTATGGGGTGTCAACAGATATTAGTCTGTATATAGTTATTTTCCTTGTACTGTCTACATAAAAAGGGTCAATTTGCCGGTCTTTCACAAATAGGGAGGGAATATGTCTAACTAACGGGAGCGACAGATATAGAGATAGTTTAACTAAGTTTGCAACTGAAGAGTACCACCCTTACCAAAGCATACTATTTGTCTGAGATTTTTTAGATTGAAGCTTGATAATTTGGATTTTTCGGACTGCTGTTCTAATCTTTATTGCTACTAGCAAATATATGCACCCTCCGGGTGCAAGTATTTAAGTTTTGATATAATAAAATATCATATTAAATTAGAAAGGCTAATGAAACTGACTAAGAATGCAGATAAAAAGATCTGCAACAGAGGGGGTATAATCTTTTAAACTAACTTTTCCATTATTTTCCATTACTCCCCTCTTTCATTGGTAAATTTTCCTAATTTAACTATTTAGTTAAAATAGTAAGTAAAGGATAATATTACAGTTATTTCTTCTTGTAAATAAATTTCTTTTAAGATTTATCCACGAGATTTTTGTTTATATTTCTTAAGATAAAACCAAACAATTAGAAATCAATAATACCAAGCACATATTTATTAAAATAAAATTTTAAATATCAATATGCAAATTAGCCTTCTCGTTCAAACTGTAAACCGCTATTTTGTTTTATATATAAATACAATTGCATGTTATTAGTACGTAGATATGGTCAACAATATTAATAATGTAAAACAATTTTTATTAATAACTGAAGGTTTAAAAGAATGAAATCATGGAGAATTTGACGTAAATAATTAAAGGAATTGTGACTTGAGTAGTAATATAGTTTCGGTTACAGACAGAAAAACACACAATCTCCATTATAATAAGATATACACAACGTTTACTTGAAACCATATAACTGTGTGCAAACAATTATCAAATAGAAATAGTTACTTGGCGCTATTTACAGGTAAACCAATATAAACAATTCAGTCAATACAGGCCGTTAGCGGCGAACCGTAATTCTTAAGGATGAAACCCTGGTGACCGAGTAGTCCATGACATGCAACACTCCTCTTTGGTCATTATTTAGGCTAGACAGTCAGTCAGAGAGGCCTCCTCCAATCAATCGGCTGGTCATGTCAAGCTCTAGCAATTATATGATTGTCTCAACCCTATTGTCCTTATGTCAAGCCACAACCCTTTTTATCATATATGTGCTAGAATGTGGTGGATGGGGGTCTTATTATCCTGGTTATGACGTTAAACTCTATCTGATGTTGAAGTTCCAATTCTGTAGCTCTATGGAATGTGGAGTACCCCTTCATCACAACTCTCAGGTTAACCCTGACCTGGAGTGGTAGTACCTGTTAGGGTTCCATCGATAAGTTAAATAGAAAAAAAGTGTTTTTTTTTTAAATTGAAAAAAAAACTGGGTAACCACCAAGAATGAATAAAACAAAAGTTCTTCGGCATAAAATGACCTAATAAGGGTTGACAGGCCGTAAATCCAACCAACCAATCAAATGATGCTAAGGCGTTTTCATTGAAGACAGAAGGTCTGTTGGTCAACTATTTTCCCCAGTGCGTGAAAGCGGGGTATATTCCTGATCGGCAGGGAAGAGATTAATATTTGTTCGAGAAAAGACAGTAGATAATGTAATCTTTTAAAATAGATATTTTTTTTTTAAATATTCGAATAGATAAGATCCACGAGAATCATTATTTTCTGTCCGGTCTCTTTTGAGTTGACAATCTTATAAATACTGTCTAGATTTTTTAAAGAACGCGTTTACCGCAAGGGAGTAGGAGCGACAGATGTTTATATCTATTAGTTTTAAAAAAACTGTTGTTTCGTCTATTTGGAAATTCCATACAAACTTAAAATTTAAAAGAAAATTATTCTTTAGAAATATTTTACTGATCTCTCTGCAACATATATAATATATTCTAAATACTTATACCTATATGTGTTTACTTTAAATACTATATATATATGTGTGTGTGTGTGTACTTAAATACTAATATATATATATATATGTGTGTGCACTTTAATACTATATATGTGTGTGTGTGTGTTTAAATACTAATATATATGTGTGTGTGTGTGCACTTTAAATAATAACTATATATGTGTGTGTGTGTGTGTGTGTGCACTTTAAATACTATATATATATATATGTGTGTGTGTGTGTTTAAATACTAATATATATGTGTGTGTGCAGTTTAAAATACTAATATATATGTGTGTGTGTGTGTGTGTGCATTTAAATACTATATAATATGTGTGTGTGTGTGTGTTTAAATACTAATATATATATATATGTGTGTGTGTGTGTGTGTGTGTGTGCACTTTAAATACTAATATATATGTGTGTGTGTGTGTGTGTGTGTGTGCAGTTTAAATACTAATATATATGTGTGTGTGCAAATACTAATATATATATATATATATGTGTGTGTGCACTTTAAATACTAATATATATATATATATATATGTGTGTGTGTGTGTGCACAGTTTAAATACTAATATATATATATATATGTGTGTGTGTGTGTGTGTGTGTGTGTGTGCACAGTTAAATACTAATATATATATTTTTTTGTGGTGTGCACTTTAAATAATATATGTGTGTATGTGTGTTAAATACTAATATATGTGTGTGTGTGTGTGTGTGTGTGTGGTCGCGCGCGCATTCTAAATACTTATATATATATGTGTGTTCACTCTAAATACTAATATATCTGTGTACATACATACACATGTGCACTCTTAATATTATATACAGTAATGCATACGCACACTAAGTATCCATTTAATTTACTATTTTTCAAGCTAGAAATGGACTTAATAATATTTGAATTTATTTTTGTTCGATTTGAATTACAATTCAAATACTTTAAATTACTCTCGGGAAATTTTTTTTTTAGATTTAATTTTTTATGTTTGAGTCTCTTCGTTTTCCATTTGTTTAGTACAACTGAAAACCATATCACGATTTCTACTTTTTATGCAGTTCGGCGTCATATTCAATGCATCTTGGAAGCCAGTTAGTTTACAAACACTCACACGTATTATATATATATATATATATATATATATAAACACACACACACACACACACACACACACACACAAGAGAGGAAAAAAAAACGCAGCTGAAACTGTTTGTGTAGTTTGATTGAATTGGTTCTTTACTTGTTCCAAGATGGACGCGTTTCAAATCAATAAAGATTTAGATTGACGTTAATGGAATGTTGGAGCGTCACGAATTTCACTCAGAAAACGCTCACAGTAGCAACGCACGTTCCACGAGCTCTTCATGGCGTAGTCTCTGTTGTTGTCATACAACAGCATATATAATAACTACACATCGTCTACAGTGGGGTAACCGAGTAAGTTCTCTTGCCATTCATAGACAAGTGAATTTGTATAGTTTCGGACAATTGCCCAGTATAGCAAATACAATATATATATAATATATAATAATATATATATCACTGTAGTCCTCTTTCTCTTGGATTTCTTATCAGATTTCTTGACATAGGTTAGCAATATTTAGTTAATAGAAGACACTCTGAATATTGAACCACCTTGTAGATCAAAGATAATCGACAAAGGAAAGATGACAGGGTGTCTCGCGGGGGATAATGGTTACCGACCGAGCTAGTCTCAAATATCGATTGCTAGTGAGTTCGATTCTCATTGGGCTCCCCATATCTCTGGCCTTGTGCCAACCTAAGCACACCGTTGGGATGTATTGGTTACAAAGCTAGTTTCAAATATCAATTTCGTGTGTTCGATTCTCGATGGGTTCCACTACTTCTGGACCTGATCCAAAATATGCACACGAGTAAACAGGACCTGGAACCGTCGTTCTGTATAGGTTCCGGGACTACTCTCAAAGATCAATTTCTAGTGAGTTGTTCTCACTGGATGCCCTATATTTTTGGCCTTGAACCAAATTAAGAGAGCATACCACAGTGGTGTGTTGGTACAGATTTAGTTTCAATGGTTAGTTTCTATCGTTTTTTTTTTCAATGGGTGCTCCAAAATTTTGATCTTGTGCCAAACCGAGTATATCATAGTAAACTGGACACAGTCCTGGTGTATTGGGTACTCAAATAGCCCCAAAGGCCAATCGCTTCTAAGTTCGATTTCTACTGGGTCCCTGTATTCATGGATGTTTATAAAAGTAAATAACTAATCGACATAAGACCAGAAGTAAGGGGCACCCTTTGAGAATCAAACTCACTTGCAATGGTTGCTAGACAAGGTCATGAATCATTGCATAACACTTTGCTATTATGTCATGAATATACTGTGCATCTTGTGAGGTTTGAACTCTCTACTCAATAATTTCGATCCTAAGACTAGCTTGCTAACTATTATACCAACTAGCAAATATATGCACCCTCCGGGTGCAATTATTTAGGGTTTAATGTAATAAAGTATATTAAATTAGAAAGACTAATGAAACTAAATAAGAATTCAGATAAAATGATTTGAAACAGTGAGATATAATCGAAAAATAGAACAATTTTGAAACTAAATCTTCTATCATTTTCCATCCCTCCCGTCTTACAATGTTAAATTTTCCTAATAAACTATTTAGTCAAAATATGAAATAAGGAATAAAATTAGTTATTTTTTCTTGTTAATGGATTTCTTTTAAGATTTATTCTCGGGATTTTTGCTCATATTCATTAAATTAAAACAAAAACAATTAGAAATCAATTATACTAAGCACATATTTATTAAAATCAAAATTTTGATATCAATATGCAAATTAGTCTTCTCATTCACACTGTAAACAGATATTCTGTTGTATATATGAATACAATTGCATATTATTAGTATGTAGATATGGCCAAAGTATTACTAATGCAAAAAAATGTTTATTAATAATTGAGATTAAAATGAAATCATGGAGAATGTGACGTAAATAAGAAGGGAATTGTGACTTGGGTGGGGATATAGTTTCTGTTACAAACACACAATCTCCATTATAATAAGAGATGTTCTTGTGAAACCGACCATATTGTGTCCCCTTATTCATTAGTTCGTAATGGAAGACGCTAGTTGTGTAACGGTTATGATCGTAGGAAAGGGACATGGTGACACGAATTCAAATTCTGGACGAGGCTGGTAGCATGTTTTATATTGCTAATACACTTAGGAAAGGTAGGCATCCAACTATTCTCCCCCTATCTATGGGTAAATGGTAGAGAAGACTGGTGTCTTTAATATTGGTATGGAAACCAGTCTAGAAGGAAACCTTGTGGAGGGGTTGGTATAAATTAATAGATATACTATAAAAATATTGACATGTTTTTCTTCCTATTCGTGCTTTGAAAAAATTCCCTACCTAATCTAGTTCTGTTTATTACGGCTTTAGAATTCACTGACTGCACCCCCGCAGAGGGGTAAGACCCCCTCAATCGAGCTACCTGATGCTTAAGGATAGGACGCTGGTGGCTGAGCAGTTATGCAACACTCCACATTGGTCTTTCCTAAGGCTAGACGGGCGGTCGGAGAGGCCCTCTCAGCTGGCTACACTAAGCCCTATTCCCTATATGATTGTTCCAAACCCATTGCTTTTATGGCAAACCCAACCCCTCTATCATATGTACTAGAAAGCAGTGGCTGAGGATCTTAATATCTTAGGGGATTGTGGAGTATCCCTTGATCACCATTATTACCAGGTTCACTCTGACCTGGATTGGTAGTACCTTTTAGGGTCCCCTTTAAAATCAACTAACCTATAAATCAATTGGGGTTAGAAAGGGAAGTTTGTAACTGGAAAAAATTAATTTAAATGTATTAAACACACAGAGTAAATATGTCTTTTTTTTTTTTTTTTTTTTTTTTGTCTGTGGGGCTAAACAATCAGTTTGGCACGTATCCATTATCTCCTACGTTTCTTTGTTACATAATCTATGCGTAGATTATTGTCAACCCCCTGTATTTCTGAAGGGATGGCCCATTTTCATATCACGGGCGGGACTTTCCATGGAATATTACAGAAAGCCCGCGAAATACGTGAAGTCACGCGGGACCTAGTTAACCATCAGTTCTAGCTTGGGCGTCAGGCAGAAAGCAGGTCTGCCTTAGCTGGGATCAAATGCACACGCGCGTTGTGTTAGTTAGAAGAAGAAGTTTAAGCAATAAAAGTTTAAAGAAATAATATGATGTTCTTGCTTGATGAATGTCTTGGCAAAAAGACTGACCAAGAAGAAGGAATGAATCAGAGACGAACAGCCAACAAGAATCTAGAAATAGAATTCAACATGGAGAGAAAGAATAGAAACGACTAGAGATCACCAAATGGCCGAAGAAGTAAGTAATGCAATGCATCCTCTGTCTATCTCTCTCTCCCCTCTCTAGTAAAAGAACACTTGTGCATATACCCAACATAGGTATATGTCTATGAGTATGCAACATTTAATTGGTAAAATACTATTGGAAGACGGTTCCAGTTAAATTACCTTTTACGATAAAGAGAATAAAAACAAGATTCATTCGCGTGGCGGTTTTATTTATTTACTACTAAAGAAATATTTCCTTAGTAGAATGCATTTTCTATTGGAAGGGCACAAAATGAAAACATTAATGATGGCTGGGGAAAAAAGATCTCTTGAATGCTAATCGTAATTGATGTGATAATCAAACGGGATTTCAAACATCCAAATTATTTTCTTGAAGACTTGATCATTCACAAGATTATTTCTGCTGCCAGGAATGGTGATTATTTTCAGCTACGTTCCTTTCTGTCCTATCTTGTTTTGCCTTGCTCTCCTCTTCCTAATTCCACCTGCCTCTTTTCCACTTATTCATCATTAATTTAGTCTCTCCCTCTGATTCTTTTACGTCTCTCCCTCTGATTCTTTTACGTCTCTCCCTCTTTACGTCTCTCCTCTGATTCTTTTACGTCTCACCCCCCCTCTTCTCCTCTCTCTCTCTCTCGGTCTGTCTGCCTCTCTCTCTCATCTCATTTAGACATCTGTGTATCTTTAACCTCATTTCTCTCTCTCTCTCTCTCTTAACTGCCTCTCTCTCCTCAGTCACTCCCTCTCTCTCTCTCTCTCTCCCCTTTAACCCAACTTCCCTCTTTCCCAACGTCGGACTTTTCACGTTTCCATCTCTGTTCGTTTATTTTTCTCTCTATCTCTTCTCATACTCTTTTTTGCTTTAACTATTTGTCACTCTCTTCGTTTCTCTATTTTTATTTGTTCTCTCTCTCTCCCCCCCCTCTCCGTTTTATAGCTCTTGATCTTCTCTGCATACTTTCTCTCTCTCCCCCATGTATTTCTTATCCACCATCTTCCTTCCTCTCGGCACCTTTGATCCCCATCGCCATTTTCCTGATCAGCATCTTTTGAAAACTTCTTACAACCCGTTCTCTTCACTATCACTACGGTGATACGCAAAGTTGCTATGGAAACGAAAAGTCATTATTATTATTATTATTATTATTATTCACTTTTGCACTTTGAAGACGCTTGGTAATTAGAACGGCATTCGCCACCTTATACACTTCACCTTGCACTATATGCTCCTCTTTCGTTAACACTCACTTCGCACTTAAGGCCCTCTTTTTTTTCTTATCCCCATCTTAACTGTCGCTTCCATTCTTTCATTATCACTTGGTGACCCCCTTTTTTAAAACTTTTTATCTAACTCCATCTCTCAATTCACTACTTAGCACCCTTTTCCTTTGCGCTCCTCTCACTCTCTTTCTCTTATTCCTTCAATAAGGAGTCACTCCGGGCAATGTTCCTCATTCGTTCTCTCTTTTCTTGTCTCGGTTCTTGACTTTTTTCAACTGTTCACCTGGCTTAATTAATTTTTCCCTTCTTTCGTTTGCAAGGATTTTTCTATCACACTTTCGTGTGAGCCAATATAAGCTTGGGTAGCGGATGAACCACTCTGAATGCCATTATTTATTGTAACATTTGGGGTATGAGAAGCACTTTCCCACAAAAAAAAGCCTTTTTGAAAATGTCTAAACTTCTATAGGAAAGAAATGTGGATTACGACAAAGCACTCAATAAAGTTGTGCTACAACTTGTTATAATAAAAGGAATTTCTTGGAGAAAGCCCAGAGATAAGAAAGGTACCTTATTCACTGAAAAAGGAACAATATTTTCTTCTCGTGAGGATAATGTTGCAGTGTGAAAACTACTGGTGTTAAAATTCTGGTCGCTAGTTTAGGCGTTCAGTTCTGTTGGTAATTTCAAGTCGGTATTGAGTTTGGGTTTAGTTGCTTGATGCTTGTCTTCTAGTATTCCTTAAAATCCAAGGTAGAAAAGGGGTGTAGTCTTAGTAGCCGCTCCTTGTGGCATAAGGTCTCTAATATTTCTTTGAAGGCCGAGGTAGACAAAAGTGTAGTCTCAGTAGATACTTCTTATGGCAGAAAGTCGGTAGTATTAGGTGTTCCTGTCATCCTTGGTTGTACGTCTTGATCGCAGAAAGTTCAATTTTCTTGATTTTAGGACAGATCTTAAATACGTTTGTATACGTTTCTCATTGACCAATGTTTACCGAAATTGTCTGCTTCTGATGTTGGGAAAGTTCAAATAGGATTTCAATTTTGCGTACCCCAAGATATTCCAACAACTCGGATCAACAAAAAAAGGGGGGGAACTAAACTGCAATTGGAGTTATGAAAATCTGAGGAGTGAGGAGTTCGTTTTTATTGCCATTATTCCCAGCTTCCCTCTGACTCGGAGAGGTAATAATGATTACTATCTCATCCATGGGTCAAATACATTAAAAATTAATCGTATTCGATAGAAATGCTGAATGTTCTATAACTGTTAATTATTTGTATTAAGAATAGGCATAAAATAACCCTTGGTGGTTGGTAAAACTAACTAATCACAATAGGGAGAATTTTGGAATGTCAAAATGGATTCTTTTTGTTCGGAGTCGATACTTTTTAAACACAACTCGTACATCCGCACAAGCTTTCATGTTTTTTTTTGTTTTGTTTTTTTTTTTTTTTTCTCCCTGTTTTTCTTTGCTTCTCCATCTGCACTGGGAATCCGCATGTTTTCAATCATTGCCGACGTCCAACATTTTCCTAAGTTTTATCTTTTTTTTCTTTTTTATCTGCCACTTCCCCTTTTACCTTTTAAATTTATAATGTGGCAATTCATTATTTATCTGCTGAGAAAATACTTCCGAACTTTTTTAGAGTCTTGCGTCATTTAACCCTAGACAGACTACTATATTGCGTCAGGTACTAGAATACGCATCCCTTTCAGAAGACAAGACCCGCAAACCAAATTATTGTGCTAAGGTTCTAATTCTGGAGCTTTGGTGAGTGTTGAGTACCTCTTTATTGCCATTACTCTCAGGTCAGCTCTGACTCCGGATGGTAATACATGTTCAGATATCATCTATGGGTTAAATAGATTAAGAAATGAGTTTAAAAATTGAATAACACCCCCCCCCAAAAAAAAAAAATTAATCAAAATCTTCGGCATAAAATAACCCAAGGGTTGACATGTAAAATCCAACGTATCTAACAAAGTGCCCTGTGTATGATATTAAACAGCATTTAGTGGCGAGGCTCCAGATTTGAAGCTCTAGCAAGTATTGTCAACTCTTTATTTCCATAAATCCCATGTCAATTCTGACCCGATGTAGTAGTACCTATTAGGGCCCATCTAAGTTCAAATCAATCTGCTTGGAAATTATTAGTATTAGAGAGGAATACCAGAAACTGTTACTATATGCTAATTATTTTATTCAGTATAGATACTTGAAACTATAATAGTTTAGAAATAATTAATGCTAGCAGGACCTGTGGATATACCCCAGTATGATTATTTACTTATTGCAACGTTTGTTATGTTTATTTAAGAACTATAGCCAAATAGTTCAATATGTAAAAAGTATAATCTTGATTTAACTCACTCGCACTTTTTTCTTTCTTTTTTCCTCCTTTTTCTTTCTTTCCTCTTTTTTTCTTTTTTCTTTCTATCCTTATTTTTTCATATTTTATTTAAATAGATTAGGGCGCTCAACTCTCTATCTTTCCATTTCTCTTTCTTTCTAATATTTTTTTTCTGTGCAATATGCCTTTTTTTCTCTTTCTACATAATAAAAACGGAATGGTTCAGCTGAGGTGACGATACTCATAAGAAAAAAGAAGTTGATCGATAAGCAACACCAGATAATCAGGATTAGATTTTCGCATTAAGGGTGTTGCAAGATAACAACGGTCGTAAAAATTAAGGAGTACGAGTATTAAGAATGATTGCTTGAAGCAATAATATTTACAGATCATTAGACTTTTTTTTTCTAGAAATTATCTTATGTTTGATTGGAGGATGTCTCTCCAACCGCCCGTCTTGCCTTAGTAAGGCACAAAGTGCAGTGTTGCATGTCATGGACTGCTCAGTCACAAGTATTCCACCATTAAGAATCACGGGTCGTCACTCAGGCCAACAGATGGTCACATTGGGATAAGGGGTCGTATCCCTCTGCAGAGGTGAAGTCGGCCCCAACCTACAGAGCTGACTGGTCTAGATAACCTCTCCAAGGTCATGTCTTGAATCTGGCAATAAAAACCAGCTTTTAGCAGATAAAACGTCACATGATTCTGAACAATTTTAATGTGACGCTAAGACACTGAGTGAAAATATTACATAGATTTATAACTATGAAATATTACAGTTAAAAAACAAAAACATGAGGAAAAAAGAGCGAATTTTTCTGTAAAAATGATAAGCGACTAAGCTTAAGAGGTTATTGAAAATGCAGTAAATTATTTGTTCATATATCAACCGATGGAATATATTTTCCTAATCTGTTCGAAAGAAAATTGACTTAGAGCTAATTTATTGTGCGTGTATGTCTGTGTGTGAGAGAGAGGGGATGTATCAGTATGTCTGTGTGTGTGTGAAGAGGGGATGTGTCAGTATGTATGTATGTGTGTGAGAGAGAGGGGATGTGTCAGTATGTATGTCTGTGTAAGTGAAAGGGGATGTGTCAGTATGTATGTGTGTGTGAGAGAGAGGGGATGTGTCAGTATGTATGTGTGTGTGAGAGAGAGGGGATGTGTCAGTATGTATGTGTGTGTGAGAGAGAGGGGATGTGTCTGTGTGTGTGTGTGTTGTTGTGGTTGTTTGTGTGTCTGTGAGAGAGAGAGAGAAATTATGTGTCTGTGAGAGAGAATTATTTGAAGAAAACGAAACGGAAATTCATTGAAACGTAATATGCTAGAGCGAGTAAAAATTCTGCAATATTTTGGTATGTGATAGTTTGCACTCCGTATATCACGTGATATAAGTAGGTACCCGTTGTAGCTGGTAGTATCGTGGTGGTTGGTGCGACGACACGTTGCGCATTGCTTTTAGTCCATGTGTTATTTGAATGCTGCACATTTTAATGTGCAACGCAGTTTAGGTTTGGCTTCTGTTTAATGGCATATCAACCATAATTATTAT
This sequence comes from Doryteuthis pealeii, assembly GCA_023376005.1. Taxonomy (NCBI): domain Eukaryota; kingdom Metazoa; phylum Mollusca; class Cephalopoda; order Myopsida; family Loliginidae; genus Doryteuthis; species Doryteuthis pealeii. The sequence continues at coordinate 120,890,994 of CM042137.1, read as the reverse complement.
GCCATTAAACATTATTAAACATAAACTTTAGTTTCTAGAAAATAATTGTCTAATGATTTGCAAGCAATTATTGCTTCAAGTAATGATTCTTAATTGATATTTGGTGTTCCTTGATTTTACGAACGTTATCATCCTGCAACAATGTAAATCTGATTATCTGCTATTGTTTAACCACTGAATTATTTCTTATGAGTGTTGTCACCTCAGCTAAATAATTGCCCATTCTATTAGGAAATGCTACACAAAACATATAAGAAAGAGTTGGGGAAAGATAGAGAGAGGGGGGAGCGATAATGCTAGTAGGTCTCAATCGAACATGATGACAAAAAGTGTGGGAGTTAAATCAAAGATTATCATACTTTTATATATATGAACTATTTTTTCAATGGCTCTTAAGTAAACATATCAAACGTTGTACTAATTAAATTATCATATTGTGGTATATCCATAGTCCTGATAGTTTTTTTATTTATAAGAGGGTCCACGAGATAGAACCTGAAATAGAAAGGGATCGCGGATTCAAAAAGTTTAAAAACCATTGATCTCCAAGAAAAAATATTTGTAGTTTATTTTTTATTTTTACAATAACTATGTTGAATGAATTAAAATTTTTAAAAATTCAATATATATATATATATATATATATATATATATATATATTTCAATTTTACTATGTTGATTTTTTTTTTCAGTGTTAAACTTGCGAAACTGTCAAATTGCGAATATTTCATTAAAGGAATCGTTTAACAATTTTATTTCGAAATCATTTAACTGTTTTTATAACCGCTGAAATAAAGTGGGGCTTAGATAAAGCTGACTGTATCCCCAGCAGAGGGGATAAGACGTCCACCAAAAAATAGGGGGTTATCCTGGGTATGAAACTAAACTGCATCAAATGGTTAGGCTTCAATTTTGGAGATCTGGGGAGTTTTAAGTACCCTTTCATTACTATTATACCCAGGGAAACTATTGTTTCATCTGCGAGTCAAATAGATATCTTAAAAATTATTCGTAGTCGGTAGGATTGTGTAAAAAAAAAAACTAAAAAACCTTAAACTATACAAAAATCTAAATATGACAATATACTAAACGAGAACCTCTTACAACACAAAATAACCGTAGACTGGTTGACATGCCTTTACAATATATCCACCGGCTAAGATCCAGCTCTTGATCTCTTAGAAGTGGTAGTACCTGTTAGGGTTAAAAAGAAATATGGTTTTATAAAAAGAATTGAGTATCCATTAAGAATGAATTAATTTCGAAATTTTCTCTGCATTAAATAACCCACTGAGATTGATATGTCGTAAAACAAACCAAACCAAATCTTGATCTCTTAACCGGCATAAACGAATAGTTCAACTAGTATATTATTGTTGCAATGATTTCTTTTCTTTTTTTTTCCTTTGCTCTTTTTATTGTTTTATTTTTAATTTTTAATTCTTTTTTTTTTCTTTACTTGGGGGTTCCTTCAGGTCGGGTTCATGTATTCCTTGCAAGTAATGAATATAACTGCACTTAATGAAATGTATACAGAAATAACAGAAAAGAATGCTTATATAGTAAGTAATAAAACAAGACAAAATGGTCGTAAGCTGATTGTATCTTGCCCCTTTCTAACTTGGTGGGCTATCATTCTAAAAATCCTAGCTTTTACCCCTCACTGTGATGGCAACTATTCAGTTACTCTACAAACAAAACGCACAGTCAAGTCGCTCCCACTAATTCAATGTCAGTTTTCCCTCGTGAGAAGAATTAAGGGTGACTTAAGCATTTTCGTTCGGATTTTTAGTCCTAACTAAGCAATAAAGCAACGTAATTATTCTACATCTCCAGATTTAGTCGTAACTAAACAATATTATCTAATTATTCAACATTGTCATATTTTTAGTCCTCCCTACGCAATAATGCTATGTAACTTTTTTACATATCCAGATTTTTAGTCCTAACTGAGCAATAATTCTATCTAATTATTTTACATCTCTAGATTGTTGGTCCTAAGTAAGCAATGCTATATAATCATTTATCCTAATATAAGCATCTGTTGCATAATTGATGGGTACCCTGTTAATAATGTACGGTTAGTGTAGAGAATGTATTATTTAAATTTAAGTTACAAAGGTTTTGATCGACGGCCCTTAACACTTCTGTGACCACCCTTCCTGTTTTGCCAGGCAAGCGCGGGAGAGATAGTTTAGTTATAATCAGTTTCTAGCTAACCATCGAAGGATGAGGTCGCACTGGCGCCTCTCGTTTGGAGCTCGATGCTCAAAACGCGGTTGAGTGATCCGGATCCAAGAAAGAGAAATAAAAATCTGAATTCACTAAAGATATGTCTTGAGTTGTTAAGTAAGAACAAATAGTACAGGCCGTTTAACTCAGCTTAGAATTTTAAGACACAGACAGACAGATCCTTAATAAGAAGATAGATACAACCCAGACAAGATTAACATGTATACAGCCACGGACATAGGCGGGTTTATGCTGCAAGACAAGAAAGATAAGTACACTCTGAGAAAGATACTATGTAACACACCTTAATATTATTCTCCATTTCAGCTATAGTTAAATAGTAGGGCTGTTGGAGGTGTGTGCTAGTTCCCCGCCTATACTTATAGACTGGCCAAGGTCACGTGATTGACTCTTCTAACCAATCACTGGCAGTACTACTGGCCTGACAAGATACTTAAACCCCCTACATTGGTCATAATCAAAACTGCTCTTTTTACCGATGGACGCACATAGGATTGCCGGGATTTTTACCAATACTCACGAAGGACTTATATGATTACCAGTAACTGAGGACACTTTAGTAACCATTGTCGATGGACCTATTATGAAGGATTCCACCAGATAAGCGCTTCTGCTATAAGGCCAAGCAATGACCCTTAAAAACTTAACAAGGGCAGACTAGGAACGTTAACCAGTCTAGGAGAAGGAAAACCCTGAATTCAAGCATATTAAAACTGATCCTGTATGCTGTTTCACTTTTTTGTTTTTCCATTAAGTGTTTAGTTGATGAGCCAAAAACTTAATGATTTCTTCAAGGATAATTTTCACCTAAAAGATTTTGACAAAAGCATTGGAAGATCAGGAAGGTGAATGCATGCTCGTGCCTTTAGGATTAAATTAATTGTACGAAAACGTGATCAGATCAGCCGGAAGGCGAGTTTCCCTTTAAAAAGAATTAACGTGTTACTGCAATATGGCCGAGTCATGAATTAACTCAGCCTTTTGGCTTTTCCGGAAAATACTGATTAAATAGAAATGTCAATGTTTTAATTGTTTGGAACAATTAACCCCTGTCATTTTCCTAATTTCTGAAATGCTTCTCAGTCATGTCGGTGAGGCTTAGACTACGTGGACTGTCTCCTCTGAATAGGGGGTAAGACTTTCACAAGTCTCTAACCCTGAAATAAGTGAGGTATCCTATGTATGACATTAAACTTCAGCTGATGGTAAGGTTCCAGTTCTGCAGGTCTGTGGGTTGTGAAGTACCCATTCATTGCCAGATTAACGCTAATCCGAGGGAGTCTATTCCCCTTTCACTAGTGCTAGGCCAAAGAGATTGTTTTTATCGTCTGGGGTATAGCGCCATACCTACCATCGGCTCTTTACTTTACCGCATATCCCTGTGTTACTCATACGCTGAGTTAGCGAGGGCCGGTATCAAACCAAGAACCTTGTGGTGCCCAGGCTGACGAACTATCGACTGTTATGGTTCAAATAGATCCGTTTGATAATTATTAGTACTAGCAAATATATGCACCCTCCGGGTGCAAGTATTTAAGTTTTAATGTAATGAAATATTGTATTAAATTAGAAAGTCTAATAAGAATTCAGATAAAAAGATTTGAAACAGAGTGGGGGTATAATAGAAAATAGGAATGAAACTACTCTTCCA
>CM042137.1:120849590-120882090 GCA_023376005.1 Doryteuthis pealeii | reverse complement strand
GGAATCGTTCCAAAAGTTCAGATCTCCCAATAGAGACTATTGGGAGACGATTATTTATGAACAATATTATGTTAATTTTTGTCTGAACTTTTATCTCAAATTACATTCTCTTCCATGGATCTATTGATAACTCAGGTCTGTAAGGTCTTCAAGGTATGATACATAATAGCAATTTTAAGGCAGTGTTATTACGCTGAATAAAAAATCATTCATTTTTTTCTAATCAGATCAAATTTTTAAGATACAAGCTCCTACTTGTAACAAGTAGATAAGTTTTATTATTATGTACAACTTATTGTGAAGTATTCAAGCACATCTTAAAAACCTGACCTGACTAAACACAATGAATAGTATTTTTGAATTCAGCATAAAATGGCGATCATATATCACTTCGTAGACCTTTGGAAAAAAATCTAACGCAGGCCACTGTTATTTAAGATGAGGAAATTTCGATAAGAAGCATTTGAAATTAAAATGGTAGGAATTCTTGTCAAAAATCAAGTTTTCCTTGTTTTTGTTTTTTTTCTGCTAAACTGAAATGTTTTTCCACAGGTTTTGTAAACGAAAAAATAGTCGAGTATCTTTGTGTGTGTGTGTGTGTGTGTGTGTGTGTGTGTGTGTGTTATCTGACCCTAAAGATTTTTTGGTAATCGGTCATAAAGGTAAAGAGTTTGTCTTGGAGCTATTGAGCTAAAAAAAAGTCTGTCTGTTGTTACCTCGAGGGTATTGTAACTTTAACAACTTGACTTTAATAATGTCATGTAGGCTTATAAAAATACAGTAACGTTGCTGGGCTTAGCACCCGAAAATTTTCTTCGTCTCTTGGGGAAACGATTTTTAACGTTTTTCCGAGGTTTTTTTTTCTTTTTATTCTAAGCAAATTAATTTCTTTACCGTTTTTTTCCGAACTCCTTATTTTCGCTCACTTGCTCTTTCTTTCGTTTTAAACTAAAAAATCTCGGCGCTTTCTATTTGGGTCCCATAGCAACCCGGCATCCATGTATTGCACATATTAGTCAATGGTATTTGTGGCTCCATTGTGGTATTTGTAGCAAGAAAACCCTCAACTGATCAATAATATTGCACAATACATCAAACTGTCTTACAGAATTTATCGTTGAATGTCGAGCGAAATTCTAGACTTAACTCAAGACTAAGGTAATCCAGTCTTGTCCTGACAGATAAAGATTTAAGTTAGGATAGCATAGATACAGAGCACTTCGTGACTTTCAGTTTTTCGCCTGTGTGATAATCAGATCAAGAATCGAGAAAATGACAGTCATCAAGCGTCGTAGACTCTGTCTATGCTTTCTTAACTTAGATCTCCATATGTTCTATCCTCAATATTGACCACTCTTTTGTAATCATAGCAAACTGCATTATTTATTTTATATATATATATATATATATATTATATATATATATATATATATGTATAAGTCCTGCAACGTGTTTAAAATGTATCAACATAGATGAGCCATGTACGAGAATCAAAAAGTAAATCGGCAAGTCCCAACCCCTTTTTATCATATGGGTGCTAGAAGGCGGTGGCTGCGGGTCTACATGTCCTGGGAATGACGTTAAACTCTATCTGATGGTGAGGTTCCAGTTCTGGAGGTTTGGGGAATGTGGAGCACCCTTCATCACCATTGCTCTCTGGTCCACTCTGACCCGGAGTGGTAGTACCTGTTAGGGTCCCATCTGTGGGTTAAATAGAAAAATGTATTAATAAAAAAATTGTATTATCCATTAAGAATTGATTTATTTCAAAACTTTATCGGCATTAAATGACCCACTGAGGTTGATATGCCGTAAAACAAAACAAACCAAACCAAAAAGTACATCCATAATTAAACTTCAAAAGTTTAACTCTTATATGATTTTTACTGAAAGATTTTATCATTTACACAATGTGAGTTATCAAATGTTCAATTTCAAAACTGTTTCAAGACTTCGTGAATACCCTGTATATATGATCAGGTTAAATTATATTTTAAAATATGATTTTTAAAAATGTGTAAGAAATTGCTCATCATTTATTACATGTCTATCAATAAAAAGTGTCCTTTTTTATCTTTCCTTCCAAAGTTGTGTGTATTAGAATAAGAACAGATATTCTTTACCAAAACCTTTACATTTTTTAATTTATTTTTTATTTCTTTTGAAGGTGATATTTCTTAAGCGAAGTTAAACAGATTTGACTTCAGTTTTCCTTCTTTTAGACTGGTTACCTAACAAAATTTTAGATCAAAATTTGCCCTACTATTGACCAATAAATGGAGGGCTAAGAGGTGTATGCATATCTTTCCCATTTGTATTAAAGCTATGTCAAACAGACTCATCCAGGATCTGAACTCGTATCGCCAAATCCATTTCCTACATCGATAACCATTACACACGTACCTCCTTTTTTAAAGGTAATTTTATCGGTGTTTAGAATAAAGTTAGTTCAGAGACTTTAGTTTTTCATATGGAGAAAATATATTCAGTCTTCTCTTTTTGAATCTTACCTTTTTTCAAATTAAACCCAAAACTTTTTCTTCCTATGTTTTATGAAATGCACGACACAACGAAATACAATTCGCTGGAACAAAAGAATGTATCCATCCATCTATCTTGACTTGCGCAAAGTTCATTAATGTTTTGAGGACATTTTTTATTAGGATGGAATGCAATTCTTTACTAAAAATAGACTGTGAAATTTTTGGAACCAACAGATGTGTTGATATCTGCACTCTATAATACTTTGAGAAGAGACACCAAAAGCTTTTGATAAATTCCATGTAACGACATCAAAGAAATTAAGATGAAAGAGTAAAAGAAAGCTTAGTTCTTTTCTTTTATTAGTTTTATTTATTGTTTAATGAAACATTTTGAAGAGTTTTCTTACATCAAGAATTGTTTTAGAGACCAATTAACGTTTGTTTTTTTTCATGTTTAGGTGAACACAAGTTTCTGGCGTTTTCTTTGGCACTATCTTGAAAATTTCAACGTTAGTTTCTGATTCTATGTTGTCATGGTTTCCTGACTGACATTAAACTGGATCTAATGGTGAGGTTCCAATTCTGGAGCTCCTTCATCACCATTACTTCCAGGTATGGCCGTTATCAACTTGCAACACCATCTGGTCAAAAATGAGACCGTGCACATCGTCCAAAGTTAAATTGCAAAAATGTAAATCTTAATTATCTGGTGTTGCTTATCCGTCGAATCATTATTTGTTATGAGTGTCGTCACTCAGCTAAATAATGGACCATTCCGTTTTATGATAAAGGGAAGAGAAAGAACATGCTACACAGAAAAAGTATAAGAAATAAAGAAAGAGTAGAGGAAATATAGAGGGGTGAGCGCGCGGAAGCGATGATGATTACCGGTTTTAATCAAACTGTTGTAGAGTAGGTAACTCCCATTCGGCACTCTACCAGATGGACTGGCTCATAGCCATAAAATAGCCTACGATTAAAATAGATTAACTAGCTGAATAATATTCTGACTGACTTTGCTGCGTTGGCTATACCGAACTGACCCTCTCTTTTAGTGTGAGTTTGTCTTGTTAATTTTCTGTATTTATTTGTTCTGTGTTTGTATGTATCCGGATGCTGGTGCTTTAATGTGTTAATCACACCATTCATCGGTGTATCTTTCCACCTCGTGATACAACACAAACATAAAAAATGAGAAGAAGTGTAAAATCAGAATATTATACTTTTTACAGATTGAACTATTTAGCAATAGCTCTCAAGTAAACATATCAAACGTTTTAATAATTAAATCATCATACAGTGGTATATATACAGGTCCTGCTAGTAAGAGAGTATTGTGCCAATCTTTCAAGTGGGGGGAAATGATTATTTGCCTAAAATAAAATATAAGCTTTCAATATGCTAGCCTTTACCCATGCACCCGTGAAAATTAGGTCAATTTCGGTCACCAGTCAAATGACACTGTCATTGTCATCCTCACCTGACTGTTCATAGTATAATATTGATACGAATGTAATTCTAGTAGTTTTTTGTTTGTTTGTTTTTTTTAAACCTCATTATAGTTGATTAAACTTCCGTCACGCACAGATTTATTCTATTGTTCATTTCTATTGAATCGGTCATAACGAGAGTTGAGAGGTTTTTGGAGAGACAGACGTTGGTTGACAGTGATAAACAAACAAAACAAAATAAAGCGTCGGGCGTGTTTGTCCTAGAAAAAAGCGTTGTGCCACGTGCCGATTCAATATAAACGTTTCTTCTCATGCTTACTTCACGCTTCGTTAGCTCCTTTTTAAAACATTTTTTTTTCTAAGTCAACAGATTGGAAAAGAATTCTTTACATTTTTTTTTATTTGAAAGATAATCCAGGCGGAACGAAACCACTTCGTCATGACACATGACCCCACACATGGTGAAAATATACCATTATATAAATATACAATGAAAGAAAATTCATATCTACACTCTCTCCCTCTCTATACATACTTTATAGACACCACACATACACACACACATGTGTATATATATATATATATATATATATATATATATATATAATTTCCAGCAGCAGATTCAAAATGCAACAGCGAAGATGGCAATCTTGTTGATATGTAATTATAAAAACGTACATAAAAAGAAAAACTACAAGCGTTGAATTTTCATGATTTTTACTAAACGATTCTAGCATTTATACAACGTGTGTTATTTAGTTATCAATTTTAAAACCTCTGCGAGACTTAGCTCAATCAGTAGAGTGTCCGACAGGGAACTTCGAGGTCCCTGGTTCGATACCGGCTCTCGCCAACTTATCGTACGAGTAGCACATGGATATGAGGTGTAAAGTGAGGAGCTGATGGTAAGTGTGGCGCTCCGCCTCAGACGCCAAAACAATTTCCTTGGTCTAGGGATAGACTCCCTCGCTGTCTGACTGATACCGACGTTAGTCCACCCCGAGATATATATATATATATGAGAGAGTGAGCATAAGGACTGACACTTCTTTGCAGAAGGTCATCTCCTCAATCTCACTGTGCGGCCGTGGGTACATATGGGGCTCCACATGCCAACTTCCCTTTTGTAAGCCATGCCGCATATGTGACGAACAAAAAGCCAGTCTTTGGTGTTGATATTAACCCCCATACGTTCTCGTATGGCTTCTCATACGTACCGCAGACTCACATACCTAATCACTGAATTGACAGAAATTAACAGTAGGTTGCTACAGAAACATCTATCCAAAGTCAGTTGACGATCATCTGAATGTGACAGTATGGACGATCTCATCTTTAACCAGATGTTGTTACAACATAACGGTCGTACAATTAAGGAACACGAGTATTACTATAGACTAGCAAGACCTGTACATATACCAGAGTAGGATAATTTAATTATTTCAACGCCCACTTAGATCCAGAGTGGTAGTACCTGTTAGTGTCCCATCCATAGGTTAAATAGATTTAAAATGAGTTTAAAAAATGTTAAAGTTTTTTGAAAATTTTGAATTACCCAACAAAAAATGAATAAGACAGCATAAAATAAGGGTTGACCGTCAGACGTTGGACAATGAACTGAAATTTTGTCTAGAAAAGTGATGTAAAGAGGTATTTAATGTAGGCCGAAATTGTATAAAGTCTGATATTACTGTATATAATTCCTTTATATATTCAATATCGAGTCAGATAATCTATATTATCATTTTCAAATATATTAATGAATGAATTAGAGTAAGTACTCAATATTTTATAAAGTTATCTCCCCCTGGGAAATTATAATAATTGCAGTGAGCGCAGACTCCGACCCCATATTAATAATGTTGGAGTGCAAATTGGTTTATTCTCAAAGGTAGAGGGGCTTTTTCTACCCACCGTGGAATTATGCAGAATTCACGTTAACTTGATACCAAATTCGACTATTTTGCCATTCCTCCTGTTAGAATCTACCAAATACGGTGATCTCTTGACTAACGAGTTTAATTCGTTCCGACCGTAATTCAATTTCCTCGTATATCAGGTCAATATTCCCCTATTGAACTAAGCAGAAATGCCATTGATCCGTTTCAGCGCCCCACCCCGTCCCAAAAATACCCTAAGAGGTGTGGAGCTCCACCTAAGATAAAAAAAAATATCTTCGGTTTAGTACGAGTGAAAAGGGAATAAGCTCCCTCGCTATCGTGCTGATACTGACAATAGGTCATTCCGCTGACTTTTGACTACTACTGTCTAAAACATAAAATAGAATCTAATTATGTGCAAATTTTTTTTTTTTTTTTAATTTTTTTTTTTTAATTTTTTTTTTTTTTTAATAATTTTTTTTTTTTAAAATTTTTTTTTTTTTTTTTTTTTAAAATTTTTTGTCTTAAATAATTTTTTGTTTTATTAGATTTTTTAAATTTTTTTTTGTTTTTGTTTTTTTAATATATATATATATATAGTTGTGATTTTTTGTTACGTTTTTCAACAAGAAAACTAGCACTGTATTGTATAAAAACATGATAAAATAGAATGTAATGAATTATAGACAGTAATATTTCCTAATGTTTTTTGTATAAATAATATGAACATAGATGTTTTTAGTGAACATTAACATAAGAATATCTGAAGCTCGCTGAAGCCTCAGTTTTCATCTCACAACACAAAGCAAAAAATTGCCCGAGTGACAGCTTGTAACTCGGAAAACATATAAGTTGAAGCAATCCTAAGTCAAGATATGGCAGCGTAAAGGTTTTTAAAAAATGACTTATTTTTTTCGAGACTTACAGTTCAATGATCTACCCTTTGTTGACGTACTCACAGGATTTTTTTTTTAATAAACTCTGCTTAGCATTTGAGAAGACAGTATTGTTTTTCGACGACATAGTGGTATCGTAAAGTGCTTCATCATTTAAGTATGATACGATCACATATGGACAGTTTATAATTTCTATTTGTGATTTAGGTTATAGGAGTCGTTTCCCTAGGGAGAAATATCTATATTCCGACTCAAATAACTCCAAACATCGGCAAGAATTTGAAATACGCCTCTTTTATCGCATGTAACCCCTATGGGCTGGTTTAGCTCAGTTGGTAGAGCGTTCGGCTAGGAATCCCAAGGTTCATAGTTCGATACAGGCCCTTGCCAACTCAGCGTATGAGTAGCACAGAGATATGTACGGTAAAGTGAGGAGCTGATGGTAGGTGTGGCGCTCCACCTCAGACGCCGAAATAATCTCCTTGGTCTAGCGCTAGTGAAAAGGGGATAGGCTCTCTCGCTGTCTGGCTGATACCGACATTAGGCCGCCCCGACGGCGATGAACGAATATGACTATGATCTTGTAATAATTCTTGACCACCGAAGATCCCTTCCTTTCTTAATTTGAATATTGAACTTTACCCTATAAACTTATTCTTCTTTCCAGAGAAGTAGTTTATTCTAATTTCTCTAATCTCTCCCTGTAACTGTAATCTTTTATTTTCATTAGTTTTGTCACCCTTCTTTGTATACCTTGCAACCTCAATATTACACTCCAATTTCCATGTCTGTCCTACTACTTACCCACTGCTGGAGGAAAAAAAAGTTAGATTCGTACCTTTCCCAAGGGTATTAGCGCTATGTAAAATGCAGTCAGCCTCATCCAGGATATGACCTACAATCGCAGTGTCCATTTCCTTCGCCGATAACTATTACACCACGCGTTTCTGATACATTATACCGTTCAAATGTTGTTGGTTTTTTTTAAACAGTCAGTGACATTCAACCTGAAAAAGATTTGCACTCGATATCGATTACTTTCGTCTTTGATATTTTGTCGATTACTTTTTCCTGTCATGTTCTGTCGATTAGCAAACTTTAAGATTCCACCCACAAACCGTCGTTTCGTATTAAAAATCGAGCAACAATGGTAATTCTTTGGGAGATATCTGACAGATAAGAGAATTTAATCGAGAATGAAACAGGAACGATTTGAGATCGCGTGTGTTCTCGTCTTGAGCGATATCCATAACGAGATTAGAAGAAAAATGCATAATTTGACTAATCATTTTTCTTAATCTATTCATAGATAAGAACTGTTCCACGAAGAAGAAAAAAAAAATGATTAAAAAAGAAAAAATATTTAAAGATGACGAAGAGAGGATGAAATCTGAAAATAATGGAAGCTAGTTAATCCGCTAAGAGACAGCAGGTGCAAATAAAAGAATGACGGAGGAATTGAGAAGAGAGGGGGGAGAATTGCGAGAGAGGGGGGAGAATTGCGAGAGAGGGAGAGAGAGAGAGAGAGAGAATTGAGAAGGGAGAGAGATTAGAGAGAGAAGAGAAGCGAGGAGAGAGAGAGAAGGGAGGGAGAGGAGGGAGTAGTAGTGAAATCCATTCTTTCTGCGATTCTCTCCAGTTGGGATGAAAGATATAAAGATGATCGTAAAGAGAGAGAGGAGAGAATACGAAAGGCTAGCAGGATCTGTGGATATACCACAGAACGATAATTTAATTATCACAACGTTTGATATGTTTATTTAATAGCTATTGCCAAATAGTTCCATATGTAAAAAGTATAATAATCTCGAGTTAAGTCTTTCTTTATTTTCTTTCCTTCTTTTCCTCTTTTCATTATGTTCAATTAAAAAAGATTAGCGTTATCGCTTCTCTACCCCTCTCTCTCTCCCCCTACCCCCTACTCTTTCTTTCTCATATCTTTTCTGTGTAGTATGTCCTATTTCTCCCTTTCTATGATAAAATTGTAATGGTCTATTATTTAGCTGAGGTGACGACACACATAATAATTCGGCGATTAAGCGACACCAGATAATCATGATTTACATTTTTCTCATTTCATCTTGGACAATTTAAACGGTCTCATCTGAGGGTGTTTTTTTTTTGTGTGTGTTTTTTTTTTTTTTTTTTTTTTTTTTTTTGCAAGATGATAATAGTCGGAAGATTAAGGAACAAGATTATTAATATAAGAAAGATAGGAAAAACCTTTAACTCTGTCGTGAGCGCCGCAAAATAAAACCTATTGGATGAATTGCAGGAAGAATGAGTGAGATGAGAAACTGATGCTCTGTTTCTGCGAAAGAAAGATAATCGTGAAGAAGAAAAAGATAGAAAGAAAGAAGGAAGAATAAGATGAAAAACATCCTTTTCTTCACTGTGAACGTTGCAAAAGACAAATGTGTAGGGAGAATGTAGTAAGAGAGGGTGGCTAAGAGAGACAATCGAAGTTCTCTTTCTTCGATTTTCCCCGTTGGGGGTGAAAAAAAGATAATCGTGAAAGAGGGGAGAAAGAAAGAGAAAAGAAAGTTGCGAAACACCTTTTCCTTCGCTGTGAGCGTCGCAAATGATCCAAGTTACCACCTCTATCGACGGCGGGGTTAGCTAACAGAAGCAGATGTTTCAGTAGAAGTGTATTCGTTTAATCAATAAGTTCCAAGTAGATATAAACAAATACATAAGAATGTTTGTTTCTATGTGTGTGTGCGTATATAAGGAAATACATAGCTAGACTGCAGAATATATATGCTCAGTATACGTAGATATACGTATGTGTGCAGGTGTCCTTTGTTCAGAGAATCTTTAACCTGCATGATTAATACTTACATTAAAAACAAAAATATAAATACAGTCAAATAAGTAATTTTCACTTGCTGAACTCATTGAGATTCTATCTGATGATTGTGTGCTACGGATGAAACACCGAGTAACGAACCTAACTCAGCTGAAGTATAGTTTTGACAGTTCAAATAAACCTGTTTAAGTATTATAAAGTTCGATCTATCAGTACGCTTGTTCCTTAATCTTACGACCGTTATCATCTTGCAACACACTCTGGATAAAAACGAAACTGAAAATCGCCCAAGATGAAATACAAAAAATGTAAATCCTGATTATTTGGTGTTGCTTATCCGCAGAATTCTTATTTATTATGAGTATCGTCACCTCAGATAAATAACGGACTATTCCGTTTTTAAAAAAAAACGAAAGAAAGGGAGGAAAAGGACATGCTACGCAGAAAAAATATAAGAAAGAGTACGAGAAAGATAAAGCTGGGATGATAATGCTAATCTGTTTTAATCGAACATAATAAAATGAAGGAAAGAAAAAAAAAAAAGTGTCAGAGTTAAATCAAGATTATTATACCTTTTACATATTGAACTATTTAGCAATAACTCTTAACATATCAAACGTTGTAATAATTAAATTATCATGGTATGGTATATTCACAGGTCCTGCTAGTAGAAATAATAGTTTTCTATATAACGAAATTATTTGCATTTGTCACATGAAGCTATAATCATTTACAAAAGATAAGTTACTTGAAAGCATGTGTAAGTAAAATATGCAGAATGGCCTATTGTCAGTATCATCTGGACAGCGAGTGAGTCTATCCCTTTTTCTCTTGCACTGGACCAGGGAGATTTTTTTGTGTCTGGGGTGGTGTGCTATACCTACCATCTGCTCCTATACAATACAGTACAGATTCAAACTGTGCTACTAATACACTGACTTGGCAAGAGCCGTTATCGATTCTGGAATCTTGTGGTTTCGAGGTAGATTCGCTATCGATTGAACTAAACTGACCCCTAACTGCGTGCAAATAAATGATTATTATTGAATAGACTATTAAATATAAATAATTACTTGAAACTATATAAGTAAAGTCAATGGAGTGGACTATTGTTACTTGTTTGAAGTGGAGCGCAACACTTACCATCAACTTTCTACTTTACCGGCACAAATTCAAGCCCTCTACTCATGCGTGGAGTTGGTGAGTTCCGGTATCGAGACCGGAATCTTGTGGTTCTTAGGCGGATACTAAACAATCTACCAACTGAGTTAAACCGGAATTATTTGTACTAGCAAAATAAAAAACACCCTCTGGGCGACGTAAAATAAATATTGCCTGAGGGGATGGGAATTGAAAATTTAGTATCAGAGTTTGTATCTTAAGTAAATTAAAATCATCAAATTTATCAAAGGAGTAAAAGTAAAAATAAAATAAATTTATTAAAAGAGTAAAAAATATGAAATGGAAACTTAGTTATAACTTTAAATATATATTAAAATAAAACAAACTATATACAGATAGTATACCAGGTATACAGATAATACCAGGTATGTATGTATTAAAATTTGCTTAAAAAACCAATGAGGACAGTCTAATGTTGCATGTTCAAATTTTTAGTGTATTTATTCTATAATTCCTTTTATTCTATATTTTATTTTAGGTAGTGTAACGTAAGCAGTGACGTAGTTTTTGTTACAGACAAAAACCGGAAGCGAATATCCATTATTAATAGATTAATAGATAATAGATATGTAGGAATACTTGATCTTCTTAAAACTATACAAAAAAAAATCATTAGAAATTATACAATATGAATATACAATGTACGCGATTCCCTAACTTCTGCGCATAAAATAAATCTAGACTGGTTAATACGCCGTTAGAATAAATCGAGCAAACTCCACCGATTTTTTTTAGAACAAGACTTTGAGTGTGGGAAAGAATTCTTAGAAAGGAAAAAATACGTTCTTTTGAAATCTTCGAGGAGGAAGAAATCGGCAACTTGGTGATTCTGTCCAATTAAGTATCATGGCAAATTGGAATAACCGGGACGATGTGTTACCCTCCAGACACCAGAACGTCCAAGATTATAATTCGCTTTTGCGAGAGCATCTGGCATCCTTTCGAAAGTTTGGTTCAGTTGCTGTCCCGCGTGTAAAATTTGCTGAGTATCGTTCAAGATTAACGCCAACCCTTACCCAACATCTGCATATTACAACTGCCACACCACGACCCACATTCTCTCAGAATTTTTCTCCCCCTCCTTCTCCATTTTTTTTTCTTCAAGAAATAGGTTCTTATAAGCCTGCACTCACATTACGTCAAGTGTTGAAATGCGGAAGGGGATGGTGGTTGAATGGAGAAGAGTCGCTATTACAAGTTGGCACTATGATGGCTGCCGAGACGAGATTCTCGCCTACTGAAACGTTATTTGATACGAGAGAAAGAGACACACATACACACACACACACATACACATATCAGCTATTGTAGAAGAAAAAGCAACAGTGTGAGTAGGCAGAATGGATTTGTCAGACAAAGCGCCAAAGACATTTTCTTTTTTTTATTCTTTTTACTTTGCTTGTTGACGTCGTTGTGTAACTGAGATTGTTGCTTGACAATTTCTTTTCCTCTTGTCCAAAGAATATAATTTAAATTTCAGTAACGGGATAACATCTGATGATAAAAACGGTGACAGACAATTTGAGGAAGAACAAAATAAAAAAAATATGGAAACTTGTAAATTTTATATCGTATATATATATATATATATATATATATATATATACACACTTCTCCACTTTGAATGTTTTCAGTCCAGCAACATTCAAAGTGGAGAAGTTCCATGTAGTTTATGTGGAAGAGTATGTCTCTCCAGAGCTGAGCTGGCCTGGTGAGTAATCTGAGAAAACAGAAGGATACAGTGTCAAATGCTACTGGCACTCAACTATGAGAAAAAAACAAAACAAAAAAAAAACAGGAAATGGTCTTTTTTATATATATATATATATATATATATATATATATATAAGAACACTGATTATAAACATGCTCTGATTACGATTTTCATAAAATCAAAATATTGTTCAATATCAGCGAAGTTATAAATGTTTTCACTTTATGAACATTTTGTGGCGTTTTCTATATATATATATATATATATATATATATATATACCGTCGGATTCATTTCCTTTCTTTTAAAATATATATATATATATAATACTGGGTCAGTTTCTTAAGCGGATTTTGACAGGTTTGAATCCAGTTTTTCCTCTCCTAGACTGGTTACCAAGTCAAAGTTAAAGGCACCACTCTGCCTTACTATTTACCCATAACTGGAGGGATAGTAGTTGGATGCATACATTTCCCAAGGGTATTAGCGCTGGGTGAAATGCAAACAGCCTCGTTCAGAATGTGAATTCGGATTGACGAGTGTATACACATGTTGAATTATAAACCGTCCTGTCGGCGGGGCTTAGAATAAACTGACTGTATCCCCTACAGAGGGGTAAGGCATTTTCTATCGAAAGCGTTGAGGTTTACTCAACCTGTTCGTCACCGGTAGGATATGACGCAAGTTCAAATGTATGGGGCATCAAGTAACCATCAAACTCGCTATTCAGTATTAATGGATATGTGAGACTAGCTTACTAACTATTAAATCCAAAAAAAACACAAGCTTACCCTTGTCTATCACAGGAATTTATGTTGTTTTTTTTAGTTTAGCTCCATTTCTTGTTTTATGGGGGAGGGAGTTCATATACAAACCCTCTGCACGAGCAGGATGTGATGCATGGTCAATTTTTAAGCGGAGTTTAGCAGGTTTCAATTCAGTTGTCCTTCACCAAGACTGGTTGTGTTGGATAAAGAGCCTAGTCCGTCCTGCTATTTAGCCATAGTTACGGGAGAATCGTTGGATACATACCTTTCTCAAGAGTATTAGTGCTATGAGAAATGCAAACAGTCGCATCCAGGATTGGCTCTGGTCGCCAGGTCTTTTCTACGACGATAACCATTAGATAACGCACCTCTAATTGACTTTTGTGTAGGAATACTTGAAACCATATATATGATAGGAATACTTAATATCACATAACGGTGGACAAAAGTCCTCTTCAGAAACATGTACATAAAAAAAATCTAAGTGGGAATCTACAGGGTGGTACGAAAGATTTGTCTCCGCTACATGTTTTTAGAGGTAAATCTAGAAGGAAAATAAATAAGGGGGGGAATAAATATTCGACTCAACAGGTCCTTGTTGAGGGGGGGGGGTCAAAAAGAAGTGAGTCAAACGCCTTCTCAACAATGTCGTCTACAACAATGTCGTCGTCGTCGTAAAAATGTTTAGCAGCTGAAAATCCATCGTCGTCAAAAGTTTTACCTGCTGAAAATCGCGACTCACTCCCTGCTGTCACCCCACTTCTACTGTTTCCCCTTAACATCCGGGCGTCTGCGCCCCACACACGAGACTCTCGAGCCAATCCAGGCCGCCAAATCCTCGCAGCTATCATCCGGGCATCTGGCGCTTACATACGGAACTGTAGCATCTCGAATTTGGTGCCAATGTGTCGCCCGTTCGCATTCTAAAGGATGCAGGTTCGATTCTACAGTCCTACATGCCAGGCAAATCCTAGCCCGCTTCCTTCTAAAATACAGCAGGCGTTCACGTTCGCCACTCAGCTCGTGTTTTCTGTCACAGTAAAATAATTACAATACTTATATATAACTCGCAAGATCTGTGGATATACAACAGTATGATAATATAATATATATTTAAGAGCTATTCAAAAATAGTTCAAAATGTAAAAAGTATAATAATATTGATTTAACTCTCTCTCTCTCTCTCTCTCTCTCTCTCTCTCTCTCTCTCTCTCTCTCTCTCTCTCTCTCTCTCTCTCCTCTTTTTATTATGTCTGAAACAGATTAGCATTATTTCTTCTGTGCTCTCTCTTTCCCTCTCTCTTTTTTTTTTTCCTACTTGGCATGACCTTTTTATTCCATTACTTCATAATGAAAATGGAATGGTCCATTATTTAGTTGAGGTTACGACTCTCATAAGAAATAATTCGGAGGGCAAGCAACACAGATAATCAGGATTTACATTTTTGCATTTAATCTTGGATAATTTGGATAGTCTCATTTTTAACCAGAGATTGTTGCAAGATGATAACGAATGGAAGATTAAGTTACACGAGTAATATCAATGTATGTGTGTGTATATTATATATATATATATATATATATGTATGTATGAAAAGAAGATATTTTAAAAATATAACAAACACAGGATGTCACGATCAGGAAACAATTTTTAGTGTCAATACTTAAGTATTTCGGTATTTTATACCATCTTCAGGACACTGTTAGGTGAGGACAAAATGAAAGATGTTATGTGTATAGTGGTTGTGTGAATCTGATGCTGTTAACTGTTAATTATCATATGATAATCATATTAATTATCATATGATTATATATATATATATATATATATATATATATATATATAATGTTGTAGTGGGATCTTCATATGCTTCTTAATTGATATGTGTGTTTATATTTATATATATCTGTTTAATATATTATATATTGTTTGGGATTTAGTATGAAGCATTAGTAATGAAATATAAGAAACTCAGTTTTTAATGTTTCGTTTATATATATATATATATATATATATATATATATATATAAACGAAAAATAATGGAATTTAAGACATGTAGGGATGACAGAACTTTCGGACCACTCTGTACAATGTGATTCCATATCCACTATTAACACTATCAGTGCGAGAATGATATAAAGTGTCAGTCGGGGTTTGAATTCCACGTTTGCCAATTCTATTAGCCAAATTGATAACGGTTATGAACTCAAATATGAATAAATGAAATGATAAAAAAATATCTAATCAATTTTTTCCAAACGATTTCAAGAATTTTGCAATAACTTGTGGAATTTAGCAAGGATTGTTTATCGGAATTCCGAAACAATCCTTTGGAATTTCCTGTTTAACGCCAAAATTGCTTCTGCAGAAAATCAAAATTAAATTAGTGCATTTATTTCAAAAAGATATGCCCATTATTTCTTAGATATATTCTCTTACTCCTATATAAACACACTCACTAAACTCATATGTATACACTCTTTATACATAATTAAACACCCACCCTCTCTGCCTATATATATATATATATATATATATATATATATATATATATATATCACATACTTTCCCTCTATCTATCTATATCTAATATATCTATGTGTGTGTGTGTGTATAATATATGTGTGTGTGTGTAATATATCTATATGTGTGTGTGTAATATATCTGTGTGTGTGTGTGTGTGTGTAATATATCATATATATATATAATATATGTGTGTAATATACATATATGTATATATATATATATAATATATATGTGTGTGTGTGTAATATATATATATATATATATATATATGTGTGTGTGTGTAATATACTATATATATATATTATATATAATATATATAATATATATATATATATATATATGTGTAATATACACACACATATTACACACTTACTCTCTCCCTACATATATACATACACACTTAATCCATATATATATATATATATATATATATATATATATATATATATGGAGTGTGTAACTGTGAAATTGACTTAAATTCATATTCTTATGAAGAAAATAAATTCATATTTCATAAAATGTTCAAATATACCAATTAAATAGCTTCCATTTATCAACCTCTATTTTGTCAGTGTTATCTTCTCTTGACTTCATAAGAACAATTGAATATCCTGAAATTCTTTTTACGCGTTCGTTGTCTATAAAGTATATGACCTTTGTGGAAATATAGCTGAGCAAAAATATGCGAAATTCCCAGCCTAAATCACCGGTCTTCTGGTGTATTCAGTCTTTCGTTTTCAAATAAGAACGCCGGGAATTTTTACATATAATTAGATTTTGTTCGACTGCTTCTGTTTTAAGACGAGTTGATAATCGTTTATATAATTTTGTTTTATGGAAATAATTAAGAAAACAATATATTTCGAATGCGTTCCATTGTAATAAACTTTTTGAAATCAAATTTTATTGGACTAAAATTCCATCCCGCCGATTCTATTTCCTGTGGCGATAAACGTTGCGCTAAACGCGACTGCACGATTTGTGTTGATGTAAATCTAAATTTGACACAGTGCATACAATTTTACCAATTAAATGTCACGTGATTTGAACTTCTCAGCCACCAAAGATTTGATGATAGACCTCTATGCAAGCTTGAGCACTGACTTGCCGCCATTTTAAATAACCTCCAAATATTTTTTTCGAGATTAAAATAGTTTTTTCTATAAGCCAATTCCATACAATGTAGGGTTTACATGTAGAAAATTGTTTTGTTTTAATAGATATATGGGAGTTCTCGTCGCGTAGTGGCTAACGGGCAAACTACTACATCCTAGTAAGCGTGTTCGAACTCAAGTCGCGCTATTATGATCACTTTCGGACTAATACCATTGGTAAGGTATGAATTCCTCCAGCTATGGATTAAATAGAACCATTACTGTTTTCTATAAAAAGATGGTTTTGGCATTAAATAAACATGAAGGTTGATTTGCAATTAAACAAAGAAATCAAAACAAAACACTTGCTTTTATTTATTGAATGATCCAAAAAACTTTTAAAAGTGTAGAAAAAAAAAAAAACTTTGGATTATTCAGACTATTGTCCTCATCTTTATTTTTGTCTACACACATCGTGTCCTCCTGGTCTTCAGGTATTTTTGTCGAACCCTGGAGCCTCCATGTAATCGGGAATCTTCACAAAACTTCGAACCCTTCATTCAATCCATGAGGGTAAACTGTTCTCATTCCTTTAACCATGACTGAGTACAATTGTTAAGCTGTGTTAATTATTCTATGTTACTATCGCTCCTGAGCAGGATTGAACTTGCATCCCAGAGATGGTTGTCACTTATATCCGTTGTGCCATGTATTCAACTGAACGAAAAAAATATTTGCTTATTTTTCTTTTCTTTAATGCAGAATAATAGTCATCTTTATTCTTTTTTTTTTTTTGTCACATAATTAAAAGAAAAGGTTCAAGAAAATTGTTTGGTTGTGATAAAAAAAAGAAAGATTGAAAAAACATAGGAACAAAATGAATACGTAAAAGAAGTCTTAATTACCGTGAGCGCAGGTGTCAGATACACATCCACAACGAAGTGTGCATGTTGAAAACTATTGTCTTACATGCAAGAACATTAGAAACTTGATACTTCAAATTAAAAGAGGCCCTTGTTGCGTAACAGTTATCGTCGTAAGTAATGGATTCTATGACCCTTGTCAAAATCCAGTTCTGTCGATGAGTTTTAGAATACCTCTACTGCATCCTCTGCAGTGTTTGTTTCCTGTGTATCATACTAAACTACGCCTGATGGTGAAGTTCCATTTCCGGAGCTCTCGACTTAATTGCCTTAATTCCCTTGGCCCATTCCGAACTGAATTGGCAGTACCTGTTAAAGTCCCATCTGTGGGTCAAATAGATATGTTTAAAAATTATTTGTATTTCGATAGGATTGTACGCAAAAATGTAAACGCAAAAATGGAACGCTATTCCCTAACCCCTATGCATAAAATTACCATAGACCTGTTGATATACCGTTAAAACTAATCAAAATCTAATCATTGCAAGTAAGCGAAACAGGTAGATAATGATATATATTTACCAAACTCTCCGCACGAGTAAGATGTGACACGAGGTCAATTTTTAAAGTTTAACAGGTTTGAATTAAGTGTTTCCTTCTCCTAGACTGGTTGCCTAACGAAGGTAAGACCCCAATCCTACGTTACTATTTATTTGGGGGAGAATTGTATGATGCATACTTTTACTAAACGTATTAAAACTATGTGAAATGTAAACAGCCTCGTCCATGATTTGAACTCGTGTCGCCGAGTCAATTTCCTACAACAAGAACCATTACACCACGCACCGGTAGATAATGTTATATGTTGTGCCTTTTGGGTGTCTTTGTTTATCTATGTATCTTTGCTGACTTAGCTCTAGATGTTACTACTTACCAGTCACAGTGCATGCTGAAATAGAGGTCGGGTTTAACACAGGGATCCTCACGCGTACTCGATGATTATTCAGCTTGAAGATGTTGCCATGGGGATTCACAACATCATTCTGTGTAGGCAGGTGAAGATTTACACATACAGCTTCACTTCATACTCACTGAAACACTTCTTGTAGTATAACTATTGATAAAATGGATTTAGAGACAGCATACAACCTATATCTATGTTTAATGCAATATTGAATCCTATATCACAATCTGTAAAAGTCGATAACTCTATAAGTCAAATCTCGTTATGATTCGTGACTCTTTCGTTAAAAAAAAAATAAGGACGGTATACGATCACACAAGACACCGGCTGACTGCATACTGTACAGTATAAAGATTTTTTTAAAACTGTTTATTTCCAGGGATTCTCTCACCTTAAAGTGGTGAGAAGTGGTTTAATTATCGGTGCCTGAGATGCCCCTGAAGGGGATTGCTGACGGAGGCAAGTAATCCGGCCCGCGGGAGATTTGCTTGCTGCGCAGCACCCCACATTAAATCGACCTTATATCACATTCTGCGGTAGGAAGCGCGTGGTGAATTGGTTAAAGTCATGGGAAATGGACTCGTCGCCCCGAGTTCAAATCCTGGACGTGGTAATTGCATTTCATTTAGTGCTAATATCCTTGGGAAAGGTATGAATCCTAATCTCCCTCCAGCTATGGGTAAATAGTAGGGCAGACTGGGTTCTTTAACCTTGGTTAGGCAACCGGTTTAGGAGAAGGAAAACACTGAATTCAAACCTGCTGAACTCCGCTTAAGAAATTGACCTTGTGTCGCATCCTGCTCGTGCGGAGGGGTTGGTAAATATATACATCACATTCTGCGATTATGATTACATGGTGAAATACCTACTCTACAGATAGGTTGGATGACCTCGTTTAACCAATTGGATGGCACCACAAGCACTGCCCCCAAAAAAAATTCACTAGAAAATTCTCTCTCTCTCTCTCTCTCTCTCTCTCTCTCTCTCTCTCTGCTGAGCGGTCTGACAACCACTAGGGTAATATCCTCTTCTCGTAGCAGTATCAGCTAATACAACGACAGACAACAACGCACATTGCAGACCCTCGACCAAACCATTTATTACCCCCCCCCTCATGCAGCACTGCCAGCTAGCACACGCTGCCATTCTTAAATCTACAACATATTACCAGAAAAAATTCAACACCACAAACCTGATTACATACAAACATACAACACAACGACTATTGAGACGTTTTACCGACTGCAGCAAATGCAGCGTAAAGATCTCCCCTAAGTGGTTATATCTCGTTACAGATTCCTTGCGTAATTCTTACTTACGATACTCTTTCCACGTAAACTCGTGCAGTGTAAGTTACCCTTACGTGGAACTGTTCACGCTCATGCGTGCTGCACATTGACCCCCCAATCACGATTCTATCTAAAACCAAACCAAAGAAGAATGCTCGACTAGGTTGTAAATACAATTTCGCCCAAAACTGTTAGGTGCCACGCTCAAAAGTCGATCTTCCTTTTAGTAACTAATACAGCAAACACTAACCACAAGTACGCCAATTCATTGAACACCAAGCTTCCATTTCCTTCTGTTTGTGTCTTTTCGTGCACTCATAATTACCAACCGGATAGAACTCTTCGCATATATGAGTCGCTTATTTTATAGAACCATAAGTACACCTTTCCTTGTCTATTATCCTGTTGTCTTATCACTCCGGTGAATGGCGAGTGATACAGCATTGTTTTCAATAGTACATACCACTTTCTCACTATAGATGAATATAATAATGGATATTTTGTAACTGTCAGTAACCGA
The DNA here is from genome assembly GCA_023376005.1 of Doryteuthis pealeii. Classification (NCBI taxonomy): domain Eukaryota; kingdom Metazoa; phylum Mollusca; class Cephalopoda; order Myopsida; family Loliginidae; genus Doryteuthis; species Doryteuthis pealeii. The sequence continues at coordinate 120,861,651 of CM042137.1, read as the reverse complement.
AAGTACGTCACCACCGATGTCCCGATTTGCTTAGTAATTTAAGTTATATTCTCAACTATTAATATTAATTAGCAGCTTATTTATTAACTATGTCTTTGTTACAACCAACATATGTTGACATAAATTTCAGTAGATACGATATTACTACTGAGGTATATGAACTAGTCTTTGCAATAAGAATACCAGGAATATGGGATACCCAGTGAGAATCGAAGTCACTAACAATAGTTAATTTAACTCAATAAGTATTTTGCACGAATTAGTTAAGAGAATGATAGTGGTGCTTTCAGTAGATACGATATTGGTACAGTATTATATGAACTGGTCTATGAGATGAGAAGGCCAAGAATATGCGACACCCAGTGAGAATCGAAGTCACTAACAATAGTTAAATTCAGTAAGTATCACACACGAATTAGTTGGGAGAATGATAGTGACGCTCTGTATAGCGATTCGTCCCTTTTTATCCTTTTATTTAAAAAAAAATCCTGATGAATAGAATGATTATTCTGAGGATGTACTTTTCACAATGGCCATAGTTAGTGAATAGGTTCAAGCAAAAAGGCAGAGCTCTCAAAGGAAGAGAGCATCAGATAAGGAAATGGAAAAGATGTTCGATGGAAAAGAGAATGAAGGCAAAAGTTCGACCGCTATTCAGAAATCGAACTATTAGAAAAATGAACAGCCAGACATTTTGTTACAAAGCAGAACAGAAAATGAGATAGAACTCGCTGTATTAAGATGTTTTCTGTCTTCTTTTTAACTATGAAAGCGAAGTGACTAAGTATCATTTATCAGCTCTTCCATCTTGATAGTAAGAGAGTGATTTAGGAAAGCGCAGATCTTGAGACTCTTACAGATTAAAGCGGTCTGATTTTTTTTTTAAATAAGGTTTGTAGGCAAGAAAAAAAATGGAAATGAATCCGACAGTATGTAGAAAAATAAGTAAGAGTGAAAAATGATAAATGAGGATGATTTGTTGATATTGATCAAACTGGGTGTTTTGATTAATTGATCCATTGTATTAAAACATATCTGAAATAAATATGTATTTAGTATGTGTCTCTAATCTTCTGCAGGGTAATGTATATGTTTTGGTTTTGGTTTCTGTTCAAAGGAATTTTTTTAAAGTTTTTTTATTACTCATTTTTAAACAAAACAAGATCTTCAGATGAGATTAAGTGTTTTGCACTATCGTCGGGGCTAAGAATACCCTGAGTGTATCCCCTGCAGAAGGGTAAGACCGCATCTAATGGGAAGGCTCTGGTTCTAGAACTCTGGTGATACTCGAGCCTGAAATGGTCCAATCTCTGGCTCAAATAGATCTGTTAAAAATGATTTGTATTTGATAGGAATAATTGATGCCATATAACTGTAAATAATATGTATTAAGAACAGTTACTTGGAGCTATAATTGTTTACTAGGGACTATTATTTGTTACCATATAATTGTGTACAATGGAAGTGCGTGGTGCAATGGTTAAAGTCAAGGGAAAATGGACTCGTCGCCCCAAGTTCAAATCCTGGACGTGTTAATTACATTTCACTTAGCGCTAATACCCTTGGGAAAGGTATGAATCCTACTCTACCTCCAGCTATGGGTAAATAGCAGGACAGACTGGACTCTTTAACCATGGCTAGGTAACCAGTCTAGGAGAAGGAAAACTCTGAATTCAAACCTGTTAAACTCCGCTTAAGAAATTGACCTTGTGTCGCATCCTGCTCGTGCGGAGGGGTTGGTAAATATATATAATTGTGTACAAACAAATGATTATTATTAAATAGAAATAATTACTTGAAAGCATATTATTAGAACTGGCAAAAGTATGCCCCTTGGGCGCAAGTATTTAAGTTTTAATATAATAAAATATATCAGAAAAACTAACAAAACTAAATAAGAACGAATCTAAAAAATATTACTTATTCTAATGTTGTTTTAAATGATTTCTATATAAAATTCTATATAGGATTGCTTTTAATACGTTTGAGAATAACATGATAGTACTAGAAACCAGTAACAGCAAATAAATATTTATCAAACCCGGTTTTGTTAAAATCATTATGCAAATTATTCCCACTATATATAATGTAAATCTTTATTTCTTAGCTATATATAACACATATTTCAGGATTTTAAATGAATAAATGATATGGGCAGTTTTGCGTCAAATCTAACTTAGCAAGACTTTGAGACATTGTTGATAAATAAGATGCTAAGTAAGATTAAATAATCGTTGAAAATATAACTTAATTAACTATGGAAATCGTGACGTCAGTGTTGATGTACTTTCGGTTACAGACAGACAGGTACATAATCTCCATTATAATAAGATTAGATGGGAATAACTGACACCATACGAGTGTGCAAATCATTCATATTAGGACTACTTAATATCATAAAAGTGTGCAAAAAAGCATTCTTAAGAAATAGATATACAAAGAAATAATCCTAGACGGTCTGACATGACGTTAATCAATCATATGAATTATAACGTGAGTTCTAACATTTACCACATTGTGGAATATCAAAACTGAGACCCATCAAGTTTTTAATGAGTATTGGCAAAATCAAGTAAATCAAACCATAAAAATGTGTCGGTAAACATATCTTCATTTTTCTGTAAAGTTAATTAAGAATAACTTATCATATTTTTTAATCCCTTATTTCGTCTAATGTATTTCTCTTTCTCTTTTCAGGTGAGTACGAATTTTCCTTTTGGAATATTTTCTTCTGGTTAATTCCTGGAATTTATGGTACAATGGTAAGAATTTCCTGGAAGGTAAGAGAAAACGGTGAAAAATTTTCAGAAGGTCATTTTAGAGAAATTACTCTGCTCAGCAGAGGCTAAATGTATAAGGAAAAGAATAAATTTCACCAATTACTTAGCACACACGATTACTTGTAAAGTGATGTGTGTGTGTGCACGTACTATTGTTCTATATACATATATATAATTGTGTGTGTTTGTGTGTACACTTACGTAAGTTTAGCTGTCTTCATCGATGTATATGTATCCGTGCTTATATCTACAATGTGTATATATGCACCCGCGTATATACATGTGTATCTGTCTATATTGAATTCATATTCATGCATTTGGTGTATATATATATATATATATATATATATATATATAAAAACACATACACGGTCGAGGCAGTTTATATTTCAGTTTATGGAAATGCCCTTGGAAAGGCATGAAATCGTCTCCTCTCCCAAAGCCATAGCGAGTTTGGTGGGTAATCAGTCTAGGAGAAGCACATCCCTAAATTTGAAACCGGGTGGACGTGGGGGCTAGCAACTTCACTCAGAAGAAAATATATTTGGGATTGAAGCCGCACCACTGTGACGATGTGTAGCTGCGGGCCTAAATCCAAAAAATGTCAACTATATCGAAATTATATATACACACACATTATATATATATATATATATATATATATGTGTGTGTGCTTCTACTAGACTGATTACCCACCAAACTCGCTATGGCTTTGGGAGAAAAAAACTGCCTCGACAATGTATGTATGTGTGTGTGTGTGTTTATGCGAGTCATGCAACTAGATGTGAATTTTTCCTCAGAAGGCTTTGCGTCCACATTCGTTTTGACTCTTGAGTCAAAACAAAAGTTTTCGAGATTAAAATAATTGTTGCTATAAACCAATTCAAAACAATGTTCAGAGTTTACATTTATGGAAAAAACATTCTGAAAATGTTTATTTTGCTTTTTTTTTTTTAACAGAATGTCTCTTATCTATTTAATAAGCACTTATAGGGATGTGCTTATATTTTAGTTTTTTATATATATATATATATATATATAATTTCTTTTAGCAGTCAATCGCAGACGGCGTTTACCTCACTCCATGTCTGGATTAGCTATGGCCGATGGCTTTTTTGGTAGCTAATAAGTCCAATTCTGGACTTTCAGATCTAATCACACACACACTGCAAGGGAAATTTCCTTCTGCATTCCGCGGTGCATGACGACGATGTCGCTGTTCTGCAGCGGTATTGAGTTCAATTGTGGGCCTTTCACTTCCTGTGCAGCACGTGTTTCGTCAACCTTGTCTGTTATAGGCCCAATCTTCTAGACTTGAATGTATGTGTTATATATATATATATATATAGAGAGAGAGAGATCAAGAGCATGTGTGCGTAACTTCTATTAGCTTAATCTACTTTTATGAGTAATTGGAGCCTGAAAGAAAACTTAATGGATTTATAACTAATACCGAAAATGTAAAGTTTATCAGAATATATCGATAGAGCTATGTGTGGTTGGCGGGGGGGGGGCGGTCTTGATTGCTAGATTAAATATCACAGACTTCGTATTCGATCAATGGAATTAAACCGATAACTAATTTGCTAATATAGGAACTAATTGAAGAACTCTGTATACGACAAATACATACTGTATTGAATATTTTACAAGTACATGAATATACCGATCATCTAGGCTGTAATAGTCGTCGGCGAAGAAAATGGACACAAGACGAGTTCAAATCCTGGACCAGGCTGGTTGCATTTTCTATGGCACTAATACCCTTTGGAAAGCTAGGAATCAAATAATTATCCAAACAAAGGGTTAATACTAGGGCGAACTAGGCACTACAACCTTGCTACGACAACTGATCTAGAAAGATATCTCTGAATTCAAACTTGGTAAACTCCGCTTAAAAATCGATCATTGTGTCACACCCTGCTCATGCTGAACAGTTGGTAAATATATATACTGATTACAAGAGACCGGAAGATGAGGCTTCGTTGATTATTCCCAATACACGAGAATATCAGCTATCAAATAGGCTCTATATCATCGGAAATATATACATTTGTGATATCACGTCGTTGGGGGGGGGGGCGCACAGTAATGTAGGGGCTACATAGGAGTGAGGGAATTCAAACTCCAGTCCAGCTGTTACATTTACTTGACTAATATATTTGAGGAAAGGTGGGAATCCACCTTTCACCCCTCATTAAAAAAAAAAAAGAATGATATACTTCATAGGTTGATTTTTTTTTTTGTGTGCAATAATATAGGTCCAATAAAACTGGGGTTATCCTTTTGATGTTTTTCTAAAGACTTTTATGTTTTTAAAAGTCATCATCGTTTAGAAATAAGACCCTAGATTGAATGTCCTATCAATGCCAACTATTGCATCTTTCTCAACTATACAGGAATAAAAGTCTTTTATTTGTTTATCGGTGTACAATATTAATGCGGGTAAATCCTTATCAATTCGGACTGTAACCCGAACAAACCCATCGCCAATGGGCTTTAACCAATTTTGCAATGATCGGCTTTCCAGAAACCATATTTTCTATTGAAGTCAGTCAGTTAGACAGTCAACAATAACATGAAGTTTATGCTTAAATAATTTCTGCCAAAAGCTTGTTTGACTGTTCTACTGTCCACAATCTGTAACAGTCATTTCCAGACTGCAGGTTCAATCCTGGCTAAGGGTGAAAGTAACACAGAATAACAATTATCAGTATTCTACATTTTCATTATCACATTGTAATCGTTTATTTCACCTAAATGAGTTATTTTCTAACACCAGGTCTGGTCTTTTATCAGCATTCGGTGATTATCATATATAATATATATATATATTATATATATATATATAAAGTAAAAGTCGTCCTAGCAGCCAGTCAGCGAGGGAGTCTATCCCCTTTTCAATAGCGCTAGACCAAGGAGATTGTTTTGGCGTCTGAGGTGGAGCACCACACCTACCATCAGCTCCTTTACCACACAGATCCATGTGCTACTCATTCGCCGAGTTGGCGAGGACCGGTATCGAACTAGGAATCTTGTGGTTTCTAGCCGAACGCTCTACCGACTGAACTAATCCATATATATATATATATATATACACACACACACACACACCACACACACACACCCCCTCATTGAGTTTTCCAGTTTTACCATTAGCTGATCCTTTACTGGATGCTGTGACATCAAGTTTCCTTGTGTCCGCAGCAATCCTCTGAGTATTCTAGCTAATCTTATCTATGATGTTGTTGGGATGGTCTCCATTCTTCCTCTAATTTCTGATTCTCCAGACTCTTGGGGACAATTCCAAGGGCACCAGTTATAATTTATACGACCTTTACCTTCATATTCTACAGCTTTTCCAGTTCTCCTGTAAAGTCCAAATATTTGTCTATCTTTTCGTTTTACTTCCATTTTCTCTCGTCGGCCGGCAAAGTACACGGTCAGGATTTGGTGATCCCTCCGTATCTCAAAATCCCAGAGAATATTATGCGTCTCATTCTCAAGGACAGATTCATATTTGTGTATATACCGTTGCACAGTGAAAATTTAATTTCTTGCACAGTTCCCAGTAGATCACCTTTCCCACCTAGTCGTGCAGAGTTGTGTCTTATCTATTTTTGCTTTATTTCGCAACGACATGCAATTTTGTGGTAATATTTTGCTGCTGCTTATCGTTATTTCGTCAAGAACCCAAACCACGACCATAGATAAAGAGGGCGGATTGGAAATAACGGATAAGCCTCCAGTGAAACTCAAACGTCCCTTTTGCCCAAGAGAAAACTGATAAACGTATAGCTGCTCTTAGTTACTGAGCTACGATGACTCAACGGCTAAGCAGAAGATAAAATCTAATCTATAAACCTATCCCACATTTCTTATTTCCTTGGTGCCATACATCTTATTATAATAGAGATTCGGTGCCAGTCTGTCTGAAACGAAACTACGTCACTGCTTACGCTACACATCCTCAAGAATTGCTTAAGTTTATCAATTAGTTTTTGATTAAGTCAAAATCATTAATTAATACATAGGATAATAAATTTCCTTCATGAACAATGTTAACTATGAAAATCTTAGTTAGATTTGACTCAAAACAGCCCATGGTATTAGTGCGTGTAAAATCCTGCAATTTGTCTTATATATCGCTAAGAAATAATTGTTTAGATAATATATGGTGTGTTTAATTTGCATACTGGTTTGAACAAGACCGGATTTAATAAATAATTACTTGGTATTATTGATCTCTATTATTGTTTTATTCTTCTATGTAATCAATCCTATGCATGATTTTATATAGAAACTAATTAAAATATAATCAAAATAAGTAATCTTTTTATATGCGTTCTTATTTGATTTCGTTAGTTTCTCTTATCTATTTATCACTACTCTTGTATATTAATTTTCCGACCGTTATCATCTGGTTAAAAATGAAATCGTCCAATTTTCTTATCCGCCGAAATCTTATTTCTTATGAGTGTCGTCACCTCAGCTCAATAATGGACCATTTTCAAATTTGATTGTATTATATATATAGGGGAAATTTTACACGTCAAATTGGACGTTCCTAGTGAAAGCGGAACTTTTTTTTGCGATAGCTGTTTAGGAAATATATCAAGCGTTCTAATAATTATCATACTGTGGTATATCCACAGGCTCTGCTATTTTAATATATTTCATTACATTAAAACTTAAATACTTATGCCTGGAGTGCGTATACTCTTGTTAGTTGGTAAAATAGTTTGATAGTGAAATAATATTGAACATAATTTTTTTTTTTTTTTAAGATTATTTCATGTTTGTTAAACATCCACTGCAGAGAGCAAAAGCTAGTTTTTCTCAGCTTTCTTTTTTTTTTTTTTTTCTTTCTTTTTTTTTTAGTTTTACATAAATATATAAGTATAAGTAGTATCAATATTATCTACTCACTCCAGCAAAATGATGTGAGAAAAGTTTCTAGAAAGCAGCAAAGATATTAAATCCACCTTAGATTGTGTCAAAACACTATAACTTATCTATTTTCTTGTGCCTTGTTGATTAATTCTTCTCACTTAGGGAATATTTATAATGTCCATCCCACTTCCTTGTCTCTCGGCCTTTGAATTAGAAAAACGTAACCAGGAGGAACTTATTTTTTTTCTTATTATTATTGGCTCCTAATGGTCAGTAGCAACTCGCACAGTGTGATAACTGGCCGTTCGTCGTATCTCGCATATATTTATTGCAGTCTATTCTTGCTTCTGTTTAATTTAAAATTCTGAGTCAGAGATCTTCTTATGAGTCACAGATGACACTGTCCTATCCCAGGCAATAAATCACTCCTACTTACAGGATCACGTGCTGGTAAAAAGTTAATAAATAAGCACTGGCAAGTGATTCAGAGTAGCATTCTTGTTCGGAATCAAAACCTGGTTAAAATTACATCTCCATAACGTTCCTTTTTGTCCATCCCGCCCACATTTCTCTTTACCCCCCCCCCAAAAAAAACACACACACACACACGAGTAACAGATTGGATAAATCTGATAAAATGTGATTGGAAATTGAGGAAATACTGATAAAACACAAAACAACTTCATTCAAATGATATTTCGCCTCGATTTGTAACGTACCTTCGTCAGATATCGAGGCGAAAAATCATTTGAATGAAGTTGTTTTGTGTTTTATCCGTATCTCCTTAATTTTCACAAACGCATACACACATATATATATATATATATATATATATATATATATATATATATTAACCACACAGCACAAGTAGAATGTGATATAGAAGGTAAATTTCTAAAGCTTAACAGGTCTGAATTAAGGGTTTTTCTTCTAGACTGATTGCCTAGCTAAGGTTAAAAAGGTTGTCTAACCCATCTATCCATAGCTGAGGGAAAAATAGATGCATATCTTTCCCATGGTTTTGTTAAGTTTTTCTTTCTCTGAAAGTGTGTGTATATATATATATATATATATATATATATATATATAATCTCCTTCACTGTCAATATAAATCAACACACTCTGTATCAATAGTGTCCGTAGACTTTTGATGTTCTCAGTCTGAAATGCCAAATGTTTTTTGTTACTTTTTCTCTGGTAAAATCTGGATAATTCGATAGATAAGTATCCTTTCATATTCTTAACCAAAGTCTCTTCGTTGATCTTAGAGTACAGTTTTTTCTTTTTTTTTGAAGTTCAAAGATTGAAGGCAGTGAGGGACTTACCTATTGGCTGTAGATTAGGGGGCAACATGCAGTCGGAGCCTCATTTTTTACAATAAGTAAGTAAAGTAAAGTCGTTGGAGCGGCCTAATGTCAGTATCAGCCATGCAGTGAGGTAGTCTATCCCCTTTTCACTAGCGCTAGACAAGGAGATTATTTTAGCGTCTGAGGTGGTGCGCCACACCTACCATCAGCTCCTTACTTTACCGCACAGATCCCTGTGCTACTCATACGCTGAGTTGGCGAGGGTGGGTATCGAACTAGGAACCTTGTGGTTTTTAGTCGAACACTCTACCGACTGAGCTAACCCGGCCCCTTTTTTATTCGGTATTTATTATTCTTTAACACTAATTAAAGATATATGTATATATTTCTACATACATTTCAAATTACTACTCATTTTGATATTTTGCATTTTTTCATGGGTTATGCATGGGGCTGTTGAATACACCGACTGCACCTCTGCAGAGGGGTAAGTCCCCCTTCCCACAATGTGGCCACTTGTTGGCCGTGGGTGGCGACCGATGATGCTTACCTGGTGGCTAAGCAATCCACGACATGCAACTTTAGCCCTTACTTAGGCTAGATGGGTGGTCGGAGATGCCACCTCCGATGAATTGGCTTGTCACGTCAAGCCCGAGCACCAATAGGATTGTCCCCAAAAATGTATACTTTTTACCTTTTTGAACTATTTTGTAATAGCTCTTAAGTAAACACATCAAATGTTGTAATAATTCAATTATCATACGGTGTTATCAAGTTATATCAACTAGTCCTGATTGTAAATTATTAATGCTACCCAACGGAAACGATGAAGCGGAACCCGAACATATGTATATATATAAATTCTTTTCAGAATAGAAACTCAAATTTCATATACCTAAGGAACTTGGCAATTGAAATTCCAGCGCAGATGGAAGGAATTGGAAATCTGGTTAATGGTTTGGTACCAACGATAAAGGAGCCGGTGGTTTGGAGGCATCAAAGAACCGATAAACTATGGCAAAGCTAAAAGTCCAACTAGAGACAAAGTGTTAATGAGAAAAATCCGATAGTTTTTTTTTATATTCACAATCAATAAAATGTAATAATAAATGCATCTGTAGCACGAAATGTTTATCTAAATATTCGTTTTGATGTTCTTTACAATATTAGGACTTCTTAATTGTTTCTAAATAAATAGATGACTGTAAAACTCGTAATTCTTTTTTTCACTGCTGTATTTTAATGTACGAATTACTTTGTTTTCCTACAACATCAGCTGTTTTATGTAGATTTAATGTCACAAATGATATTTGCCATATAAACAGTGTGAAAATATGATTTAGTTCTGATGTTTCTTGCATATTGTAGGCGTAACTTGTAGAAATAAAATGTTAGTCGTGTTTTAACGTCTATTTTATTTGAAACTAATAGAATCAGTAGACGAAGGCTTCGGATAAGAGAGGCCCCCTCCGACCAATCGACTGGTCACGTCAAGCCCTGGCACCTATATAATTGTTTCCTATGGCAAGTCCCAACCTTTTATATCTTATGTGCTAGAAGGCGGTGGCTGCGGGTTTTAATATTCTGGGTATGACATTAAACTCTATCTGATGGGGAAGTTCCAATTCCTTCCTCACCATTACTCTGACCCAGTTTTGACTAGGTATAATTCTGGATATATAAAAAAATCAATTCGTTTCACACATACATTTTCATAAATAATACTCTAGTTCCTTAATTTCCGACCATTATCATCTTGCAACGCCCTCTGCTTAAAAATCAGACTGTCCAAATCGTTCAGGATGAAATGCAAAAAAGTAAACCCTGATTATCTGGTGTCGCTTATACGCCAAATTCTTATTTCTTATGTATATCTTCACCTTAGCTAAATAATGAACCATTCCGTTTTTATTATAAAGAAAAGGAGAAAAAGGACATAGTATAAAGAAAGATATAAGGAAGGGAGCTGGGGAAGTATTGAAAGAAGGGTGAGCGCACAGAAGCGATAACACTAATCTGTTTCAAGACGGATAAAAAGAACAAAAAGAGTGAGTTAAATCAAGATTATTTTACTTTTTACATATTGAGCTATTTAGCAATAGTTCTTAAGTAAACTTATCAAACGTTGTAATAATTAAACATGAAAAAGAGAATTAAATAAAAAATACTTTTTACTCGTGAAATTATTTGCAATAGCACTCAAGTTAATATATCAAACGTTGTAATAATTATATAATCATGCCGTGATATATCTACATGTCCTGCTAGTTTTCATAAATCTACGATGGAAATCACCACCGAATCGACATTATAAGAAGATTATTTTTTATTAGAATGACGAGAAATACATCATTTTATGTTTAGTAATAACAATCAATCATATAGCCTTGCATAAAATCAATGGCAATTCAAGAAATATCGGAATGTGTTATGAAAAAAAAAAAAACAGAAAGAAAGGACAACTCGATTTCACGCTAATTAATAAAGAAACAAAACATCCAACCAATCAATTTTTGTCGTTTGTTTACCACTGTTTTCCCATAAAACATGTCCAATTTGCTCTCATTTGAATTCGGCTCTGATAAAAAGCAGCCAAAGATGAAGACGATGGCTCAGATTTTCGCGGGAAAAATTGTTGCGGGGTGGGGGAGTAGGAAGCCACCAACAAATGTTGATTTCTTTTCATCTTTGTAGTTTTTCTTTTTTCTTCTTTTTGTAACGTTTAATCGTTCAGTATTTTTTGATAAAATGCAACTAATATATATATATGAAATAATTATGAAAATTTAGAATGAAAGTATACTAGACAATTTCAGGTGACCTAGAATAATGGTTATTGCTTCGGCTACCATTTCATTACTCAATCTTTGGATTATATAGACCTATAAAACGGCGAGTGATCCAAACACCTCTACGGTGATAGAATATAATAGTGGCAGTTGAATGGACACGTTTAAACCTATAGTCGGAGAAGGGCAAGGCCCTCTAAGTTCAATTCTACAGACACACAACTAGTGCATGTCTGTAGATCCCAGATGAGTTTTTCCTGGGCTGTGTTTTAATAGCCAGGTTGCAACGCCC
>CM042137.1:120832090-120844590 GCA_023376005.1 Doryteuthis pealeii | reverse complement strand
AGCGGAGTTTAACAGGTTTGAATTCAGTTTTCCTTCTCCTAGACTGATTTCTTAGTTATGGTTAAGGAGCCCAGTATTCCATGCTATTTACCCATACCTGGAGGGAGAATTGGATTCGTACCTTTCCCAGGGGTATTAGCACCCTGGGAAATGCAAACAGCTTCGTCCATGAATTGAACTCAGATTTCCTACAACTCTAACCATTAGATCACGCACCTCCCATGGTTTATATAAACATTTCATCAAATCAATCAAATTCCGGCATTAAATAACCCATAAGATGTTGATACCCCGTTAAATAAACAAAACAAAAGCACTTCAGTCTGAGAGAGAGAGAGAGATTCTTCTATTTATCTCTGGATCAAATAGATGTTTGAAAATTATTTGTATTCGATAGGACCGTGTGCAAAAATGCTAGGCATAAAATAACCATAGACAAGTTTACATGCCATTAAAATCAATCAATCAATAATATCCATGGTCATATTTTTCCCTAAAATCTTGGTCAAAGTCAGTTTTTATTCTTATCCTCAAATAATTTGTACAAACTCAAGTTCTGGAGCTCTGGGGTGTGGAGAACCTCTTCATCGCCATTACTCCCAGGTCCACTCTAAACCGGAGCGGTAAGGTCCCAGCAATGGGTTAAATCGAAGAAAATGAGTTTAAAAAAGAATTGATTTCTCACCAAGAATTGGTAAAACAAAAACGGTCTTCGGCTTAAAAATGACTCTAAGCATGCGCAGATAAGTTTTTGTGGACTCTAATAAATAAATCTGTACTTGAATCAGAACGCGAAAAATCTCTATGTACATATCTGACGTAGTGTTTGCCCTTAGAAACACGCAGATGCGCCTGTAACAACTAAAAAAGCTCTAGGAACATTAACCATTTTTTATCCGTTTATGTAGGGCCAACTCTCTTTCATGGGCGCTCCAAGTGTCAGCATGACCCAATAAATCTCTTTTTTCTTTTATCTTTCTTAAATAGAAGTTTGTATCGTTTTAAATTTAAAAGAAGAAAGCGTAAAACCCAAAAGGCTGATTCGGGGGAGAAAAAAATCGGCTAGAAAGCTTTTGGCGCGTACGACGATGAAAACAGGAGAAATCAATAATTTTGCAAAGACAAGAGTAGTTAGTTGTCTTTTGGTTTGTTTGTTGCTGCTAATGTTTTTGTTTTTTTCTTTCTCTACTGCTGGAATTAGTTAAAGAAAAGAAAGAGAATTGATCAGTGAAGAGAAGCGATCGTTCAAATGAGCCTTGTTAGAAAATAGACTCGTTCATTCAACTCGGCTGTTTCGAAAAGATCCGCAGGGCAGTGTGTTTTAAACGTGGGTATCGTAGACACCTTTCGTGATGTAATGGTTAGTAAGAAAGATTAGCAGACCAACTGGTAGTTCGATTCTCACAGCAGAGAGTTTAAACGTGGGTATCTCGCAAGGTGTATTTGTTTGCAAGCAAATATTAGCAGACCAACTGTTACTGAGTTTGATTCTCACAGTAGAGATTTTTAAATGTGGGTATCGTGGGCACCTCGCGTGTTGTAATGGTTAGCAAGCAAATATTAGTAAACCAACTGTTAGTGAGTTCGATTCTCACAGGGTGTCCCATATTTAGGACTTTATGCTAAAACTAAGCCGAGCTTAGGTAAATATCTATGGGTACATCACGTGGTGTAATTGTTAGCAAGCAAGATTAGTAGACCATTGTTAATCAGTTAGATTCTCATATTCTTACTTTATTTCTCACTTTCTAGTAAAACTAAGCCGAGCTTAGTAAATAAATGTGGGTACCTCACGTTGTATATGGCCGACTTAGCTCAGTGGTAGAGCATCCGGATCGGGACCACAAGGTTCCGGGTTCAATACCGGTTCTCGCCAACTCAGCGTATGAGTTGCACTGGGATCTGTGCGGTAAAGTGGGCAGCTGATGGTTGGCGTGGCTTTCCACCTCAGACGAAAAAACAATCTCTGGTCTAGTGCTAGTGCAAAAGGGGACACTCCCTCGCTGTCTGGCTGATACCGACAATAGGCTACTCCGTCGACTTTCCTTTACGTTGTGTAATGGTTTCCAAGCAAAATTAGCCCTGTTAGGAGTTCGATTCTCACAGTGTCTCATATTTCGGACTTTTATGCTAAAACTAAACTGAACTTAGAAAATTACTATGGGTACTTCACGTGGTGTAATGGTTAGAAAGCAAGTATGCAGACCATTTTAACTCTCACTTGACTTCTCACTGTATCCCCCTATACCTCTGGCCCTGCACCATAACTAAGCTAAGCCTAATAAATAACTTATTACTTAAGTATCGTCGCGTTTAGTGATGGAAACAAATGTTGCATTAGAAAAGAAATATTCTCTGAAATTTTTGGCAGATTTCTGCAAATATCATGAAGCGCATTAATACTTGAAGGGTTTCAAGTATTCCTTTCCCATGCTAATAATGATATGGTTCAAAGTAATTAGTTTTACTAGCACATATATGCACCCTCCGAGTGCAAGTATTCAAGTTTTAATGTAATACTGTATTATATTAAATTAGAAAGGCTAATGAAACTAAATAAGAATGAAGATGAAAAGATTTGAAAAAGAGTCGGGTGTATAATCGACAAATAGAACAACTGAAATTTACTCTTTCTTCACTCCCGTCTTTCATTGCTAAATTATCCTAATTTAACTGTTTAGTTAAAATAGAATGTTAAGAAATAAGATTTTTAATATCAATATGCAAATTAACCGTCCCGTTCGCTCTGTAAACTGCTTTTTCATTGTATATATAAATAAATACAATTGCATGTTATTAGTATGTAGATATGGACAATAGTATTAATAAGGTAAAACAGGATTGTTTTATTATTTAAGAAAAAGACGACGTTTCATTACGATCTACACCAACTAGATCGGTATGACATTAAACTGCATCTAATGGTGAAGTTCCAATTCTGGAGCTTTGGGGAGTGTGGAATATACCTTCATTACCATTACTCTCAGGTCTACCCTGGTCCAGAGTGTTGTACCTGTTAGGGTCCATCTATGGTTTAAATAGATCAAAAAAGGAGTTTAAAGAGAAAATTGAATACACAAGAGGAAGAAATAAAACAATGTCGTTGGCATAAAATGACATGGCGTAAACTCCAACCAACCAAATATTTCAGTTTCTTGAACAAGGCATGCTAAGACTTTGAAAATTCCTTTCTGAATTTGTTTTTAAAACGAGTTGTGTTTTCCCTAAATAAGTCCCCATTTTCTTTACTAGTTCTTAAAAAAAAAGTATGTGCTCAGAATGAGGTAATATAATTTATAAAAGAATGAGGTAATATAATTAAAGTAATTCAGAGTTTGGAATGCGAAATTTGTTGTGAATGCTTGAGGCAGTGATACCCAAATCCTTAAATGACTAAAAATACAAATAAAAATCTAAAAATTTGAACCTTTTTTCCGTTTTCTGCAGGCCATTCTCACTTTCAAGGTTTATTACTTATTATCTGTAATTAAAGTAGAATTGCCTACAGTGGAGGAGAAGGCCGTTTACTTTGTTTTTGGCAATAAAGCTTTTCATCATTAAAAAAATCATTCTGCTACAAATGATGCACCCAGTGAGAAACGAATTCATAACGTGTCTGAGTGGTATTATTCTAAGCTTATTAAGACGTTTCTCTTGATGTTTGATTTATTTTTTAACGCTATATAAACTCCTTATGGGTTATTTAATGCCAAACTCCACTTAATTTCTAAACACTTTTATGGCAACCCTCAACCCTTTTTATCATGTGTGCTAGAATACAGTGACTGGGGGAGGGTCTTAGTGTCCTTGGTATAATGTTAAACTCTATCTCATCGTGATGTTTGAGGTCTGGGGAATGTGGAGTACCCCTTCATCACCATTACTCCCGAGTCCACTCTGACCCGGAGTGTAGTACCTGTTAGGGTCCCATCTATGGGTTAAATAGAGAAAAAATGAGTTTGAAAGAAATGTTTTAAAAATTGAGTACCCATCAAGAATGAAAAAAACAAAACGTCTACGTCGTAAAATGATCTAAAAGGGGGTTAACATGCCGTAAAAATCCAACCAACTTATACATCACAACCTATTCATACATCTCAGTCACTTCATATCTACCCATTTATCTACGTTTCCAGTTGTATCTATACAAAGAGACAAATTATCTATAATGTCTGTGGAAGACAGACGACACGGATTCTCTACCCATTGTGGTTTGATTTTTAAACTGAATCAAATTGAATAACAAGCTGAAAATTATTTGGTACGCTTCCTGGTGCTTTTAATGTATTCATTGCCTGCCAGTCGCATCCTCTCCCCCACCGCTGCGAAGTTTTAGAACTGCATTCCTGTGTACATTCATTATCTTTCTTCCTCCTACTTAATGCTTAAGGACACGAGTACTTTACTTGAGTGATAATAAAAAAAAGAATGAGAAAAATAAATCTCAACTGGAAGGCAGACTTTGACTCGTAACTTCCTCTGCATCCAGCCACGTTTTAATCGCAATGGATTTTTATTCAATCTGTGGATCATTTGAAAACTCGAGATCTATAATTAGAAGAAGGTAGTTCTTCCAAAATGAGAGTTCATCAAGTGACATTAGGCCTACGAAGCGTCCGTTTAATCCAGATGCTGAGTGTCTAAAAGGATGCCTAACTGAATGAAGCAAATGAATAAAAGCGAGTGAAAAGAAGGCCAAAAAGAAGATGGCAAAATGTCGTTGATTAGATTAGAGGCAAATGTTCGGTAGATGGCGTTTAAACGCACATCCATTGTTGGCTTGCAGATAGCGGTTGATTTCGTCAAAAGACTCTCGCTCTTCCTCTAATATTTACTCAAGAAAAGAAGCCGACCTGATAATGCATTAAGGAATTGTTGATTCTGCTTCGATAATGTAATGGCGCTGACATAGTCAAATAGAAGCTGGGTACGCACACACGTGTATATACTAGCAGGGATACTCGACATTGCCCGGTGAGAATACGTTCGGATATGAAAGCACAAATGGAATATGTACTTGAGGGTATTTCATTAAAATAGACTGAGAGGCTTAATATCTATCTATCTATATACGTTTCTAGTCTTTTCTATGCAAAGAGACAAGTTATCTATAATGTCTACGCTCTGTCTAGTATATTTTACTAAAATAAAGTCGGAGTTCAGCCGGTAGAGCAACCTCCTAGGAATAGCAAAGTTTCTGGTTCGATAACGGCCCTCGCCAACTCAGCACATGAGTAGCTCAGCTTAGTAATCTGATCTGCGCAGTAAAATGTGGAGCTGACGGTAGGTGTGGCGCTCCACTTCAGCAAAAAATATCCCTGGTCTAGCACTAGCGAAAAGGGGATAGACTCGCTTGCTGTCCGGCTGATATCGACAATCGCCGATTCCACCGACTACTAAGACAGGCGTGCGCACATACAGACAAGCAAGGATACCCGACATAACCCGTTGAGAATACCTTCAGATATGAAAGCACAAATGAAATATATACTTGAGTGTATTTTATTACAATAGAGGCTGAACGGTTTAATATCTACATACATGTTTCTAGTTTTATCTATACATATATAAAGTGCAGTTGGTGTGTATGTATGTATGGATAAATGAAACTATGAAAATATCTTATTATAATGGAGATTGTGTGTTTGTCTGTCTGTAACCGAAACTAAATCACTATTCAAGTCACGATTCCCTTAGTTATTGACGTCACATTTACCATGAATTTATTTTTATTTAAACCTCAATTATTGATAAAATTGTTATACCTTATTAATACTGTTGACCATATATACGTACTAATAACATGTAATTTATATATACAACAAAATAGCGGTTTACAGTGTGAACGAGAAGGCTAATTTGCATATTAATATTTAAAATTTTATTTTAATAAATATATGCTTAGTATTATTGATTTCTAATTGTTTGGTTTTCTCTTAATGAATCTTAGCAAAAATCTCGGGGATAAATCTTAAAAGAAATCCATAAACAAGACGAAAGAACTGTAATTTTATTAAATACTTCATAATCTAACTAAATAGATAAATTAGGAAAAATGAAAGACGGGAGTGAAAGAAAATGATGGAAGAGTTAAATCTAAAGCCGTTCTATTTTTCGATTATACCCCTCAGTTTATCATTTTCTAAATAGTTTATAATTTGATACAATATTTTATTACACCAAAACCTAAATACTTGCACCCGAAGGGTGCATATATTTACTAGTACAACTAAAGATATATTGTATATCACCGGTTCTTGATTTTCGTGCAAAATTATGAAGATTTGATTTATATTGGAGAGATATTCAAAAATTTAAATGTACATAGAAATAGCATTGAAATTCTAAAATTTTCAGCTTTTCTAAACCTCAAAAGTTAACAAATCCATACACCAGGGTTTTTCGCCCCTCATCATATCCAGGTGATGCTGGGTAGTCACTTCTAGTCTAAACTAAGGGACAACTTATCTAAAATGTCTACGCTCTGGTGGTACGGCATAGGATACACTGACTATGTCCTGCCGATAAATAATATCCGTCCACCTCAAAAAGGGGTTATGTATTTATGACATGCAAGTACTACTGATGTTGAGGCTCTGGTTATAGACCTCTAAAAAATTGTAGAGTACCCCTTTAGTGTCGTTTTTCCTAGGCTCAATCTTTACTGGAGTGAGCCCTGTCGGCTTGAGCGTTAGAATAAACCAACTGCATATTTTTGCTTGTAGACATAATTTCTATTATAATAATAAGAAATCTGTAGAAACTAGGCTACGTGATTTTTACACGTCGTGTAAAAAGTTCGACTTTATTTTGATTTGAACTGAATTGGCAAATCTTACTTGACACATGGAAGCGAAGCCAGCACGCATGCGCATTGAACCGCTTTTCATGTTGTACGAACCGAATCTTAACTAAAGGTGAAAGTTTGAGAAAACACATTTCTTTGGTTTCCATTTCCTTTTAAACACGTATTCAAAGATAAAACGCCAAGCTCAAATATTATCTGTCAGAGGAAACAAATCAAAGCTGTTTAAGACACATGCGTGTTTTACTTGTCTGCTAGCTGAACATACTTATTTTGCTCTATGCAAAAACGTGTGATAGCAACTAATCCCTGTCGATGAAAGCTTATTACTAGTTTCGAAAGTTTTCTCGAATTCTTAATTTTCAATTGAATATTGGATTCGCGCTGTCATTGCGGTCCATGATGATATCATATATTTAGGAAGAAGTGAAGGGTTTTATTCAGCATTTTATAGTTAACGGCTGTCCATGATGATATTGATGCTTCTATTTAGGAAGAAGTGAAGGGTTTTATTCAGCATTTTATAGTTAACGGCTGTCCATGATGATATTGATGCTTCTATTTAGGAAGAAGTGAAGGGTTTTATTCAGCATTTTATAGTTAACGGCGGTCCATGATGATAATGATGCTTCTATTTAGGAAGGATTGAAGGATTCTTCTCGGCTTTTTATAGTTAACGGCGGTCCATGATGATATTGATGCTTCTATTTAGGAAGGATTGAAGGATTCTTCTCGGCTTTTTATAGTTAACGGCGGTCCATGATGATATTGATGCTTCTATTTAGGAAGGATTGAAGGATTCTTCTCGGCTTTTATAGTTAACGGCTGTCCATGATGATATTGATGATTCTATTTAGGAAGGATTGAAGGATTCTTCTCGGCTTTTATAGTTAACGGCTGTCCATGATGATATTGATGCTTCTATTTAGGAAGGATTGAAGGATTCTTCTCGGCTTTTTATAGTTAACGGCGGTCCATGATGATATTGATGCTTCTATTTAGGAAGGATTGAAGGATTCTTCTCGGCTTTTTATAGTTAACGGCGGTCCATGATGATATTGATGCTTCTATTTAGGAAGGATTGAAGGATCGGCTTTTATAGTTAACGGCTGTCCATGATGATATTGATGATTCTATTTAGAAGGATTGAAGGATTCTTCTCGGCTTTTATAGTTAACGGCTGTCCATGATGATATTGATGCTTCTATTTAGGAAGGATTGAAGGATTCTTCTCGGCTTTTTATAGTTAACGGCGGTCCATGATGATATTGATGCTTCTATTTAGGAAGGATTGAAGGATTCTTCTCGGCTTTTATAGTTAACGGCTGTCCATGATGATATTGATGATTCTATTTAGGAAGGATTGAAGGATTCTTCTCGGCTTTTATAGTTAACGGCGGTCCAATGATGATATTGATGCTTCTATTTAGGAAGGATTGAAGCATTCTTCTCGGCTTTTATAGTTAACGGCGGTCCATGATGATATTGATGCTTCTATTTATGAAGGATAGAAGGATTCTACGCAGCATTCCATAGTTATCGGTGGTACATGATGTTACTTATGCTTCTTTTTAGGAAGGACTAAAGGATTCTACTGAGCATCTTATAGTTAACGGTGGTCCATGATGATATTGTTGCTTCTATTTACGAAGTAGTGAAGGATTCTACTCAGTGTTTCATAATTAACAGTTGTCCATGATGATA
Organism: Doryteuthis pealeii; assembly: GCA_023376005.1. Taxonomy (NCBI): domain Eukaryota; kingdom Metazoa; phylum Mollusca; class Cephalopoda; order Myopsida; family Loliginidae; genus Doryteuthis; species Doryteuthis pealeii. The sequence continues at coordinate 120,836,081 of CM042137.1, read as the reverse complement.
TTGATACTTCTATTTAAAAAGGAGTGAAGGATTCTAATTAATATTTCATTTTGTTATATCGAGAATATTGATGATTAAAAAGTTATGTTCAGTGCGAACGTAGACCACAGAAGATTATACAGATTTGATTGGAAAGAGCTTTATTCTCAAAGAGCATTTTGAAAGTATTGTGCAATTTAACTCCTTACATATATATATGTTTTTGCTAGTATTGGAGAATTGAAAACAAAGTGCTTGATTACGGGTGTAAGAGCTGTATTTATTTATTCATTATAGTGTACAATAGATTTAAGGTGTTTTTTTACCATTGGTTCAAAGTAGCGTGTTGGCCACTTATGGTCAAGGCAACGCGCCATGAAAGGCTTTCAATGTATTACACTCTATAACATTGGAACACACACACACACACACACACACACACACACACACACATTTATATACATATATTCAAACCCAGTATATAAGACCCACCTACTCCTAACATGTGGCATCAATTATCAGAACCCCACTGCTACACACCCTATCTGAGAGAAAAAGGAAAATCTCCTACTACCACCTCTGCTAAACACCAACAACTGACCACCCTTCCCCTTATTCACGACCTCCTAATTCACCAGTATGAAAATATTCACCATTGAAGCAAGAACTCAATCCAACGTCCTAAAGCAGGTCTAACAGACCGAGACGTTACAACGTCGACATCACTACCTACAATAAACATCCATTCTCTACAACATCCGTGTTTTGTTTACCTTTCCACACACACACACACACACACCACATACATACATATATATAATATATATATATATAATAAGGGGCCGGTTAGCTCAGTCGGTAGAGCGTTCGGCTAGAAACCACAAGGTTCCTAGTTCGATACCGGTCCCCGCCAACTCAGCGTATGAGTAGCACAGGGATCTGTGCGGTAAAGTAAGGAGCTTGATGGTAGATGTGGCGCTCCACCTCAGATGCTAAAACAATCTCCTTGGTCTAGCGCTATTGAAAAGGGGATAGACTCCCTCGCTGACTGGCTGATACCGACTTTAGGCCGCCCCGTGGACTTTACTTACTTTATATATATATATATATATATATATATATATATATATATATAGCGTTACAGGAAAATTCAACCCAGGGAAAATTCCCCGAATGTTTATGCGGAAAGATACAAAATGAATAACAAAACATTTTTTTCATTCACTGGATTAACCCCATCCCCTCTGAGAACTTAGATGTGTATTATAAAATTGTGTATAAAAAAGAATGTGCTTTTGGGTGGAATATAAGTTGTTTTGCATACCTACTGCTGAATTGTTGTTTTAGAATATCAAAATGTACAAATAAAACAAGTTTTGCTGATCAAGCGGCATTACTTCCTGTAAACATGACTCAGCATTGAAAATGTTTTATTCACGGCTCCGTTGTTGTCCTCGTTTAGACTAACGGTACACTAACGTAACAAATACGGAGTTGTCCGGTGGGGGACATTTTCGTGTGTGTGTGTGTGTGTGACTTTTGTGTCAAGGAATCAAAGTGCTCAATACTTCTTGAGCAGAGTAATTCGAAAATGATAACCCTGTTACTCTCCAGTTAAACTTCCACTTTGGCCCTATCTTGGGCTAGACGGGCGATCGGAGAGGCCCCCTCTGATCAATCGGCTGGTCACGTCAAGCCTAGCACCTATATGATTTTCCCCAAACCCTATTGCCCTTATGCAAGCCCCACCCCTTTTTATCATATGGGTGCTAGAAGGCGTGGCTGCGGGTCACATGTCCTGGGAATGACGTTAAAGGTTCCAGTTTTGGAGGTTTGGGGAATTGGAGCACCCCTTCATCACCATTGCACCCTGGTCCACTCTGACCCGGAGTGGTAGTACCTGGTAGGGTCCCATCTATGGGTTAAATAGAAAAATGTATTGATAAAAAATTGTATTATCCATTAAGAATTGATTATTTTCAAAACTTTATCGGCATTAAATGACCCACTGAGGTTGATATGCCGTAATACAAAAACAAACCAATCTCCAGTTAAATTGATTTCACGTATCGCACCATTATCATCAGAAGGGAAATCCTACGATTCGTAGGGACACTTAAGAGGGGTAACGTGGAGAATACTGTCGCTGCCAATGTTTTTGGCAGATTAGTAGTAATTGTATATTTTTGTGTTTTGTCATGGTCATCAAGCCTGGTTTAATGCTTTCCCTTCCACTTTCGCCCTTACCCCTGAATAAGGTCCCTGTGACCTGATCATTCCCACTGGTAAAAATGGTTCCTTAAAAGAAATAGTTCTTGGGTTTTCAAAAAAACTAAATATATGTAAAATGCATTTTTTGTGATTGGTGAAGCGTTTGTTTTCTTTGTGTGGCTGTAAATAAGGAATCACTGCTGTTGTGCAGTGATAGAAAAGTTTTTAGTAAAAAAATAAAAGTTTTGTAGGGACTTGGACTGTGAGTAGTATTTTTGTAAACAGTCAGGTTAAGGGATTCCTGGCAAAATCCTTTCCTTTCCCGTTTTAGGTGACCACTTGAGCAGGTCACAAATATTGAGGCTCTCTCACCGAGCAAATTTTTGGCGGTATAAATTTTGGAACCGCATTCTTAGTATAAAAGTTACTAAGACTTTGGTCTCGTTTATGTCCAAGTCCCTACGTGCCAAGAAAGGTAGTTTTCATGGCATACGCCGTATGAAAGTAAAGAATTGTTTTGAATTACGGTGTGGTCTTTCGTCTTTGAGTGCCACGATGGTGCAACTCTTTGAAAATTAATTCGGGAAGGCCAAACTGGTTGTTAGCATTACTGTGGGATTGGCATTCACAAATACAGCAAGGGTTTTAAATATATATATATATATATTATATATATGAGAGAGAATAAATGAAGGAAAAATACTTTAAATATGCTTTCTGTAGTACATTATTCAGTTGCAAAATGTAGCATCATCGGACATCAGCAAAACATGGTTGTTACTAAATGTTTGCTGAATTCCGGTGGTTTAATATGTATTTAGCGGGAACGGTATTTGGCATGAGAGGGTAGGAAGCTGTCGGGATGGGCCTTTGATACTAGCCCATCGAACTCTCACTAAGGTCAACCGGTAACAATTACAGTTGAACTCCATATGGAATGATCCTCATCACAATATATATATAATATTAGAGTTCGTTTCAAAACTAAACGGCAGTCCTAAATCCAAATGAAATCGGTGCACCATCTAATATACACAGAAAGGTGTATTAATATACCTGGATTGGATCCACAGGCTACCCTTCTCTCTTTCTATCTCTATCTCTTTCTCTCTTATACTATATATATATATATATAATTATATAAACTCGACAGAGTGAAAAAAAAAACAACTCCGGGCACTATAATTTATAATTACACAATAGAGATTTTCGCCTGGAGAGAACAATCATAAAACAAGAAAAGACCCAAATTATATGACCACCCAAGAATAATCTATTTTGATGGCCAGAAGAAAAAAACCGTAGGAGTTGCTAAGTAATATACTAAAGTGCTCAATACACTAAGTAGAGCCAATGATAATTAGCATCATATTAGACTCTTTATGCGTATTTTAGATATTATATATATATTAGTGCCTCAATACGAAAAAATTAGAGCAATTATAATAATATATTAATAACTTTTGATTTGTTTCACGACTACATTTCAGGTGAGCTTGTAATCCACACGGGGTGTTCGTTTTCAGGTGCGTTGATATATATATATTATAGTATATATATATATATCTCGTCATAGAATACTTGGTTACGTTCTATGTGTTTGCTTCTTCGTACGTGTTGCACGTCTGTATAAAGAGTGCAAGTCTCTGTGCGTTTCTTAGTGCGTTTCGTGCGTGTATCTTCTTCACACAAATCTTATTAACAACGCATTAACCACCTTCAATCTGAATAATATAAATAATAATAATAATAATAATAATGATAAAGCCAATCATTAAAGAATAGAATCTCTACCCACCTG
>CM042137.1:120722683-120831990 GCA_023376005.1 Doryteuthis pealeii | reverse complement strand
ACCACCGAGAGAGATGTTGCCTTGAACCATAAGTGGCCACACGCTTAACTGTTGAACCAATAGGTAAAAAAAAATCACCTAAATCTATGTACAATATAATGAATAATAAATACAGCTCTTACACCCGTGAATCAAGCATTTGTTTTCAATTCTCCAATACTAGCAAAAACATATATATAGTTGTAAGGAGTTAAATTGACAATACTTTCAAAATGCTCTTATGAGAATAAAAGCTCTTTCCAATCAAACTGTAAGATCTTCTGTGGTCTACGTTCGCACTGAACATAAACTTTTTAATATCATATATTCCTCGATATCAAAATGAAATAATTAATTCAGAATCCTTTCCACCTCCTTTTTAAACAATGAATATCAAAATACATCAAATGGACACGTTAATGTATGAAACAACTGAGTAGATCCTTCACTACTTCGTAAGATAGAAGCAACAATTCATCTGGACCACCGTTAACTATAAGATGCTCAGTAGAAATCCTTTTTAGTCTTCAAAAAGAAGCATAAGTAACATCAATGTCCCGATAACTATGGAATGCTGCGTAGAATCGCTTAATCTATCCTTCATAATAGAAGATCAATATCATCATGGACCGCCGTTAATATAAAGCCGAGAAGATATGCTTCATCCTCCTAAATGAGAAGCATCAATATCATCATGGACCGCCGTTAACATAAAAGCCGAGAAGAATCTTCAATCTTCCTATAAATCATCAATATCAATCAATGGACAGCCGTTAAACTATGCCGAGAAGAATCCTTCAATCCTTCCTAAAATAGAAGCATCAACTATCATCAATGGACCGCGTTAACTATAAAAAGCCGAAGAAAGAATCCTTCAATTCCTAAATGAGAAGCATCAATATCTCATGGACAGCCGTTACTATAAAGCCGAGAAGATCCTCATCCTTCCTAAACTAGAATCATCAATATCATCATGGGACAAGCCGTTAACTATAAAGCCGAGAAGAATCCTTCATCCTTCTAAATAGAAGCAATCCAATATCATCATGGACCGCGTTAACTATAAAAAGCCGAGAAGAATCCTTGAATCCTTCTAAATAGAACATCAATATCACATGACCGCCGTTAACTATAAAAAGCCGAGAAGAATCCTTCAATCCTTCCTAAATAGAAGCATCAATATCATCATGGACAGCCGTTAACTATAAAAGCCGAGAAGAACCTCCAATCTTCTAAAATAGATATCATCAATATCCATCAATGGAAGCCGTTAACTATAAAACCCGAGAAGACCTTCAATCCTTCCTAAATAGAAGCATCAATATCCATAGGCCGCCGTTAACTATAAAAGCCAGAAGAATCCTTCACCTTCCTAAATACGAAGCAATCAATATCATCATGGGAACCGCGTTTAACTATAAAAAGCCGAGAAGAATCTTCAATCCTTCTAAAAGAGCATCATTATCATCATCGGACCGCCGTTAACTATAAAATGCTTGAATAAACCTTCACTTCTTCCTATAGAGCATCAATTATCATGGACAGCGTTAACTATAACAATGCTGAATAGAACCCTTCACTTCTTCCTAAATGAAGCATCAATATAATCATGACACCGTTAACTATAAAATGCGAAAGTAAAACCCCTTCACTTCATCCTAATATGATGAAATCATGGACCGCATGACAGCTCGCGAATCCAATATTCAATTGGAGAAATTAAGAATTCGAGAAAAACTTTTCCGAAAATAGTAATAAGCTTTCATCGACAGGGATTCAGTTGCTATCACACGTTTTGCATAGAGCAAAATAAGTCTATGTTCGCTAGCAGCAGGTAAAACAGCATGTGTTAAACAGCTTTGATTGGTTTCTCTGACAGATAATATTTAGCTGGCGTTTATCTTTGAATACGTGGTTTAAAATGCAATGCGAAACCAACAAGAAATGTGTTTCTCAAACTTTCCACCTTTATTAATGATTCGGTTCGTACAACATGAAAAGGCGGTTCAATGGCCATGCGTGCTGGAGCTTCGCTGTGCGGCATGTGTCAAAGTAAGATTTGCCAATTCGAGTTCAAATCAAAAGTCGAACTTTTACACGACGGTAAAAATCACGTAGCTAGTTTCTAACAGATTCTTATTATTATAGATAGAAATTATGTCTACAAGCATAAAATATGCAGTTGGTTATTCTAAACGCCAAGGCGACAGGGCTCACCTCCAGTAAAGATTTGAGCCTAGAAAAAAACGACACTACGGGGTATCTACAATTTTGTTTAGAGGTCTATAACCAACGAGCTCAACATCCGATAGTACTTGCCATGTCATAAATACATAACCCCTTTTTGGAGGTGGAGCGGATATTGATTTATCGCAGGACATAGTCATTGTATCCTATCCGTACCACCAGAGGCGTAGAATTTTAGATAAAGTTTCCCTTAGTTTAGACAGAAGTGACTACCCAGCATCCTGGATATGAATGAGTGGGCGAAAAACCGCTGGTGTATGGAATTTGTTAACTTTTGAGTTAGAAAGCCTGAACATTTTTAGAATTTTCAATGCTATTTCGATGTCATTTTAAATTTTTGAATATCTCTCCTATAATCAAATTTCCAATAATTTTGCACGAAATATCAAGAACCGTGATATAACAATAATCTTTATGTACTAGTAAGATATATGCACCCTTCGGGTGGCAGTATTAGGTTTGGGTTGTAATCAAAATATTGTTAAATCAAATTATAAAACTATTAGAAAATGATAAACTGAGGGTATAATTCGAAAAATAGAACGGCTTTTAGATTTAACTTTCCATCATTTCTTTCACTCCCGTCTTCTTTTGTCCCTATTGTATCTATTTATTAGAATTTATGAAGTATTTAATAAATACAGCTTCTTTCGTCTTGTTATGGATTCTTTAAGATTTATCCGGCCGAGATTTTTGCTAACGATCATTACGAGAAAACCGAACAATAGAAATCAATAATACTGAACATATATTATTAAAATATAATTTAAATATTAATAGCAAATTAAGCCCTCTCGTCACACTGTAAAACCGTCTATTCTTGTTGTATATATAAATTACATGTTATTCAGTACGTTATATATCACATATTATAAGTTAACAATTTTATCAATATTGAGTTTAATAAAAATAAATCATGGTAATGTGACGTCAAATAATAATGGGAATCGTGACTTGATAAGTGATTTAGTTTCGGTTACAACAACAAACACACCAATCTCCATTATAATAAGATATTTCATAGTTTTCTTTACCATACATACATACACACCAACTGCACTTTATATATTGTATTAGATAAAACTAGAAACATGTATGATAGGATATAATCCGTTCAGCCTCTATTGTAATAAATACTCAATTATATTTTCATTTGTGCTTTCATTATCTGAAGGTATTCTCAACGGGTTAATGTTCGTTATCCTTGCTTGTCTGTATGTGCGCACCGCCTGTCTTAGTTAGTCCGGTGGAATCGGCGATTGTCGATATCAGCGGACGCAGCGAGTCTATCCCCTTTTCGCAGTGGCTAGGAACAGGGATATTTGTTTGCTGAGAAGTTGGAGCGCCACACCTACCGTCCAGCTCACATTTTTACTGCGCAATCAATTACTAAGCTGAGCTAAGCTCATGTGCTGACGTTTGGCGAGGGCCGTTAACGAACAAACTTTGCTAAATTCCTAGGTGAGGTTGCTCTATCCGGCTGAACTACACCAGACTACACACTAAATTTAGTATTACTAGACACAGAGCGTAGACATTATAGATAACTTGTTCTTTGCATAGAAAAAGATTAGAAACGTATCTAGATAGATAGATATTAGCCTCTCAGTCTATTTTATGAAATACCCTCAAGTACATATTCCATTTGTGCTTTCATATCCGAACGTATTCATCAACCGGGCAATGTCGAGTATCCCTGCTAGTATATACACGTGTGTGCGTACCCAGCTTCTATTTGACTATGTCAGCGCATTACATTATCGAAGCAGAATCAACAATTCTTAATGCATTATCAGGTCGGCTTCTTTTCTTGAGTAAATATTAGAGGAAGAGCGAGTCTTTGACGAATATCAACCGCTATCTGCAAGCCAACAATGGATGTGCGTTTAAAACGCCATCTACCGAACATTGCATCTAATCTAATCAACGACATTTGCCATCCTTTTGGCCTTCTTTTCACTCGCTTTTATTCATTTGCCTTCATTCATAGTTAGGCATCCTTTTAGACACTAGCATCTGGATTAACGGACGCTTCGTAGCCTAAGTTCACTTGATGAACTCTCATTTTGGAGAACTTACCTTCTTCTAATTATAGATCTCGAGTTTTCAAAATGATCCACAGATTGAAAATAAAATCCATTGCGATTAAAACGTGGCTGGATGCAGAGGAAGTTACGAGTCAAAGTCTGCTCCAGTTGAGATATTTTTCTCATTCTTTTTATTATCACTCAAGTAAAGTACTCGTGTCCTTAAGCATTAAGGTAGGAGGAGAAAGATAATGAATGTACATCAGGAATGCAGTTCTAAAACTTCGTCAGCGGTGGGGGAAGGATGCCTGGCAGGCAAGTGAATCATTAAAAGCACCAGGAAGCGTACCAAATAATTTTCAGCTTGTTATTCAATTTGATTCAGTTTAAAAATCAACCACAATGGGGTAGAGAAATCCGTGTCGTCTGTCTTCCACAGACATTATAATAATTTGTCTCTTTGTTAGATACAGACTGGAAACGTAGATAAATGGGTAGATATGAAGTGACTCGAGATGTATGAATAGGTTGTGATGTATAAGTTGGTTGGATTTTACGGCCATGTTAACCCCCTTAGCTCATTTTAAGACTAGAAACGTTTGTTTTTTTCATTCTTGATGGGTAACTCTGTCAATTTTTAAAAACATTTCTTTCAAAACCTTTTTTCTCTATTAACCCATAGATGGGCACCCTAACAGGTACTACACTCCGGTCAGAGTGGACTCGGGAGTAATGGTGATGAAGGGTACTCCACATTCTCCCAGACCTCAAACCATCACGCCTGAGATGAGTTTAACATTATAACCAGGACACTAAGACCCTCCCAGTCACTAATTCAGCACACATGATAAAAAGGGTTTGAGGGTTGCCATAAAAGTGTTTAGAAATTAAGTGAGTTTGGCATTAAATAACCATAAGGAGTTTATATAGCGTTAAAAAATAAATAAATCAAGAAAACGTTTTAATAAGCTTAGAATAATACCACTCAGACACGTTATGATTCGTTTCTTCACTGGGTGCATCATTTGTAGCAGAATGATTTTTTTAATGACTGAAACAGCTTATTGCCAAAAACAAAGTAAACGGCCTTCTCCTCCACTGTAGGCAATTCTACTTTAATTACAGATAATAAGTAATAAACCTTTAAAGTGAGAATGGCCCTGCAGAAACGGAAAAAAGGTTCAACTTTTTAGATTTTATTTTGTATTTTAGTCATTTAAGGATTGGGTATCCTGCCTCAAGCATTCACAACAAATTTCGCATTCCAACCTTACTTTAATTATATTACCTCAATTCTTTATAATTATTATTACCTCATTCTGAGCACATACTTTTTTTTTTAAGAACTAGTAAAGAAATGGGGACTTATTTAGGGAAAACACAACTCGTTTTAAAACAAATTCAGAAAGGAATTTTCAAAGTCTTGCATGCCTTCGTTCAGAAACTGAAAATATTTGGTTGGTTGGAGTTTAAACGCCATGTCATTTTATGCCAAGACATTGTTTTATTTCTTCCTCTGTGTATCTCAATTTTCTCTTTAAACTCTTTTTGATCTATTTAAACCATAGATGGGACCCTAACAGGTACAGACACTCGGACCAGGGTAGACCTGAGAGTAATGGTAATGAAGGTATATCCACACTCCCCAAAGCTCCAGAATTGGAACTTCACCATTAGATGCAGTTTAATGTCATACCGATCTAGTTGGTGTAGATCGTAATGAAACGTCGTCTTTTTCTTATAATAAAACATTCGCTGTTTACCTATTATACTATTGTCTCATATCTACATAAATAACATGCAATTGTATTTATTATATATACAATGAAAACAGTTTACAGAGCGAACGGACGGTTACTTTGCATATTGATATTAAAATCTTATTTCTTAACATTCTATTTTAACTAAACAGTTAAATTAGGATAATTTAGCAATGAAAGACGGGAGTGAAGAAAGAGTAAATTTCAGTTGTTCTATTTGTCGATTATACACCCGACTCTTTTTCAAATCTTTCATCTTCATTCTTATTTAGTTTCATTAGCCTTTCTAATTTAAATAATACAGTATTACATTAAAATTGAATACTTGCACTCGGAGGGTGCATATATGTGCTAGTAAAACTAATTACTTGAACCATATCATTATTAGCATGGGAAAGGAATACTTGAAACCCTTCAAGTATTAATGCGCTTCATGATATTTGCAGAAAATCTGCCAAAAATTTCAGAGAATATTTCTTTTCTAATGCAACATTTGTTTCCATCACTAAACGCGACGATACTTAAGTAATAAGTTATTTATTAGGCTTAGCTTAGTTATGGTGCAGGGCCAGAGGTATAGGGGGATACAGTGAGAAGTCAAAGTGAGAGTTAAAATGGTCTGCATACTTGCTTCTAACCATTACACCACGTGAAGTACCATAGTAATTTTTCTAAGTTCAGTTTAGTTTTAGCATAAAAGTCCGAAATATGAGACACTGTGAGAATCGAACTCCTAACAGGGCTAATTTGCTTGGAAACCATTACACAACGTAAAGGAAAGTCGACGGAGTAGCCTATTGTCGGTATCAGCCAGACAGCGAGGAGTGTCCCCTTTTGCACTAGCACTAGACAGAGATTGTTTTTTCGTCTGAGTGGAAAGCCACGCCAACCATCAGCTGCCCACTTTACCGCACAGATCCCAGTGCAACTCATACGCTGAGTTGGCGAGAACCGGTATTGAACCCGGAACCTTGTGGTCCCGATCCGGATGCTCTACCACTGAGCTAAGCGGTCATATACAACGTGAGGTACCCACATTTATTTACTAAGCTCGGCTTAGTTTATACTAGAAAGTGAGAAATAAAGTAAGAATATGAGAATCTAACTGATTAACAATGGTCTACTAATCTTGCTTGCTAACAATTACACCACGTGATGTACCCATAGATATTTACCTAAGCTCGGCTTAGTTTTAGCATAAAGTCCTAAATATGGGACACCCTGTGAGAATTCGAACTCACTAACAGTTGGTTTACTAATATTTGCTCTTAACCATTACAAACGCGAGGTGCCACGATACCCACATTTAAAAAATCTCTCACTGGAGAATCAAACTCAGGTAACAGTTGGTTGCTAATATTTGCTTGCAAATAATTACACCTCGCGAGAATACCCACGTTTAAAACTCTCTGCTGTGAGAATCGAACTCACTAACAGTTAGTCGCTAATCTTTCTTACTAAACCATTACACTACGAAAGGTGTCTACGATACCCACTTTTAAAAACACACTGCCCTGCGGATCTTTTCGAAACAGTCGAGTTGAATGAACGAGTCTATTTTCTAACAAGCTCATTGAACGATCGCGTGCTCCTTCACTGCATCAATTCTCTTTCTTTTCTTTAACTAATTCAGCGAGTAGAGGAAAGAAAAAACAAAAAACATTAGCCAGGCAACAAACAAAAACAAAAGACAACTTAACTACTCTTGTCTTTGCAAAATTATTGATTTCTCCTGTTTTCATCGTCGTACGCGCCAAAAGCTTTCTAGCCGATTTTTTCTCCCCCGATCAGCCTTTTGGTTTTACGCTTTCTTCTTTTAATTAAAACGATAACAAACTTCTATTTAAGAAAGATAAAGAAAAAGCAATTACTTGGGTCAGCTGACACTTGGAGCGCCCATGAAAGAGAGTTGGCCCTACATAAAACGATTAAAAAAATGGTTAATGTTCTAGAGCTGTTTTAGTGTTACTGGCGCATCGCGGTTTCTAAGGGCAAACACTACGTTCAGATATGTACAAGAAGATTTTTCGCGTTCTGATTCAGAGTACTGAATTTATTTATTAGCAGTCCACCAAAAACGTTATCTGCGCATGCTTAGATTCATTTTTAAGCCGAAGACGTTTTTTTTTTATCAATTCTTGGTGAAAATCAATTCTTTTTTAAACTCATTTTTCTCGATTTAACCATAGCTTGGACCTACCGCCTCGGTTTTAGAGTGGACCTGGAGTAATGCGATGAAGAGGTTCTCCACACCCAGAGCTCCAGAACTTGAATTGAGTTTGTACCAATTATTTGAGGATAAGAATAAAAACTGAACTTTGACAAGTTTAGAGAAAAATATGACCATGATATTATTGATTGATTGATTTTAATGGCATGTAAACTTGTCATGGTTATTTTAAATGCTACATTTTTGCACACGGTCCTATCGAATACAAATTAGTTTTCAAACACTATTGATTCAGAGATAATAGAAGAATCTATCTCTCTCCTCAGACTGAATGCTTTTGTTTTAGTTTATTTAACGGGGTATCAACATCTTATGGAGTTATTTAATGCCGGAAATTTGATTAATTGATGAATTTTTATATAAACCATGGGAGGTGCTGATCTAATGTTAAGGTTGTAGGAAATGAACTCGTCGACCGAGTTCAATTCATGACGAAGCGTTTGCAGTTCCCAGGGTGCTAATACCCCGGAAAGGTATGAAATCCAATTCTCCTCCGGGTATGGACGTAAATAGCATGGAATTACTGGGCTCCTTAACCAAGCTAAGAAAGCAGTCTAGGAGAAGGAAAACTGAATTCAAACCTGTTAAACTCCGCTAAGAAATTGACCTTGTGTCGCATCGCGCTCGTGTAGAGGGGTTGGTAAATAAATATTAAACCACTTTGAGAAGCCATTAGTTAGGTGTACGGTATCTCAACTGGTCAATGTGATGCAGCGAGTTTTATTCTATTATTAACAATTTATAAAATGCAAATTCGCAAAGCGACCCCTGTGGACCCCTATTGCTTTATTCATCTCGGGATAGATGACCCCTGAGAAGACCATGTGCTTAGGTTGACGATATTAGATAATTTGTCAACGTGACTGCAGCGATTCTTGTTTCGCCGGTTAAAGAATGGATTTATAAATGGCAAACTAAATTTGATGAGAAAAACTACCCTCAATCCTAATAACCCTACCAACATCTCAACTCTAGAATTAAGGACAGCTAACACCAGATGACACTGACCACCACACCCCTCTAGCTTGCGCAATCACTCGAAAGTAGGAATTTAAAGTCTCCAGAACAAGCTTCTCACTACATTTCTGAGAGTGCAAAAACAAACGGTATAGCGTCGACATTTACCATCAAAAATAGATATTCATTCTTTGGAAAAATCGTATTTTTCTATATTTTTTCCTCAAATGAAAACTAGTAAATTCAACCCACAGTGGACTCTGCTTTTATCCATCCTCAAATTTTTATTCCACCCCCAGGATCCATATGGACCAGTTTTGAAAAAGACCCTGTTTAAAACTCATGTATAAGTCTTTTATAACCCATACTATTCCCCCCCCAAGTTTTGTCTCTTACATTTCAGCTGTTTCATTCAAAGACTTTTCTTAGCAAATCCGCACCAAAAATTGCGTTTCCTCTCTAAGAAAAAAAAAGCGAAAATTTGATCTCATTTGCCCAGATTGGTGTCAACTTTCTTTTTTAAAAACTGTCTAATCATCCAACATTTCCTCAAACTCGCGACGACGACGCCCCACCTTCTGTTTCGGTTTTTTTTTTCCTTAATTTTTTTCTAACTCCCCACCCTCTCCCTACTATTTCCTAAATCCAATTCCTTATCAGCCTTCGCCATCCCAACCTGTTTTCTAACTCGTGGTATTCTTTCCTGTATTATTTAATACCGTCCCTACCCCTTAACGGCAACTTCTGGTTTTCACGAGACAGAGAGAGAAAGAAAGAAAAAGAGAGAGAAAGAGAGAGAGAAAGAAAGAGAGAGAGAAAGAAAGAAAGAGAGAAAGAAAGAAGAGAGAAAGAAAAGAAGAGAGAAAGAAAGAAAGAGAAAAGAAAGAGAGAAAGAAAGAAAGAGAGAAAGAGAGAAGAAAGAGAGAAGAAAGAAAGAGAGAAAGAAAGAAGAAAAGAGAGAAGAAGAAAGAGAAAGAGAGAAAGAAAGAGAGAAAGAAAGAAAAGAGAAAGAAAGAAAGAAAGAGAGAAAGAAGAAAGAGAGAAAGAAGAAAGAGAGAAAGAAAGAAAGAGAGGAAAGAAAGAAAGAGAGAAAGAAAGAGAGAAAGAGAGAAAGAAAGAGAGAAAGAGGAAGAAAGAGAAGAAAGAGAGAAAAGAAAGAGAGAAAGAGAGAAAGAAGAGAGAAAAGAAAGAACGAGAGAAGAAAGAAAGAGAGGAAAGAAAGAAAGAGAGAGAAAGAGAGAGAGAAGAAAGAGAGAGAGAGAAAGAAAGAAAGAGAGCAGGAAAGAAGAGAGAGAGAGAAAAGGAAAGAGAGAAGAGAGAGAGAAAGAGAGAGAGAGAGAGAAAGAGGAGAGGAGAAAGAAAGAAAGAGAGGGGAAGAGAGAGAAGGAGAGAAAGAAAGAAACGAGAGAAAGAAAGAAAGAGAGAAAGAAAGAAAAAGAAAGAGAAATGCGTGTTGATATTGGGTAGTGTATCAGTTCTAGACCCCGGCACGTCTTCCATTTCTACCACCCCCTTCCTCATCCGGTGAAGTCTTATCTGATTTGAGAACATCTGCCCTACACCAGAAGTGGACACTGGAATTTCTAGAAGAAACAGTCGGTGTTGTCCTGCTAACTATCTGGCGACTCTGGAGAGAAAAGACAGGTGCGGGGGAGAGCAAAAAAAAATGAAAGTTCATTTACTTCCTAAGTTTGGTCTAGTCGAGCACTGGTGACCCCATACATCCGGCCCTTTTGCTGTTCACATTAGAAAAAGTCTTTTTAGATAACTATTCGAGGACCGCTGTAAGAATAACATGAACACGCAAAACTCAAAAAGAATGATTTTTTTTTCAAGAGCCAAAAATATCTATAAAGTAGCAATATAAAGTAGATTTACCACAGTATGATAAATATAATCATACAATTTCTGAACTTTTTAGATGAGCTTGATGATTTGGAAACCAATTGTTCCTGGGTTCAATAGAACCATTACTGTTTTACAGGATGTTTTGGCATTAAATAACCCTGAAGGTTGATATGCAATTAAATAAAGAAATCAAACCAATAAAAACAATTGCGTTTATTATTTAAATGACCCTCATATTCAGATCTTTACAAAAAATTTAAAAAAGCGTAGAAACAAAGAAAACGTTGTATTATTCGGATTATTCATACTATTTTCTCATATTTATTCTTATCTACACAACGTTTGACCGATGTGCCCTCCGGCCTTTAGTATTTTCTTTTAAGAACTCTGAAACATTCATTCGTAATCAGGAGACTTCACAGAACTTCAACCAAACTTTGTTTAATCCACTGGAGGTAAAACTGTTCTCATTCCTTAACCATGACCGGGTACAATGTTAAGCTGTGTAAATATTCTATGAGACGGTCGCCTTGGCCAGGATTGAACCTGCAGCCCAGAAATAAACTCGTTAGAACTGTATCGTTGCACCATGTGTCCAATTGGACAATCAGAGTTCCGACAAGAAATACCTTGAAGTAGCCCGGAGAGCACAGCGCCGAAACATTCTGCTGATAAGATAAGAGATGAGGGACAATAGTCCGAATAATCCAGATTAAATGTAATCATTACAAACCTTGATATATTTACTTACGAGCTATGGCCAAAATTGCCTCAATTATGTAAAAGTATAAAAATCTTATTTAACTTTCTCTCTTCTTACAGGGTGTCCATAAATCTCTTTACCAACTTTAAATTTGTTTTATGCATATCAACCTCAGTGGGTCATTGTAATGCCGATAAAGATTTTTGAATAAATCAGTTCGTAATGGATAATACAATTTTGTTATAAATACATTTTTTCATTAACCCATAGATGGCGACCCTAACAGGTAACTACCACTCCGGGTCAGAGTGACCAGAGACAATGGTGATGAAGGGGTGCTCCACATTCCCCAAACCTCCAGAACTTGGAACCTCACCATCAGATAGAGTTTAACATCATTCCCAGGACATGTAGACCCGCAGCCACCCCTTCTAGCCACCCATATGATAAAAAGGCGTTGGGGCTTGCCATAAAAGGGCAATAGCTTTACAACTTAAAATGATGTACAAAAGCAAATGAACAGACAGATATATGGAAATTATACGAAATGTGAAATTACATATATGTTATTTGCCCCATTCATTCATCTCTAGATTGGAAACCGCACTACTTCGTTACATGAAGCACATAAACAATTACTCGATTCTTGACATGTTCGCTGTAGCATAACCTCATCAATATCGCAATGGTATCAGTGATTTTCGCCTTAGGTCAATGATAACCTGTATCTTTATTTAAATATGCAACGTCTTTGAGCATAACCCCTCTGAAAATGTCTAGGGAGTGATAACTGTGAATCATTGTAAAGGACTTTATGGACAAAACTGTATTTCTTTCTTTCTTTACATCATGATCGATTGAAAAACAGATTAGCTTATCGCCCCCCCTCTCTATATATCTTCACCTGCACTCTTTCTTTCTTATTTATATTTATATTCTGTTACATTTAAGTTATTTCTTGAATATCGTTCTCGACTAAAAGACTTTTGATTAAATTGGTACGTCATTATTATCAAACTTCCATTCATTCGTAAATGTTTGTTCCGATAACATCACAACCGAAAATGCGTTTTAATGCGAGGAAAGACTCGATGAAGACAACAGAAAAAAATATTTTTGAATTATTTCGGAACAAAAATTAACGGCAAACTCATTATTGTTGTAAAAAAATTTAAAAATTAGATAACACTCGTCTGCACTCGCTATAGGACAAAAAATTAGCTTGAACGTACTTCTTATCAGTTTGATAGAAAAACTAAAATAAAATAAAAATGGGAGAGATTATTCTCGCTTTGAAAAAAAAAGAAAAATATCATTAAAAACAATTGCCCTCAGCAAAAACTGGTTGAAAATTCTGAATATTTCTTTTTTTTCAAGAAGAGAATAATCTCTCCCATTTCGTGATTTTATTTTAGTTTCTATCAAACATAAAGAATTACGTTCAAGCTAATGTTGTCCTATAGCGATGCCAGACAGTTTGTTTATTCTAAATTTTTATAAATTTTACAACAATAATGAGTTGCCGTTAATTTTTGTTCGATAATTCAAAAATATTTTTTCTGTTGCTTCATCGATGTGCTTTCCCGATTAAAACGCATTTTCGCGTTGTGATGGTTATCGAAAACCATTGAAGAATGAATGAAGTTTGCATAAAATGACGTACCCAATATTAATCAAAAGTCTGTTTAGTCGAAGACGATAATTCAAGAAATAACTTAATGTAAACAGAACTAAAATATAATAAGAAAGAAAGAGTGCAGGGTGAAAGATATATAGAGAGGGGCGATAACGCAATCTGTTCAATCGATCTGATGATAAAGAAAAGAAAGAAATACGTTGTCCATAAAGTCCTTTTACAATGATTCACCAGATATCACTCCCTAGACATTTTCAGAGGGGTTATGCTAAAAGACGTTGCATATCAAATAAAATACAGGTTAGTCATGACCTAAAGCGAAATATCACTGATACCATCGACTATTGATAGGTTAATGCCTACAAGCGAACATGTCAAGAAATCGAGTATTGTTTTAATGTGCTTCAGTAACGAGTAGTTTCAATCTTAGAGATGAATGAAAAATGGGGCCGCAAAATAAACATTTCAAATGTATTCACATTCGTAATAATGTTCCATTATTTATCTGTCTGTTCATGCTTTGTAATCATTTAAGTTGTAAAGCTATTGCCCTTTATGGCAAGCTCCCAACCCCTTTTTATCATATGCGTCTAGAGGCGGTGGCTGCGGCGTTCACATGTCCTGAATGATGTAAACTCTATACTGATGGTGAGGTTCATTCTGGGGTGGGGAATGCTTGGCTGCACCCCTTCACAACCATTGCTCTCTGGTCCACCTCTGACCCGGTAGTGGTTAGTACCGTTAGGGTCCCATCTATGGGTAAATAGAAAAATGTATTTATAAACAAAATGTATTATCCATGACGAACTGATTTATTTTCAAAAACTTATCGGCATAAATGAAGCCCACTGAGGTTATATGCCATAAAACAAAAATTAATTGTTAAAAGAGACTTTATGGACACCCTGTAGAATGAGAGAAAGTTAAATCAAGATTTTATCTCTTTTACATATTGAGCAATTTCCATAAGCTCGTAATAAATATATCAAAGTTGTAATGATTAAAATTATCTGGATTATCGGACTATTGTCCCATTCTTTTATCTTATCTACAGAATGTTCGCCGCTGTGCTCTCCGGCCTACTTCAGTATTTCTTGTTCGGACTCTGAATTGTCCCAATTGGGACACATGGTGCCAACAGATAACAGTTCTAAACGGATTATTTTCTGAGCTGCAGGTTCAATCCTGGCCAAGCGACCGTATCATAGAATAATAACACAAGGCTTAACACTTTACCCGGTCATGGTTAAGGGAATGAGAACAGTTTACCTCCCGTGGATTAAACAAAGGGTTTGGTCTGATTCTGTGGAAGTCTCCTGATTGACGACATGAATGGTTCAGAGTTCGAAAAGAAATACCTAAAAAAGGCCGGAGGGCACATCGGTCAAAACGTTGTGTAGATAAGAAAAATATGAGAACAATAGTATGAATAATCCGAATAATACAAGTTTTCTTTGTTTCTACGCTTTTTTAAATTTTTTGATAGATCTGAATATGAGGGTCATTAAATAAATAAACGCCAATTGTTTTATGTTTGATTTCTTTATTAATTGCATAATCAACCTTCATGGTTATTTAATGCCAAAACCATCCTTGTAAAAACTAGTAATGGTTCTATTAACCCAGGAACAATTGTCCAAATCATCAAGCCTCATCTAAAAGTCAGAAATGGTCATGATTATATATCATACTGTGGTAAATCTACTTTTATATGCTACTTTATAGATATTTTGGCTCTTGAAAAATCATTCTTTTTGGAGTTTGGCGTGTTTCATGTATTCTACAGCGTTCTCGAATAGTTATCTAAAAAAGACTTTTCTAAGTTGTGACACAAGGCCGGATGTATGGGGCACCCAGTGCTCGACTAGACCAAACTTAGGAAGTAAATGAATCTTTCATTTTTTTCTCTCCCCCCGGCACCCTGTCTTTTTCTCCAGAGTCCCAGAAAGTTAGCAGGACAACACCGACTGTTTCTTCTAGAATTCCAGTGTCCCACTCTGGTGATTAGGGCAATGCTTCGTCAATACAGATAAGACTCACCGCGAGAGGAAGGCCGGTGGTGAAATGGAAGACGTGCCCGGGCTAGAACTGTAACCACTACCCCCAATATAACACCATTTCTCTTCTTTTTTCTTTCTTGCCTCTTTCTTTTTTCTCTCTTTCTTTCTTTCTCTCTCTCGTCTCTTTCTCTCTTTCTTTCTTTTCTCTCCTCCTTTCTCTCTCCTCCTCTTTCTTCTCTCTCTCTCTCTTTCTCTCTTTCTCTCTCTTCTCTTCTTCGTTCTCTCTCTCTCTCTTTCTTCTCTCTCTTCTCTTCTTTCCTCTCTCTCTCTTCTCTCATCTTTCTTTCTTCTCTCTCCTTTCTTTCTCTCTCTTCTTTCTTCTCTCTTCTTCTCTCTTTCTCTCTTTTCTTTCCTCTTTCTCTCTTTCTTCTCTCTTTCTCTCTTTCTTTCTCTCTTCTCTCTTTCTTTCCTCTTTCTCTTTCTCTCTTTTCTTTCTTTTCTCTCTTTCTTTCTTTCTCTCTTTCTTTCTTTCTCTCTTTCTTTCTTTCTTTCTTCTCTTTCTTTACTTTTCTCTCTTTCTTTCGCTCTTTCTCTCTTCTTTCTTTTCTCTTTCTTTCTTTCGTTCTCTCTTTACTTTCTTTCTCTCTTCTTCTCCCTTTCTCTTCTTCTTTCTTCTCTCTTTCTTTCTCTTTCTTTCTTTCTCTCTTTCTTTCTTTCTTCTTTCTTTCTTTCTCTCTTTCTTCTTTCTCTCTCTCTTTCTTTCTCTCCTCTTTCCTCTCTTTTCTTTCTTTTCTCTCTCTGTCTCGTGAAACCAAGAAGTTGCCGTTAAGGGTAGGCACGTTATTAAATAAATACAGGAAAGAATTAACAACGAGTAGAAAAACAGTGGCATGGCGAAGCTGATTTAAGGATTGATTGTAAGGAAATAGTAGGAAGAGGTGGGAGTTAGAAATAAATTAAGGAAAAAAAAACCGAAAACCAGAAGTGGGGTCGTCGTCGTCGGAGCTTGAAGAATGTTGGATGATTAGACAGTTTTTAAAAAAGAAAGGATGGACACCATCTGCGGCATGAGAATCGAAATTTCGCTTTTTTCTTAGAAGGAAACCAATTTTTGTGCCGGCATTTGCTAAGAAAAGTCTTTGACTAAAACGCTGAAAATTAAGAGGACTTTGGGGGGGGGAATAGTATGGGAAAAACAGACTTTATCATGAGTTTTAACAGGTCTTTTCAAACTGTCCATATGATCCCTGGGGGTGAATAAAAATTTTGGCAGATGGATAAAAGCAGGAGGTCCCACTGTGGTGAATTTACTAGTTTTACATTTTGAGAAAAATATTAGAAAAATACGGATTTGTTCCAAGATATGAATATCTATTTTTTATTGGTAATGTCACGCTATAACTTTGTTTTTGCAACCTTCTTCAAGAACAGTAGGTGAGAGCTTGTTCTGGATGACTGTAAATTCCTACCTTTTCGAGTGTATGCGCAAATGCAGAGGGTATGTGGTTGGTTCAGTGTCATCTGGTGTAGCTGTCCTTAATCTAGAGTGAGATGTTGGTAGGGTTATTAGGATTGAGGATAGTTTTTCTCATCAATTCAGTTTGCATTTATAAAATCCATTCTTAACAGGAGAACAAGAATCGCTGCATTCACGTTGACAAATATACTAATATCGACACCTAGCACATGCTTTTCTCAAGGGTCCATAATCCCCTGAGATGAATAAAGCATAGGTCCACAGGGGTCGCATTTGCGAATTTTGCATTTATAAATTTGTTAATAATAAAAAAACTCGCTGCATCAATTGACCAGTTGAGATACCGTACACCTAACTAATGGCTTCTCAAAGTGGTTTATATATATTTACAACCCCTCTACACGAGCAGGATTGCGACACGAAAAAGGTCAATTTCTTAAGCGGAGTTTAAAGGTTTGAATTCAGTTTTCCTTCTCCTAGACTGCTTTCTTAGCATGGTTAAGGAGCCAGTATTCCATGCTATTTACCCATACCGGAGGAGAATTGGATTCATACCTTTCCCAGGGGTATTAGCAACCCTGGAAATGCAAACAGCTTCGTCATGAATTGAACTCAGGGCGACAGTTCATTTCCTACCAACTCTAACCATTAGATCACGCACCTCCCATGGTTTATATAAACATTCATCAAATTAATCAAATTCCGGCATTAAATAACCCATAAAGATGTTGATACCCCGTAAATAATAACAAATCAAAAGCACTTCAGTCTGAGAGAGAGAGATAGATTCTTCTATTTATCTCTGAAATCAAATAGATGTTTGAAAAGCTATTTGTATTCGAGTTGGACGCGTGTCAAAAATGCTAGCATAAAATATACCGATTTAGACAATGTTACATGCCATTAAAATCAATCAATCAATAATATCCATGGTCATATTTTCTCTAAAATCTTGGTCAATCTATATCTATCTCTATTATATTTGTACAAAACTCAATTCAAGTTCTGGAGCTCTGGGTGTGGAGAACCTCTTCATCGCCATTACTCCCAGGTCCACTCTAAACCGGAAGCGGTAAGGTCCCAGCTATTTAAAATCGAAGGAAAATGAGTTTAAAAAAGAATTGATGTCTCACCAAGAATTGATAAAACAAAAACGTGTCTCGGCTTAAAAATGACTCTAAGCATGCGCAGATAAGTTTTGTGGGACTCTAATAAATAAATCAAGTACTTGAATCAGAACGCGAAAAATTCTATGTACATATCTGACGTAGGTTTGCCCTTAGAAATCCGCGTGCCCTGTAACAATTAAAACAGCTCTAGGAACATTAACCATTTTTATCCGTTTATGTAGGGCCAACTCTCTTTCATGGGCGCTCCAAGTGTCAGCATGACAATAAATCTCGTTTTCTTTATCTTTCTTAAATAGAAGTTTGTATCGTTTTAAATTTAAAAGAATATAAAACCCAAAAGGCTGATTCGGGGGAGAAAAAAATCGGCTAGAAAGCTTTTGGCGCGTACGACGATGAAAACAGGAGAATTCAATAATTTGCAAAGACGTAAGAAGTTGTCTTTGGTTGTTTGTTGCTGCTAATGTTTTGTTTTCTTTCTCTACTGCTGGAATTAGTTAAAGAAAAGAAAGAGAATTGATCAGTGAAGAGAAGCGATCGTTCAAATGAGCCTTGTTAGAAAATAGACTCGTTCATTCAACTCGGCTGTTTCGAAAAGATCCGCAGGGCAGTGTGTTTTTAAACGTGGGTATCGTAGACACCTTTCGTGATGTAATGGTTAGTAAGAAAGATTAGCAGAAACTGTTAGTGAGTCGATTCTCACAGCAGAGAGTTTAAACGTGGGTATCTCGCAAGGTATTTGTTGCAAGCAAATATTAGCAGACCAACTGTTAACTGAGTTTGATTCTCACAGTAGAGATTTTAAATGTGGGTATCGTGGGCACCTCTGTTGTAATGGTTAGCAAGCAAATATTAGTAAACCAACTGTTAGTGAGTTCGATTCTCACAGGGTGTCCCATATTTAGGACTTATGCTAAAACTAAGCCGAGCTTAGGTAAATATCTATGGTACATTCACGTGGTGTAATTGTTAGCAAGCAAGATTAGTAGACCATTGTTAATCAGTTAGATTCTCATATTCTTACTTTATTTCTCACTTTCTAGTAAAACTAAGCCGAGCTTAGTAAATAAATGTGGGTACCTCACGTTGTATATGGCCGACTTAGCTCAGTGGTAGAGCATCCGGATCGGGACCACAAGGTTCCGGGTTCAATACCGTTCTCGCCAACTCAGCGTATGAGTTGCACTGGGATCTGTGCGGTAAAGTGGGCAGCTGATGGTTGGCGTGGCTTTCACCTCAGACGAAAAAACAATCTCTGGTCTAGTGCTAGTGCAAAGGGACACTCCTCGCTGTCTGGCTGTGATACCGACAATAGGCCACTCCGTCGACTTTCCTTTACGTTGGTAATGGTTTCCAAGCAAATTAGCCTGTTAGGAGTTCAATTCTAACAGTGTCTCATATTTTCGGACTTTTATGCTAAAACTAAACTGAACTTAGAAAATTACTATGGGTACTTCACGTGGTGTAATGGTTACAAAGCAAGTATGCAGACCATTTTAAATCTCACTTTACTTCTCACTGTGTCCCCCTATACTTCTGGCCTTGTACCATAACTAAGCTAAGCCTAATAAATAACTTATTACTCGAGTATCGTCGCGTTTAGTGATGGAAACAAATGTTGCATTAGAAAACAAATATTCTCTGAAATTTTTGGCAGATTTCTGCAAATATCATGAAGCGCATTAATACTTGAAGGGTTTCAAGTATTCCCATCCAACGCTAATAATTATATGGTTCAAAGTAATTATTTCTACTAGCACATATATGTACCCTCCGAGTGCAAGTATTTAAGGTTTCATGTAATAATTTATTATGTTAAATTAGAAAGGCTAATGAAACTAAATAAGAATGAAGATGAAAGATTTGAAAAGACGCGGTGTATAATCGACAAATAGAACAACTGAAATTTACTCTTTCTTACTCCGTCTTTCATTGCTAAATTATCCTAATTTAACTGTTTAGTAAAATAGAATGTTAAGAAATAAGATTTTTAATATCAATATGCAAATTAACCGTCCCGTTCGCTCTGTAAACTGCTTTTTCATTGTATATATAAATAAACACAATTGCATGTTATTAGTATGTAGATATGGACAATAGTATTAATAAGTAAAACAGGATTGTTTTATTATTTAAGAAAAAGACGACGTTTCATTACGATCTACA
This sequence comes from Doryteuthis pealeii, assembly GCA_023376005.1. Lineage (NCBI taxonomy): Eukaryota > Metazoa > Mollusca > Cephalopoda > Myopsida > Loliginidae > Doryteuthis > Doryteuthis pealeii. The sequence continues at coordinate 120,811,833 of CM042137.1, read as the reverse complement.
CCAACTAGATCGGTATGACATTAAACTGCATCTAATGGTGAAGTTCCAATTCTGGAGCTTTGGGGAGTGTGGAATATACCTTCATTACCATTATCTCCAGGTCCACCCTGGTCCAGAGTGGTACCTGTTAGGTCAATCTATGGTTTAAATAGATCAAAAAAGAGTTTAAAGAGAAAATTGAATACACAAGAGGAAGAAATAAACAATGTCGTTGCATAAAATGATGGCGTAAACTCCAACCAACCAAATATTTCAGTTTCTTGAACAAGGCATGCTAAGACTTTGAAAATTCCTTTCTGAATTTGTTTTTAAAACGAGTTGTGTTTTCCCTAAATAAGTCCCCATTTTCTTTACTAGTTCTTAAAAAAAAGTATGTGCTCAGAATGAGGTAATATAATTTATAAAAGAATGAGGTAATATAATTAAAGTAATTCAGAGTTTGGAATGCGAAATTTGTTGTGAATGCTTGAGGCAGTGATACCCAAATCCTTAAATGACTAAAAATACAAATAAAAAATCTAAAAATTTGAACCTTTTTTCCGTTTTCTGCAGGCCATTCTCACTTTCAAGGTTTATTACTTATTATCTGTAATTAAAGTAGAATTGCCTACAGTGGAGAAGGCCGTTTACTTTGTTTTTGGCAATAAAGCTTTTCATCATTAAAAAAATCATTCTGCTACAAATGATGCACCCAGTGAGAAACGAATTCATATCGTGTCTGAGTGGTATTATTTTAAGCTTATTAAGACGTTTCTCTTTGTTTGGTTTATTTTTTAACGCTATATAAACTCCTTATGGGTTATTTAATGCCAAAATCCACTTAATTTCTAAACACTTTTATGGCAACCCTCAACCTTTTTATCGTGTGTGCTAGAATACAGTGACTGGGGGGGGTCTTAGTGTCCTGGGTATAATGTTAAACTCTATCTGATGGTGATGTTTGAGGTCTGGGAAATGTGGAGTAACCCTTTATCACCACTACTCCCGAGTCCACTCTGACCCGGAGTGTAGTACCTGTTAGGGTCCCATCTATGGGTTAAATAGAAAAAAATGTTTTAAAATTGAGTACCCATCAAGAATGAATTTAAAAAAAGACGTCTTCGGCATAAAATAACCTAAAAGGGGTTAACATGCCGTAAAAATCCAACCAACCAACTTATACATCATAACCTATTCATACATCTCAGTCACTTCATATCTACCCATTTATCTACGTTTCCAGTTGTATCTATACAAAGAGACAAATTATCTATAATGTCTGTGGAAGACAGACGACACGGATTCTCTACCCATTGTGGTTTGATTTTTAAACTGAATCAAATTGAATAACAAGCTGAAAATTATTTGGTACGCTTCCTGGTGCTTTTAATGTATTCATTGCCTGCCAGTCGCATCTCCCCCACCGCTGCGAAGTTTTAGAACTGCATTCCTGTGTACATTCATTATCTTTCTTCCTCCTACTTAATGCTTAAGGACACGAGTACTTTACTTGAGTGATAATAAAAAAAAAGAATGAGAAAAATAAATCTCAACTGGAAGGCAGACTTTGACTCGTAACTTCCTCTGCATCCAGCCACGTTTTAATCGCAATGGATTTTTATTCAATCTGTGGATCATTTGAAAACTCGAGATCTATAATTAGAAGAAGGTAGTTCTTCCAAAATGAGAGTTCATCAAGTGACATTAGGCCTACGAAGCGTCCGTTCCAGATGCTGAGTGTCTAAAGGATGCCTAACTGAATGAAGCAAATGAATAAAAAGCGAGTGAAAGAAGGCCAAAAAGAAGATGGCAAAATGTCGTTGATTAGATTAGAGGCAAATGTTCGTAGATGGCGTTTAAACGCACATCCATTGTGGCTTGCAGATAGCGGTTGATTTCGTCAAAAGACTCTCGCTCTTCCTCTAATATTTACTCAAGAAAGAAAGCCGACCTGATAATGCATTAAGGAATTGTTGATTCTGCTTCGATAATGTAATGGCGCTGACATAGTCAAATAGAGGCTGGGTACGCACACACGTGTATATACTAGCAGGGATACTCGACATTGCCCGGCGAGAATACGTTCGGATATGAAAGCACAAATGGAATATGTACTTGAGGGTATTTCATTAAAATAGACTGAGAGGCTTAATATCTATCTATCTATCTATCTATCTATATACGTTTCTAGTCTTTTCTATGCAAAGAGACAAGTTATCTATAATGTCTACGCTCTGTCTAGTATATTTTACTAAAATAAAGTCGGAGTTCAGCCGGTAGAGCAACCTCCTAGGAATAGCAAAGTTTCTGGTTCGATAACGGCTCTCGCCAACTCAGCACATGAGTAGCTCAGCTTAGTAATCTGATCTGCGCAGTAAAATGTGGAGCTGACGGTAGGTGTGGCGCTCCACTTCAGCAAAAAATATCCCTGGTCTAGCACTAGCGAAAAGGGGATAGACTCGCTTGCTGTCCGGCTGATATCGACAATCAGCGATTCCACCGACTACTAAGACAGGCGTGCGCACACACAGACAAGCAAGGATACCCGACATAACCCGTTGAGAATACCTTCAGATATGAAAGCACAAATGAAATATATACTTGAGTGTATTTTATTACAATAGAGGCTGAAAGGTTTAATATCTACATACATGTGTCTAGTTTTATCTATACATATATAAAGTGCAGTTGGTGTGTATGTATGTATGGATAAATGAAACTATGAAAATATACAACTAAAGATATATATATTGTATATCACCGGTTCTTGATTTTCGTGCAAAATTATGAAGATTTGATTTATATTGGAGAGATATTCAAAAATTAAAATGTACGTAGAAATAGCATTGAAATTCTACTAAAAATGTTCAGCTTTTGTAAACCTCAAAAGTTAACAGATCCATACACCGGGGTTTTTCGCCCCTCACCATATCCAGGTGATGCTGGGTAGTCACTTCTAGTTTATACTAAGGGACAAATTATCTAAAATGTCTACGCTCTGGTGGTACGGCATAGGATACACTGACTATGTCCTGCCGATAAATAATATCCGTCCACCTCAAAAAGGGGTTATGTATTTATGACACGCAAGTACTACTGATGTTGAGGCTCCAGTTATAGACCTCTAAAAAAATTGTAGAGTACCCCCTTTAGTGTCGTTTTTCCTAGGCTCAATCGTTACTGGAGTGAGCCCTGTCGGATCGGGCGTTAGAATAAACCAACTGCATATTTTTGCTTGTAGACATAATTTCTATTATAATAAGAAATCTGTAGAAACTAGGCTACGTGATTTTTACACGTCGTGTAAAAAGTTCGACTTCATTTTGATTTGAACTGAATTGGCAAATCTTACTTGACACATGGAAGCGAAGCCAGCACGCATGCGCATTGAACCGCTTTTCATGTTGTACGAACCGAATCTTAACTAAAGGTGAAAGTTTGAGAAAACACATTTCTTTGGTTTCCATTTCCTTTTAAACACGTATTCAAAGATAAAACGCCAAGCTCAAATATTATCTGTCAGAGGAAACAAATCAAAGCTGTTTAAGACACATGCGTGTTTTACTTGTCTGCTAGCTGAACATACTTATTTTGCTCTATGCAAAAACGTGTGATAGCAACTAATCCCTGTCGATGAAAGCTTATTACTAGTTTCGAAAGTTTTCTCGAATTCTTAATTTTCAAGTGAATATTGGATTCGCGCTGTCACTGCGGTCCATGATGCAATTTTATAGTTAATGATGATATTGATGCTTCTATTTAGGAAGAAGTGAAGGATTCTATTCAGGATTTTATAGTTAACGGCTGTCCATGATGATATTGATGCTTCTATTTAGGAAGGATTGAAGGATTCTTCTCCTTATAGTTAACGGCGTCCATGATGATATTGATACTTCTATTTAGAAGAAGTGAAGGATTCTATTCAGGATTTTATAGTTAACGGCTGTCCATGATGATATTGATGCTTCTATTTAGGAAGGATTGAAGGATTCTTCTCGGCTTTTATAGTTAACGGCGGTCCATGATGATATTGATGCTTCTATTTAGGAAGAAGTGAAGGATTCTATTCAGGATTTTATAGTTAACGGCTGTCCATGATGATGATAGGATGATGATATTGATGCTTCTATTTAGGAAGGATTGAAGGATTCTTCTCGGCTTTTATAGTTAACGGCTGTCCATGATGATATTGATGCTTCTATTTAGGAAGGATTGAAGGATTCTTCTCGGCTTTATAGTTAACGGCTCCATGATGATATTGCTTCTATTTAGGAAGAATGAAGGATTCTAGGATTTTATAGTTAACGGCTGTCCATGATGATATTGATGCTTCTATTTAGGAAGGATTGAAGGATTCTTCTCGGCTTTTATAGTTAACGGCGTCCATGATGATATGATGCTTCTATTTAGGAAGATGAAGGATTCTATTTTTTATAGTTAACGGCTGTCCATGATGATATTGATGCTTCTATTTAGGAAGGATTGAAGGATTCTTCTTTTATAGTTAACGGCTGTCCATGATGATATTGATGCTTCTATTAGGAAGATTGAAGGATTCTTCTCGGCTTTTATAGTTAACGGCTGTCCATGATGATATTGATGCTTCTATTTAGGAAGGATTGAAGGATCTTCTATAGAAGTTCTAACGGCTGTCCATGATGATATTGATGCTTCTATTTAGGAAGGATTGAAGGATTCTTCTCGGCTTTTATAGTTAACCCATGATGATATTGATGCTTCTATTTAGGAAGGATTGAAGGATTCTTCTCGGCTTTTATAGTTAACGGCGGTCCATGATGATATTGATGCTTCTATTTAGGAAGAAGTGAAGGATTCTATTCAGGATTTATAGTTAACGGATGTCCATGATGATAATGATGCTTCTATTTAGGAAGGATTGAAGGATTCTTCTCGGCTTTTATAGTTAACGGCTGTCCATGATGATATTGATGCTTCTATTTAGGAAAGGGTGAAGGATTCTACTCGCCATTTTATTGTTAACGGTGGTCCATGATGATAATGATGTTTCTATTTAGGAAGGAGTGAATGATTCTAATAATCATTTCATAGTTAACAGTTGTCCATGATAATAATGACGCTGTCTGAGGTACATGCCTGTTTTACTTGTATAGGTCTGCTAGTTGAAATATTTATTTTGCTCTATGTAAAAACATGTGATAGCAACTAATCCCTGTCGATAAAAGTTTATCACTAGTTTCGAAAGCTTTTTTCGAATTCTTAATTTTCAAGTGAACATTGGATTCGCGCTGTCACTGCTGTCCATGATGATATTGATGCTTCTATTTATGAAGGATAGAAGGATTCTACGCAGCATTCCATAGTTATCGGTGGTCCATGATGTTACTTATGCTTCTTTTTAGGAAGGACTAAAGGATTCTACTAAGAATCTTATAGTTAACGGTGGTCCATGATGATATTGATGCTTCTATTTAAGAAGTAGTGAAGGATTCTACTCAGCATTTCATAATTAACAGTTGTCCATGATGATATTGATTCTTCTATTTAAAAAGGAGTGAAGGATTCTAATTAATATTTCATTTTGTTATATCGAGAATATTGATGTTTAAAAAAAGTTATGTTCAGTGCGAACGTAGACCACAGAAGATTATACAGATTTGATTGGAAAGAGCTTTATTCTCAAAGAGCATTTTGAAAGTATTGTGCAATTTAACTCCTTACATATATATATGTTTTTGCTAGTATTGGAGAATTGAAAACAAAGTGCTTGATTACGGGTGTAAGAGCTGTATTTATTTATTCATTATAGTGTACAATAGATTTAAGGTGTTTTTTACCATTGGTTCAAAGTAGCGTGTTGGCCACTTATGGTCAAGGCAACGCGCCCATGAAAGGCTTTCAATGTATTACACTCTATAACATATGGAATACACACACACACACACATTTATATACATATATTCAAACCCAGTATATAAGACCCACCTACTCCTAACACCTGTGGCATCATTATCAGAACCCCACTGCTACACACTCTATCTGAGAGAAAAAGGAAAATCTCCTACTACCAACCTCTGCTAACACCAACAACTGACCACCCCTCCCCTTATTCACGACCTCCTAATTCACCAGTATGAAAATATTCACCATTGAAGCAAGAACTCAATCCAACGTCCTAAAGCAGGTCTAACAGACCGAAACGTTACAACGTCGACATCACTACCTACAATAAACATCCATTCTCTACAACATCCCGTGTTTGTTTACCTTTCCACACACACACACACACACACACACACATACACACACACACACACACACATATATATATATATATATATATATATATATATATATATATATAGCGTTACAGGAAAATTCAACCCAGGGAAAATTCCCCGAATGTTTATGCGGAAAGATACAAAATGAATAACAAAACATTTTTTTCATTCACTGGATTAACCCCATCCCTTCTGAGAACTTAGATGTGTATTATAAAATTGTGTATAAAAAAGAATGTGCTTTTGGGTGGAATATAAGTTGTTTTGCATACCTACTGCTGAATTGTTGTTTTAGAATATCAAAATGTACAAATAAAACAAGTTTTGCTGATCAAGCGGCATTACTTCCTGTAAACATGACTCAGCATTGAAAATGTTTTATTCACGGCTCCATTGTTGTCCTCGTTTAGACTAACGGTACACTAACATAACAAATACGGAGTTGTCCGGTGGGGGACATTTTCGTGTGTGTGGGGGGGACTTTTGTGTCAAGGAATCAAAGTGCTCAATACTTCTTGAACAGAGCAATTCTAAAATGATAACCCTGTTACTCTCCAGTTAAACTTCCACTTTGGCCCTATCTTGGGCTAGACGGGCGATCGGAGAGGCCCCCTCTGATCAATCACGTCAAGCCCTAGCACCTATATGATTTTCCCAACCCTATTGCCCTTATGGCAAGCCCCAACCCCCTTTTATCATATGGGTGCTAGAAGGTGGTGGCTGCAGGTCTACATGTCCTGGAAATGACGTTAAAGGTTCCAGTTTTGAAGGTTTGGGGAGTGTGGAGCACACCTTCATCACCATTGCTCCCTGGTCCACTCTGACCCGGAGTGGTAGTACCTGTTAGGGTCCCATCTATGGGTTAAATAGAAAAATGTATTTATAAAAAAATTGTATTATCCATTAAGAATTGATTAATTTTCAAAACTTTATCGGCATTAAATGACCCACTGAGGTTGATATGCCGTAATACAAAACAAACCAAACCAAATCTCCAGTTAAACTGAATTTCACGTATCACCATTATCATCAGAAGGGAAATCCTACGATCGTAGGGACACTTAAGAGGGGTAACGTGGAGAATGCTGTCGCTGCCAATGTTTTTGGCAGATTAGTAGTAATTGTATATTTTTGTGTTTTGTCATGGTCATCAAGCCTGGTTTATGCTTCCCTTCCACTTTCGCCCTTACCCTGAATAAGGTACCCTGTGACCTGATCATTCCCACTGGTAAAAATGGTTCCCTTAAAAGAAATAGTTCTGGGGGTTTTTAAAAAAAACTAAATATATGTAAATGCATTTTTGTGATTGGTGAAGCGTTTGTTTTCCTTTGTGTGGCTGTAAATAAGTAAATCACTGCTGTTGTGCAGTGATAGAAAAGTGTTTTAGTAAAAAACTAAAAGTTTGTAGGGACTTGGACTGTGAGTAGTAATTTTTGTAAACAGTCAGGTTAAGGGATTCCTGGCAAAAATCCTTTCCTTTCCCGTTTTAGGTGACCACTTGAGCAGGTCACAAACTTTGAGGTTCTCTCACAGAGCAAATTTTGGCGGTATATTTTGGAACCGCATTCTTAGTATAAAAGTTACTAAGACTTTGGTCTCGTTTATGTCCAAGTCCCTACGTACCAAGAAAGGTAGTTTTCATGGCATACGCCGTATGAAAAGTAAAGAATTGTTTTGAATTACGGTGTGGTCTGTACGTCTTTGAGTGCACGATGGTGCACAACCTCTTTGAAAATTAATTCGGGAAGGCCAAACTGGTTGTTAGCATTACTGTGGGACTGGCATTCACAAATACAGCAAGGGTTTTAAATATATATATATATATATATATATATATATAGAGAGAGAATAAATGAAGGAAAATACTTTAAATATGCTTTCTGTAGTACATTATTTCAGTTGCAAAAATGTAGCATCATCGGACATCAGCAAAACATGGTTGTTACTAAATGTTTCGCTGAATTCCGGTGGTTTAAATATGTAATTTAGCGGGAACGGTATTTTGGCATGAGAGGGTAGGAAGCTGTCGGGGATGGGCCTTTGATACTAGCCCCATCGAACTCTCACTAAGGTCAACCGGTAACATTACAGTTGAACTCCATATGGAATGATCCTCATCACAATATATATATAATATTAGAGTTCGTTTAAAAACTAAACGGCAGTCCTAAATCCAAATGAATCGGTGCACCATCTAATACATACAGAAAGGTGTACTTAATATATGGATTGGATCCACAGGCTACCCTTCTCTCTTTCTATCTCTATCTCTTTCTCTCTTATATATATATATATATATATACATTTATATAAACTCCGACAGAGTGAAAAAAAAAACAACTCCGGGCACTATAATTTATAATTACACAATAGAGATTTTCGCCTGGAGAGAAACAAATACATAAAACAAAGAAAAGACCAAATTATATGCACCACCCAAGAATAATCTATTTTGATGGCCAGAAGAAAAAAACCGTAGGAGTTGCTTAAGTTAAATATACTAAAGTGCTCAATACACTAAGTAGAGCCAATGATAATTAGACTCATCATTAGACTCTTTATGCGTACTTTATATTATATATATATTAGTGCTCAATACGAAAAATTAGAGCAATATAATAATATATTAATAACTTTTGATTTAGTTTCACGACTTACATCTTCAGGTGAGCTTGTAATCCACACGGGTGTTCGTTTTTCAGGTGAGTTGATATATATATATATATATATATATATATATATATCGTCATATAAATACTTGTTACGTTCTATGTGTTTGCTTCTTCGTACGTGTGCACGTCTGTATAAAGAGTGCAAGTCTCTGTGCGTTTCTTAGTGCGTTTTCGTGCGTGTATCTTCTTCACACAAATCTTATTAACAACGCATTAACCACCTTCAATCTGAATAATAATAAATAATAATAATAATAATAATAATGATAAAGCCAATCATTAAAGAATAAATCTCTACACACCTGAGGAGGCGTTTTCTTTGTTCAGCATGGGGTAGTGGAGTGAGTGACGGGGGTGTGGTGGGGCTAATCCAATGAATGAAGCGTTATGCACGCTCTGGAAGAACTTGCTGAGATTAGAAGAAATCAGATCACTGGAACGGTATCCCCCGCATTAATTCACCATCGCATTCTAAGACACAATGGAGATTTGCTCTTTCATATTCGAAGTATTTACTTGTAAGACATAGACATTTCCGGGAGATCTGATTTGCGAAAATGTGGGGTCGGGGTAGTGGATCATGTTGGAATCTGTCACCAAATAGAGAGGCAGTGACAAACAATGGATCATGTCAATCCAACTGGATCAATAACTCTGTTGTCTAACTGACAGTATTGGATTGGAATACTTACTTCCATATATATATATATATATATATGATATACCAAACTTGTTCGTAAATCCTCCCGGTGAGAAAAAAAAACAGCAAATAGTTTGATTGTAAAAATATACTACCAAACATCAACCGGGAAGAAAAACATTTTTGGAAAAGAGAAAAGACCGAGATAATCGTAGCAACAAAAAATAATCTATTAGTACAATACTTTGGCCAAAAGAAAAAACAATTTATATGCACATATATATATATATATATATATATATATATATATATATATATTCATACAAATCCACCAGGAGACTAAAGCTAATAAGAGTCAGATCTTAGCCCTGAAGAGCATTAAGCGAAACTTTTAGTAGGTTCTTCTGACTCATTAGATTTATCTTATATATATAATCAACGCGTCTGCACAAGCAGGATATGACACAAGGTCAATTTCTTAAACGAAGTTTACAGTTTTTAATTCAGTTTTCCTAGACAAGTTACCTAACCATGGTTAGAGAGCCTAATCCCCTTCCATATAACTGTGCAAATCCTTAGTACTAGCAGGAACTTTTTCTTTTATGGCATATCAACCCGTTTCGGGTCATTTAATGCTGTATCAAGTCATTTTGATATTCGATTTCTTACAGTACCTGCAGTTATTTAAATGGTTACCAATATCCGTATTGAACAGGCTCATCGCTGCTTAACTTCGGTGATCTAGAGGGAACCTGTTCTTTCAATGTGACTTGACGATGAGCTGTAGCATTTGTTTACATGGTAAAACCCCAACATCTGCATAATTCCCAATAAATCGCCACTCCTACTCTCTCATGTTTGCATTTGCTACATTCGATTAAATGGTTTACAATCTTATTTTTCTTCACAAACATTTGTTCTTTATCTATTTGATAGAATACAACTTCGTAAAAGAAAAACTCTTAAACTATATTATAAATATGATTCTCTAACCCCTAGGCATAAAATAACCCGAGATGGTCGACATGGCATTAAAATTAACCAAAATTCTTTAAAAGTTTGGTAGTTGACTTGAAAGTATAAAAGGTGCTAAAATGATAATAGTTACAGATTCATCATGCTCCTCATCCCCTCTAACCGTATATTCCATGCTCCCCACAGCCCTGTCGAATGGGACTTTAGTATAACCGGTTGCATCTTTGCAGAGGGGTAAGATCCCCAATGGGGCCACCTGTTGGTCGTGGGTGGTAGTATCTGTAAGTGTCCTATGGGTTAAATAGAAAAGAATGAGTTTGAAAATGGGTTTAAAAAATTGAGTACCCATCAAGAATGAATAAAACAAAACATCTTCAGCAAAAAATAACCCAACGAGGGTTGACATGCCGTAAAATCCAACAAAGCATCCATGCTCCCCACTCTATGTAAACGGAGCCATAGATTCCAGGGCCGGATTAAATTGGCTTTATCTGCAAATCCTTGAGAGTTAAAGTAGCGCTAATCTTCCATTGGCTGAAAATATGCTGAAACTGAAAACAGAAAAGGATTTGATGTACACAAATATTGACAGATCCCAGCTTAATTTAGTGCGACGCCAAATGAAAACTAACAGGTACAGCCAAGATTTCACGTGTTTTTACCCCCACCCCCCATCCAGGGCCACTCTGACTCGGAGTAATATTACCTGTTTGAGTCCACTCTATGGGTCGAATAGATCTAAATATGAATTTAAAAAACGTATTTAAAAATGAATTTAAAAAATTTGAATACCAAACAATAATGAATGAGGCAAAACCGTCTCCGACATAGAATAACCGAAGGGTTGACATGCCGTAAAATCCTACCGACCTACCAGATCTAATTGACTCATGGATGGAACACTAACAGGTATTACCACTCCCGGTCAGAGTGAACCTGGGCGTAATAAGAACTTGAACCTCACTATCGGGCCCAAGATAGAGTAATGTTGTGTCAATTTTCCACGACTTGGAAATCCCTTCCACTTAGAAAATCGGCGTCTAAAACTTAGGTACTGGACATGTATGGCTAAAAGGCATGATATTGTAAAAAGTATCTGGTTCCTCTATAGGAGGCGGTTTCATTCCAGAAAAGAGGTAACCAAGCGAGTGCATGGTACTATTAGAATTTTTGTAATTGTAGTTATTTTGGACAATAACAAAATAAATACAATTATTCTAATCAATTATTATTCTGATAACTCCATTGCTATTAGATTTCCATGCCACACTTGAATGAACTGTATATCTTTATTAAATTATAAAATGACTTGATTATTTAAAGTTAATCGACCACAATGACATCGTGATAGGCATCTAAGAAAATTGAAGTAGTTTATTATAAATTATTTTAATCTATTATCTAGGTATATAAATGAATTATTTATATATTATTTACATCTAGATATAAAATGTCATGCTTTAGTAATAGCTACCAGGTACTTTTCATAATATCACAATTTTTTCTTTAAGAGAACCCCCCCTCCTTTTCGGCATACTTGTCCGGTACATAAACTTTGACCCCCACTCCTGGTAGGAAATACAAACCTAATTCGGCTATTAGGTAGACGATCGAATTTGACATATTTACGCAGAAGATTAAAATATTAATTAGGTTTATAAGTTCCCAAAATTCACACTCAATTGTCCAATTGGACACATGGCCGAGTGGATAAGGCAGTTAGGTTAAGACAGTTCTAAGTGACAGTTATCTCTGGAACCCAAGTTCAATCCTGAGTGAAAACAGTTAGAAAAATAATTAATTAACACAACTCCTACCCCAGCTATGGTTAGCGGAATGAGAACAGGATACCCCCGAGGAATAAATAAAGGGTTAGGTTCAAAGTTCCGTGATGGCTCCCGAATACGACAAGAAGGTTCCCGAGTCCGAGAAGGTTCCCGAGTCCGACAAGAAATACCTGAAGGCCGGAGGGTATATCGGCCGAAACGTTGTACAAATAACAATAAAGATGGGGACAATAGTCCGAATAACGCAGATAATACTAATCTTAAAGCCTCATCTCAAACATTCAGAAAAATAGTATTAAAACTGCAGATTTGCATGTGTATTTTCTACTTAGTAATCAGATTAAATAGCACTTGTCGTACATCTGTTCTAAGCTTTTAATGCAAAATTCTCGCTGGTGCTTTAACAAGATTCCGGCAATATCCTTACCGAATTCAATTCTAATACAAGTAGAATAATATATACTTACTTTATTGTTAATTGTTTTATTTTCGTAGTTTCATCCGGACTTACAAAATACACCAACTGCCCTTTATATATGTACTAGAAGCGGCTACCCAACGTCGATTGGGTAGACGTGGAACAAAAAACCCTGGTGTATTGATTTTGAGATTTACAAATGCTGAGTATTTTTAAGTAGAATTTCAATTCTATTTCTATGTATATTTTAATTTTTTTTAAATATCTTCGAATATAAATCAAATCCTCATAATTTTTGCACAAAAACCAAGAACCAGTACTGATTTAGTATCATTGTTGTATTTTCGTAGTTTCAACCGGACATACATACACACACACACACACACACACACACACATACTGCCCTTTATATATGTATAAATAGATAGATACATAAGAATAGGATGATTGGTTATTATAATACGTTAGAAGTATCAGAGTAACATCCCAACGTAGGTGAAAATATATATAAATGAATCCGACCAAAGAGGTACATATAACAACAAATACAGACTTTATTGTCTGAGCACATCGGGAATGACATACATAAAACATGTAGAAAACAGATAGGTCGAAGGTCCTTTGGAAGTGAGTAAGAGTTCATAAAGAATAGGAGTCACTTACTGATAATTATGGGGAGGGGTAAAGCAAGGCATATTTTGTGGATGCTAGTCTAAGAGAAAAGAGAGAGAAATTCCCGGGCCGCTGTCCAAATACCCGGCCAGTAGTGTCACCCATTCGCAAAAACCTGGCGGCAAGAGAAAATAAACCTTTTAGACACGTCCATCCCAGCAGGGCGCTCCAGATAGATAGGTACCCTGAAAAACTTCTTTAAGCCTTGACTGGTTTAATTAATGAGTTGTATTCGGTCATTTTTCAAAGGTCGTTTTAACAAAGAATCGTTTCATCTGTTTCTTCAAATGATGACGTGTCAATAATCTACGCAGTTTGCTCTCTCAGAATTTTCAAGATCCATTTAAAATGAATTCAACGCTTGAAAGATTTTCTTTGTGAACTTCAAGCCTGTTAACATCGTTCAAGTCGAGAGAACTAATAACTTTTCAAAATAAACCTAATCTTGATTCTTGGACAAAAGAAGCATTCAATTACCAATGAAAGAATACGGTATTAGATTGATCCCTCTCCAAGAAAGTCTTCGAGTTGCAGTTTCCTTCCACCCACCACCCACTTCTTGCAACTCATTATTTGCTACTCATGTAACGGAATCATCTCTCAGATCCGTAATGACTTTACTCGGTCAACAAAATCAGCACGAGGTATTGACTCTCTGGAATCGGCAGATGATTGGGAAGTCGTTGGTGGAGGAGGGGGTGGGGTCATTTTACATAATGACGAAGAACACAAAGCCCCCGACAAAAGGACATTGTTGGTCATACAATTCGAATAATCAATGCACGTAATTCTATTGAAAAAACTTTTTTCTTTTCTTTTCTTTTCTTGTGGATTGGGGTTGTATGTGTTAATGTGTTGGTTTAGTTTCTTTGCACAACGGCATATCGACACTTCTTGGGTTATTTAATGCCAGAACAGATCTGATAGAATAATAATATTGGTGCTATTTAACATATGGCTGGAGTGATGAGCGGTTTCATATCACAAGGTTCCGGATTCAATACCGTCCCTCTCCAACTTAGTTCATGAGTAGCACATCGTGCGGTAAAGTGAGGAGCTGTTCGTAGATGTGGCGCTCCACATTAAACGCAAAAACAATATGCCTGGTATAGCGCTAGTGACAAAGGGATAGATTCATTTGCTGTACGGCTGATATGGACTATAGGCCACTTCGCCGACTTTACTTAGTTTATTGTACCTATAAAAAAATGTGTAGAGGGGGACAAGACTTTCGGACCACCCTGTAGTTTATCAGAAAACTACTTAAAAAGAAAATGAATTCAAAATCAAACAAACAAAAAAAAACAGTTTTATTGCTTTCATTAAAGTTGAACAGTTTGAATTTGTTTCTAAAGAAATCTTTGATGTTTTAGAGGAGTGGCCCTCTTTCTCTGATTTTTTTTCTTTCTTTGTCATTTTTTAAATTTTTTTATTCTTTTTTATAAGATTTTAAATTTATTCTTTTTGTGTTCCATCAACCTTGAACAATTCAAAATCTAATAACCGCGCTTACGCTTCCATCTTGGATCTCTGTAATGGCTCCGCGTTAAATTGCTCGCATTTAGGATTAAATTCTGATTTAATGTTAAACCATTCCAATTCTCTGGCTCGGATGAAGTTGTTTCCACTACAAAGCTTATCGTTCCCATCTCCAATCCCCAAACTTGTCTATTTCCTCTTGTCACTACTTCTAACATACCGCATTCTCTCCGATGACATTTTCCGGCTCTAATCAAGTTTTATCCAACGAAATTTCCCGAATCTTTGGGATCGTTTTAACGTGGCTTTCACTTAAACGTAATTGTAAATCTCCTTTCTCGACCGGACGAATTTTATTTGAAACATCATTCCAGTCTAAATCGACAACTGACGTCATCTTCTACAAATAGTAACCACACAAACGGGACTAATTCCACTTTGAAATTCCGTCTTAATGGTGATTTGACGAAGATTTAAACCAAATGTTACTGTATTGTTTACGTCGTCCAGTATTCCTTCACTATTTAGTTCACGAGTGGATTTCACCATTACTCCCAGGTCCACTCTGACCCGGAGCGGTAATACTTGTTAGGGTCTCATTTATGCGTTAAATAGTAAATTTGTTTTTAAAAAATGAGTTAATTTTTTTTAATTCTAAACTATCGCTACGAATCTTTCAAAACTTTGCCGGCATTGAATAACCCACCATGGGTGATATGCCGTAAAATAAAGCAAAAAAAATCATTATTACATTTTTACCAGGCCTGTCGGCTGGAGATTTAGAATACCCGACTGTGCCTCTGCAGATGGGTAAGACCCCCCCTAATGGAGCCACCTGTTGGCCGTGGGTGGTGACTTGTCATGCTTAAGGGAGGAAACCATGCAACACCCTTCTTAGGTTTTTACTTAGGCTAGACGGGCACTCGGTGAGACCCTCTGATCAATCAGCTGGTCATGTCTTAGCACCTATATGATTATCTCGATTTTATCATATGAGTGCTGGAAGCGGTGGTCTTAATGTCCTGGGTATGACGTTAGATTCTGATGGTTAAGTTTCAATTTTACTCCTAGGTCCACTCTGATCCGGATTGGTAGTACCTGTTAGAGTCCTATCTATAGGCATCGAAAAAAAAACAAACACCTATAAAAAAAAAAAACAATAAGGCAACTAGTCTGGAAAAAGAAAAAAACTTTGAATCCAAAACCTGTTTGTAATAAGTAATTTTATGATTATCTTCCCTTTGGAGGGCTCTCTAGTGAATACTAGATTATATAAACTCTTGATAAGTGTACCAATTATTCTAAGTAGAATAAAGCTTTCCAAAGTCTATGGCTGTGATCGTTTGTCATTACACTATTAAAATTAGCTTAAGAAATTGACCTCATGTCACATCCTACTCGTTCGGAGGAGTTGGTAAATATACTAGATCAAACCATTAAATTTGAAAACAAAAAAAACTACATAAATAAATATTAAGTTTTTTTATTATAATTTTTTAATGTTAATAAACATATTCGGAACATTAAAAAATATCCCATTTCTTCCCCTCTAAAATGCTTTTAAGTGGCAGGTTAACCTTGCTTAAAGAACGAAAAGGGGGAGAAGGAAGCTGAGGAGGAAGCAAAAAGATGACGAGAAAGAAGAAAAGGGAGGAAGCAAAGGAAAGAGAATAATGAAGCAAAAAAGGTTTTTGCGAAGAATTATCGTAATTCAAACGCTGTGCACTGATGTCATGATATCCTCTCCTATCTTAGAGGATGTGAAGAGGCTACATCTATTATGATACAAGCACGTGTTCTTATCAATTTGGAGATAAAGAGTAGATCGAGCGAACATGCCAAGACTGAACTAAGGTTCATATCTTCATATTGATCAACGTTTTCCAACAGAATCCATATTGCTCCCTGGGGTGCGTCAAAAACTCGTAGGTGGGAGGTACGATGAACAAAATTATAGGGCAGGTATTAAGAATCTTAAGGGGTCGATGTGCAAAATTGTATCGTTGGATGCTGAATAAGGATGTCTGGCAATAAACAGGTTCAATGATCTTTTTTATTAGTTCGAAAGAATTTATACATACTAGTTACAACTGTGTATATTCCATGGAATAGATATATAAAAATTGCATGAAATGAAAGTATAAATAACATTATCATTCTCTGCGAATTGGTATAGTCCCCTTTCTTGCTATACTCAAAACGTTTTGGCCGATATACTCTCCGGTCTTCCTCAGGTGCTACGCACATATGGATATAAAAGTTAAACATTCATAGACTCCTTGTCACCCTGTAATTCTTTATATAGAGAGTTCAATACGGAGCTCTTCACCCTGCCCTGTCGGTTGAGGCTTTAGAATACACAGATTGCGCCTCTGCAGAGGAGTAAAGTCCCCCCCCCCAGTGGGGCTACTTTTGGCGGTGGGTGGCGACCCGTGATGCTTAAGGATGGAATCCTCGTGGCAGATAGTTCCATGACATGCAACAATCCACTTTGGTATTTACTTAGGATAGACGGTCGGTCTGAGAGGCTCCCCGATTAATTGGCTAGTTATGTCAAGCCTAGCATTTCCCCTATATGATTTTCCCGATCCTATTGCCCTTATGGCAAACTTTCGACTCTTTTTATCCTGTACGTGGTGGTACAAGGCGGTGACTGAAGGTCTTCGTGTACTGTGTATGACGTTAAACTACATCTAGAGTTGAAGTTAAAATTCTGAAACTTTGTGGTGTATGGAGTGCCTCTTCATCATCATTATGCCCAGGTTCACTCTGACCCTGAGTGGTAGTACCTGTTAGGGTCCCATCTATAGTTTAAATTTTAAAAAAGAGTTTTAAAATGTGTTTAAAAAATAGTTGAGGTTGAAATATGATTTTGCATACCTATCAAGAATGAATAAAACAAAACTTCTTCGGCCTAAATTAACCCAGCAAGGGTTGACATGCCGTAAAATCCAACCAACCATCAACCCGTGCCAAGTTTATGAGATCTGAATTCAGACTGTTGACGAGCAGTTCTTATGAAGAAACGGTAAGCTTCTTGAGAATAAGTTTTTAGCATGTCATTTTGTCAGATTTCCTGACATTCATCCCCAAAAGACTCCGACATTCCTGTAATATCTGTCTTGAAATATTCGTTCTTGTAATTATGGTCGCCTTTTCTCTGGCACTGTCAATAACTGACATGGCGTCTTTGACTTCGACTGATTTTAATACGTCACAATACTAAGGTTGATGTTCTTTATTTGGCAACAAAGCAAGAAGAAATAAAGTCTCAATGATGGTTGCTTTGTAGATAAACCAGAGACTAATAGCCACAAGCTCAAATATTTAAAACAAAATCATCCTCAAGGCGTTCGACAGCACGGATTCCCCTTCTCTCTCTCTCTCTTCCTCTCTCTCTCTCCCTCTCTCTCTTCCTCTCTCTCTCTCCCTCTCTCTCCCTCTCTCTCTCTTCTCTCCCTCTCTCTCTCTCCCTCTCTCTCTCTCTCCTCTCTCTCTCTCCCTCTTCTCTCTCTCTCCCTCTCTCTCTCCCTCTCTCCTCTCCCTCTCCCTCCCTCTCTCTCCCTCCCTCTCTCCCTCCCCTCCCTCCCTCTCTACCTCCCTCTCTCTCTACCCCTCCCTCTCTCCCTCTCCTCTCTCCCTCCCCCCCCTCCCTCCATCCTCTCTCCCTCCTTCAGCCTCGTCTGTGATTTTGTTTTTCTATTTACGTTATATATATATATATATATATATATAATCTTACTGGTCCTCCAAACGGAAAACGAAACCCACAGCTATTTCTCATTTTATCTGGGGTTGTTAACTTAAACCAGGGATCGCCAAACGTTTTTCACGGTGGGCCGGATAATTGAAAAAATAACGAGCGTGGGCCACATTATTATTGAAAAGGCATGCTGGCATACATACGTTTTAACAAACGAATTCAAGTAGCGTCAGCGGGCCTGATAAAATGCTTTTGCGGGCCGGATTCGGCCACGGGCCGTTTGGTTACCCCTGATTTAGACTATTGGGAAAGGCATGACCCCGAAATATCCCGCTTCTATTAGTCATGAGATATCTCGACAAAAATCTCATCTGATTGGTTGGATTTTATGACTTGCTACCCCTTGAGTTATTTTATTCCAAAGACGTTTTGTTTTATTTATTGTCAGAGGGTATTTTTTTTTTTTTTTATCAACTTTTTAAACACATTTTTAAACTATTTAACCCATACATGAGACCCTAACAGGTATTATTATTTCGTTTTTATTATAAAGAAACAAATGGATGAAAAAGGACATGCGACATAGAAATATATAAGAAAGAAAGAAAGTAGGAGAAAGATATAGAGAGGGGGTGGTAACGTTAATCTTTTTCAGCTGAACATAATGAATAGAAAGAAAGAAAAAAGTGCGAGAGTTAAATCAAGTGTATTATACTTTTTACAAATTGAACTATTTGCAATAGCTATTAAATAAACATATCAAACGTAATAATTAGATTTTTATACTGTGGCATATCCACAGGTCCTGCTATAATGATAATAATAATGGCTTCAAATAACTAGTTTTAATACAAATAACGTATATACAGTTATATGGTTCCAACGTAACTTTGAAAGCAGACGTGAAATAAATGTTTAAATTTTCAATAACTTTAAATTTCAATAAATGCTCTGCATAATTTTATATAGAAATCAAATGAAATAAAAGTAATATTTTTAGATGTGTTCCTATATAGTTTCGTTGGTCTTTATAATTGGATATAATATTAAATATATATTAAAACTTGAGCTAAGGGCCGCATATCTTTGTTAGTAGTAGTAGTAGTACTATACTACTACTACTAATAATAATAATAGTAATAATAATAGTTTCAAATAATTAGTTTTAAAACAAATAATTTACAAATAGTTACATGGTTCCAACGTGAGTTTGGACGTGTATACGAGAGATAAATGTTTACCTACAAGTTAAAGGACAAACTTGATCGACTTGATTTTCAATTAAGGTTGCCAACCTGACGACAAAAAGAATCTAGACCGAATTTTGATAGCAAAATCTGCAGACCAGATCCTGCCTTCAAGTCAAAAACCCAACTGTTGAAAGAAAGGATGTCTTCACCCATTGAACTACTACTACTACTACTACTACTCTGCTGCCAGCTCCTTTAGTTATTAGACCATATTGAATCGATATTCCCACGTTTGCATAAGGGTAACACGTCTCAGTTCTTAACTCTTGAGTAAAAGAAGGCGCCAAAGGGAACCAACCAGACCGAATGATGGAATCAAAGACCAACCATTCTCTTCAAGAGTTTTTGGTCCCGCGTGACGGACGGCTGATTCCCAACGGCGATAACCGGTATCATTCAATGATCACCTACCGTCCGACCACCCCCTCTCCCTCTCTCTCTCGCAGTTATTTTGACGATTTGCCGATAGAAAAGGAAAGAAACCAAACACAAAGAAATACATAAGAATTTTTCAATCAAAACATTTCCTTTCAAGACTTTTATCTTGGGCCACTGAAAAAGATCTTTTTTCTTCTTTTAGTTCTAAACTTGGTTTCTTTTGTCATTGTTACATTCACATTACCTTTTGTATGCGGAGGTCTGCAATTGTTGTTTTTTTTTATGGGTAGTTACTTTTCAATCACCCTGTATATTTACGAACCCCTACGCACAAGCTGGATGTGGCACAAGGTCAGTTTCTTAAGTGGAGTTTAAAAGGTCTGAATTCAGAGTTTTCCTTCTTGTCTGGTTGCATATCCAAGGTTAAAGAGCCCAGACTGCCATACTATTTACCCATAGCTGGAGGGGAAATAGTTGGATTCATACCTTTTCCAAGAGCATAAGTGCTGTGTGAAATGCAAACAGGATTTGGATTCACCTCATTGTGTCCATTTTCTACGACGGTATCTATCATAGTCTATGGATAACCCAGAACCAAATGAAACAAACTGTATTTAGTAGACCAACTAAATAATTCCTCAATCCCCGCCTCTGCTGATAAAATAATAGGTTGGCGGGCGTTCCAGAAATTCGATTCCACAAATTGATCTCAACTCAAAGATTACCTTTTATTCAAAGAGAAATTCAACTCTAAACCACAAATAAATTGACACTTCAAAACAACTCTACGACTACCTTTCGAAACTACTACAAGAATTCAAACCACTATTTGTTACACGAAATCTTATAAGTTTACCCGCAAATAACTTCAAATTTGCAACCACTCCACTTCACCTTCACCCTTATTCTATCTCTTCTTTAGTTTTCCTTTTCATTTTTGTTAGTAATTAAAATTGTTAAATTATACTTGTCTTACTGCCTTGTATTTTCATTCAGAATCCGAATTTGAAAATTGCGGTAACTTATCCACCTTTAAATATTTCCCAATGTATACTAAATTCGGTACTTTGCCCATATATTGGAATTAGGAATTATTTCTCCAGTATATCAAGAATGTGTGAATGGATATAAATATAACCCTTTTGGGGTTAATTTTTCATACAACATCTACAGCATAATATGTTAAAAACGTTTACCAAAAATTGGAAAACCGTTCCAAATAGCCTGTTGAATTTTAATAGTAGTTTATACCCATCATGACAGATCTTCAGTCTGCTCACTAAAAACTCCTGGAGTTGTTAGATGCATCTGCAGATCTGGTTACAATACCATGAAGTGTTCTGGCAGGAAGCATGGTTTGGTTTCTTTCCTAACTTGCTCAGACTGTAAAGGCGTTTGTGCTGACGTAGCAAATTTACCAGATGGGACAGATGTTGAGTTTGATTATGACAGGCAGTAACAATCTGGGTTATGCCTGTTGCCAAATGTGTTAACTATAAAACCTCTCTAATTAGAACAAGTATTTCATCTGTTGCTCAGTAATTTATTCTGATACTATATTTTTGCGCGACTGGGGTACATTGCTGTAATGCAATTAAAAAAATTCATGTGGCTGAGATTTTTTTAAAAATCAATATATAGTCTGATTTTTTATCATTAGTGTCACCAGAAGCCTCAAAATAATAGGCTACTAGCAGGACTTGTGGATATACCACAGTATGATAATGTAATCATTACAACGTTTGATGAGTTTAAGAACTATTGCAAATAATTCAATATGTAAAGTATAATAATCTTGATTTAACTCTCACTCACTTTTTTCTTTCCTTATTTTCCTCTTTTCATTATGTACGATTAAAACAGATTAGCGTTATCGCTTCCGCACGCTCACACCCTCTCTCTATCTGTTCCGTACTTTCTTTCCTTATATTTTTTGTGTGATATGTCATTTCAATTCGCTTTCTTTAAAATAAAAACGGAACGGTCCATTATTTCGCGGAGGGGACAATACTCATAAATAAGAATTCGGCGAATAAGCAACACCAGATAATCAGGATTTACATTATCCATTTCACATTGAACAATTTGGTCGGTCTCATTTTAACCACAGGGTGTTGCAAGATGATAACGGTTTGTACAACCGTTATTAAAGGACTTGAGTATTATTACATAGAGAGAGATTTATAAAAGTTAGATTTCTCTAACATCTTGATAGTGCTTCAAATTAAGAAAGAATCTGATGAAAGTCCTGCCAGTTGGGGATTTAGAATAGACCAACTGCACCCCCCTTTTGGCCGTAGGTGATGCTTAGGGACGGAATCCGTGTGGCTAAGCGGTCCATGACATGCGATACTCCACTCAGGCCCTAACTAAGGCTAGACGGGCGATCGGAGAGACCTCTCCGATCCATCAATTGGTCACGTTAAGCCCCAGCACCTATATGATTTTCCCGATCCTATTGCCCTTATGGCAAGCCCAACCCCTTTTTATCATATATGTGCAAGAAGATAGTGGCTGAGTGTCTTATCTTGAAGTTCCAGTTCTGGAACTCTCGGGAATGTGTATTGTCCCTTTATTACAATTATTCTCAGATCTACTCTGACCCGGAGTGGTTGTATCTGTTATAAACCAATGGGTTGACATGCTTTAAAGCCCAACAACAACACACAAAAACCATGTCAACAAGGCAACAGAAATTCTCGTATATCTATTGTGAAATAACGTTTCTTAATACAGCCATAAATCTTCATTTTCACACATGCATATGTTTAGAAAAATCGACGTGCATCCCGTTCACTATGCCTCGTATTTGCCCAATAACGGAATATCTCAATCATTTGATGTGAAAAGAGATTCCGTGACGTGTTTTTAGATATGTTAATGAGTATATCATTCTCTAAATGTTTATTTTAATTATTTCATAGAATAGATTATCATATAATATGATTATAATAGATTATCTATATTATCATATTATCTATAATACATATAAGTAAACAAATCAGTGCACCAGGGTTACCCCACTCTACCCAGGCGTCGCTGAGTAGCCGCTTCTAATTTAATTAGAATAGATTATTTCAGATATTTTCATATTTAATATATATTTTAGATTATTCTTATAAAACCTTTTTATTATTCGTATTTTATGTATTTTCTAGCACATAATTTTTTATTTTTTATTTATAATAATAATAATAATAATATATTTGAATTTCCTTCCTTTGTTGGATCCTCGTGATACAAAGAACAAGACCGTTATCATCATGTTGAACGTAAGAATACTGACATGCTAAAATTCCCAGGTCGTTTCGTACAGTTCTTTACAAATTCTTAGTGCACACGCGAATTTCGCTCACAAATAAGCACGGTTTCATTTTTCGACTTCAGAGGCAGAACCGTTAATGGAGGCGGACTGCAATGGCGTTTTCTCTCCCGACTCATTATCGTTCGAACCGCCGAGAACGAGAGCCGTAGCTTGTTACAAACGCCATGATCTCCGAAATGATGCAACCGTTTCGCCCAATATTCGCGTTAAATTATAGTTGTTTCAAATAACCTCGTCGTCCGAATCCCATAAAGCAGTGGTCCGAAGTTGATGAGGGAACGCGAGTGCCTTTCTCTCGAGACGTTATGCAATTCGGGGATCATATCGAATTCTTTATGTTGCAATAAAAACCGAGGAGAGAAATTAAAATTAACAAAGAAAAAGAACATTTATATTTCGTACCTGGACATCATTACGAGTAATTATTTATTAAACATGGTTTTGTCAAAACCGGTATGCAAATTATTCACATCATATACTATGTAAACATTTTCTTTCTAACTGATATATAACGCACATTGTAGGATTTTAAACAGATTAATAATATGTGTGATTTTGAGGTAAATTTTTAATATAATCAAATATTATATTGAATTAGAAAGACTATTAAACTTAAATATGAACACAAACATTACTTAGGTTTACTGTATTCTAATTTATTTCAATATAGAATTATACATAGGATTGCTTCTAATATGTTTGAGAATAAAACAATAATATAGAAATCAATAGCACCGAGTAATTATTTAATAAACACAGTTTTACTAAAATTGATATGCAAATTATTCACACCATATACTACTTAAACATTTATTTCTTGATGATGTATAATACACATCGCAGGATTTTAAATACATTACTAGTATTGACTGTTTTGAGGCAAATGTATCTCAGCTAGATCTTTTAATAGACATTGTTAATAAATAAGATGCTAATTAAGATTAAATAATGATTATTTAATAACCCTCGAGAATACAACGTAAATAACTAAGGGAATTGTGACATTGGTGGTGACGCAGTTTTGGTTACAGGAGCATAATCTCCATTATAATAACCATTGAGAATATAACGTAAATAACTAAGGGAATTGTGACATTGGTGGCGACGCAGTTTTGGTTACAGGAGCATAATCTCCATTATAATAAGATGTCAAAAGTTGGCTTACAACATTCGGATCCATTAATGTCTTGTCGAAAAGAAAGTCGCTTTTTTTTTCTTTTTTTTTCTTTTTAAAATTTTTTAAATTTTTTTTTAGATATATTTTTGTCCAATGCAATTCAATGAGGACGCCATTATTTTTGCTGAGGTTGTAAGCCAGTGCGCTCGTGACTAAATTTTAATAGTGATTCAAAATGAAATCCGCACTAAATTTCGTGTGACACGACGAGATTTTCTTTTTTCTTTCCCCGTCTGGCCTATTTTTGAATCACTCCATTCACAATCAGGCAAAATAGCGATATGAAAAAGATTATAAATACATAAATCAGTAAATGATTTCTCGAAGACAGATAAGGCAGATGTGTTACTAATAGGAAGCCTAACACAGGGAACCGCCCATTCCTTTGAGATAAGTCGACTAGAAACGTCCAATCAGCACTTAAGCTCCTCGCCCTTCACGAACGGCGATGATGCGTGTGCGTGGGTGTAATGTCGACAGCATCTGGAACTCATTTGGGTGTACAGAGACCTAACAGGAAGGACACTAAAACCACACATGAATTATATCTGAAGACTATGAAGTTATTTTTAATATCGCCATATTTTTTTAGCAACAAATGGGAGGAAATGGGCGCTGCCGAGTAACCTCTAATGTTCTGAGAATGAATAACTAGGCCATAAATATTTTTTTGAAATAAAGTTAATTTTCTTCTAAACCAAATATACTAGGATTTAATAAATTGACCTTGTGTCACATCCTGATCTTGCAGAGGGGTTGATATATATATATAATATTTGAAAAAGTAAACAGTTGTAGGACCAACGAAAACAGACAAGCTGTAAATTAAATACAGTCCTTGCATGCTGCTGGTATAATGCAAAGTGATGGCTGAAGAGTGGGTACTTATCCATGTTCTTACTCACCCTGAAATCCAAGAGCCAATCAGAACTCGGGAAGTGAACTTGCCTGAGTTCATAATGGAACAATCCAAAGCTCCATATAAGCCACCTACCAAACTCTAGTTTTAGTCTTGCATTCATCTTGTAACAAAGTTCAATACTTTATACAAAATCCAACAATAACCTTTTCAGTAGCATCATTGACCTATAACGCCCCAGCAATAACTTACAATTCCACCAGACTTTGTTGGTTTTCGGTTACATTTTGGGAATACTCGATTAAATATCACCGTTGTCGTGTAACTATTTTTGTATTTACAACTTTTCTCTCAATTTAAACGAACCCAACAGTGAAGCGTTAATTCAATGATGCAAGATTTGAATTAACTAATGAGCTGTTGACGTCAGTTCACTAAACGTCGAATAGAACGTCAAATTCCCCTGTAACTCCAATGTGCAAGAAGAGCCCAGTAATGAAGCGTGAATTTAGTATTGCTAGATTTTAATAAAGTGGCAAGAGAGCAACGTCAAAATGAATTTCGCTTGAAGAGTCCGGGCAACGAGTTCAAGATGAAACGACTATTTTTTTCTTCTTTAAATTGGTCATTCGTACCGACAAAAGAATGTGCTGTGATGGGTTAAAATCTTGGCGCTGGGATCTTTCTATCGATTTTCAGCACTTACCCTCAGCAGAGGAGTAAGATTCCCTCAATGGGGTTACCCTGGGTGACGTCGCATGGTGCTTAAGTATGGAACCCTGGTAGCAGAGCAGTCCATGACAGGCAATATTTCACTTTGGTCCTTACTTAGACTAGACGGGTGGTCGGTTGCAAAAGCCCCCTCCGATCAATTGGCTGGTCACGTCAAGCCCTAGCACCTATATGATTGTCCAACACTATTCACCCTTTTCACCATATGAGTGCTAGAAGGCGGCGGCTGACGGTCTTATTGTCCTGTTTAAGACGTTAAACTTTATCTGAGGATACATTTTCTCTTCTGTAGCTCTGGGGAATGTGGATCACCCCTTCATTGTTATTACTCTCGGGTCCATTCTGACCCGGAGTGGTAGTAGCTGTTAGGGTCCCATCTACAGGTTAAATTGAACAAAATGAGTTTTAAAAGATGTTTTTTAAAAAATGAGTTTAAAACAAAAATTGAGTACCCATCAAGAATGAATAAAACAAAACCTCTTTGCCATAAAATGACTAAAAAAGGATTGACATGCCGTAAAATCCAACCACCCAACCTAACATATCTACCGATTTTCAATCTCAGTCCGTGTTTTATAACCTTATCGACACAGACGACCAAGTTCGATGAATTTGGACGCGTGTTCATTTATTAAACGTGATTTTGTCTTTCGTAAAATAAAAAGTCTTACCTTGACTTACGAGTTAAACTCGATCCTCCCATAACTCAATTTCCGCGTATATCAAGTCAATTTTCCCATTGAAATAAACTGTTATGCCATTAATCTGTTCCACTACCACCCCCTAAAAATCACTAACTTTTCTGTTAGTTCGTTGTTATTAAAATAGCACTGTATTGTATAGAAACATAGAATGTAATGAATTATGTGCTGTAATATGTTTTAATGTTTATTTTTTTAATAAATGATATTATTCTTCATTGTAATAAATTAGGAAACTTACATGATTTTAGCGAACCTATTAACATAAGCGTATCTAAATCCAGCTAGTATCTAAGATTTTAGCACACAATGCAAAGCAAAATATCGACCGAATCACAATTGGTAACTCAGAAAACTCGTATGTTGGGGTACTCTTAAGTCAAGGTACTACTGTTTGAAGAATATTTATTCATAGCAATTTCCAAAGCAGTGAGTTCCCAATCAAGAAAATCAACATCCAAAACCTCATTCTACATTAGATCGATTACGGACTACTGATAATTGTGTGTATGTAGATATTTACCCAACCCGTTCTCCACGGATAGGATGTGAGACTAGGTTTCAAGTATGGAGCATCCAGCTGGGATTGAACTCGCTATTCAATAGTAATGGATCTGCTAGACTAGCTTTTTAAACATTGCACCATGATTGGACGACCTTGCGTAATATGTATACATGATCAGTTATATATACAAGCAAATATATGCACCCTCATTAAGTTTTAATATAATAAAATATCATGTTAAATTAGAAAGGCTAATGAAACTGAATAAAAATTCAGATAAAAATATTTGGAACAGAGGGGGTATGATTGAAAAATAGAACAACTTTGAAACTAACTCTTCCATCATTTTTCATTACTCCCGTCTTTCATTGGTAAATTTTCCTAATTAACTATTTAGTTAAAATAGGAAGTAAAGAACAATATTACAGTTATTTCTTGTTAATGGATTTCTTTTAAGATTTATCCCCGAGATTTTTGCTCATATTCAATAAGATAAAACCAAACAATTAGAAATCAATAATACTAAGCATATATTTATTAAAATCAAATTTTTAAGATCAATATGCAAATTAGCCTTCCCATTCACACTGTGAACCGCTATTTTGTTGTATATATAAATACAATTGCATGTTATTAGTATGTAGATATGGTTAACAGTCTTAATGATGTAAAACAATTTTACTAATAATTGAGGTTTAAATAAAAAAACTAAAAAATCATGGAGAATGTGTTGTAAATAACAAAGGTAATTGTAACTTGTATAGTAATATAGTTTCGGTTACATATAGACAAACCCATAATCTCCATTATAATAAGAAGATATATATATATATATATCAACCCTTTCACACGAGCAGGATGTCAATTTAAGTGGAGTTCCCATTCTGCTAGACTGGTTAACTACCCAAGAATAGAGCCCAGTTTGACCTACTGTTTACCTATAGCTGGAGGAAGAGTAGTTGGGTGCATACCTTTCCCTATGGTATTAGCGCTATGTGAAATGCAAACAGTCTAGTCCAGGATTAGAAGTAAGACTAAATATTACACCGCGCGCTTTTTATTTGTATAATGATCACTGGCTATAAAAGTGAGCCTGTATAATCATTGTGTCAAAGATATCATTACATCTCTTGTCCCAGACAACGCTGGGGAAACTTCTGCTAGTAACATGTTTGCGCATGCGCGTCAGAGTAATATATATTTCCGATTTATGACCGGCCATCTCCCAATGATGTGAGCAATGTTTAATAACACTAAACATCGTGTCAAACTTTTCCCGTGGTGGTTGACTTTACACCGGCGG
Organism: Doryteuthis pealeii; assembly: GCA_023376005.1. Classification (NCBI taxonomy): domain Eukaryota; kingdom Metazoa; phylum Mollusca; class Cephalopoda; order Myopsida; family Loliginidae; genus Doryteuthis; species Doryteuthis pealeii. The sequence continues at coordinate 120,783,018 of CM042137.1, read as the reverse complement.
TGTTTGCTAAACCCAGTTTTCCATAAATAACTCGTTCTAGCACAATGAGATCTACTTAAGAGATGAAAATTAATGGACGAGGAATTTTTCTCACGAGACGATTCCCGGTTCAATTCCAGACCTATCGGTTGATGCTTTAGAATAAACCGACTCCATCTTGGCAGTGTGGTAAGACTCCCCCTCTCAATAGGGCTACCTGTTGGCAGTGTGTGGCGGCCCGTGATGCTTAAGGATGGAACCATGGTGGCTAAGCAGTCTTTGATATGCAACACTCCGCTTTGGTTCTTACTTAGGCTAGACGACCGGTCGAAAGGCCACATCAAGCCCTATCATCTATATGATTGTTCCGACCCTATTACCCGCATGGCATTCCTAAACCTATTTTATCTTATATCTATTTACCAACCCCTCCGCACGAGCAGGATACGACACAAGGTCAATTTCTTAAACGGAGTTCAACAGGTTTGAATTCAGAGTTGTCCTTCTCCTAGACTGGTTACCTAGCCATGGTTAAAGAACCCAGTCTGCCCTGCTATTTGCCCATAGCTGGAGGTAGAGTAGGATTCATACCTTTCCCAAGGGTATTAGCGCTATTTATCATATCCTTTTTATCATATATGTGCTAGAAGGCAGTGGCTGATTGTAGATTTCTTACTAAGTGAAACTTTTAGTAACGGCATTTGATTTCACTTGCAGACATTAAGTTATATATAGTGTATGTGTTTTAGCGTAAACAAATATACACACACACACCAAACACACATATGTATGTATGTATAATGAGAGAGAGAGAACGATAGGCGAGCTTGTTAATCCGGCTGACCATCAGAATGGTACGAGGTTGATGTTTACTGGATATACCCGTACCCTTGTGGGAATGTTTTAGAATAAATGAAATAAATCTCTTTTGAATGCCTGCCATAAAACAATGATTAAGGAATTAATTTGTCAGACTATTCGCTTGTGTATAATGAATAGCTATAATATCTATTATATACGTACATAGATATAGTTTGTGCACAATATACCACATTTATATTTCCCCCGTTCTCTCTCTTTCTCTATATATATATATATATATATATATATATATATATATATAAGCAAGTAAAGTCGTCGGTGTGGACTAAATTCGGTATCAGCCAATTAGCGAGGGAGTCTATCCCCTTTTCACTAGCGCTAGACCAAGGAGATCCATGACAATCTCTCGCTAACCTTCCCTATTATTCATTGTCCCAGGGAGGTCTTCTGCCTAGCACCCTCGCATAGTTGGTCAGTGTAGGCCCACATCAGCATGTCCATGTGTTGGCTTCCACAGGAGAACGTCGCTTATGAGCTCGTCTTTGCTTCTCCAGCAGTATCCAGCATGGTTTGTGAAATAGGGGGGCAGGTGGCGATACAGCTTCTTCCTTGTGAGAAGTTGTTTCCACGACTTGTTCAAGACCGCACACAGCATATATATATATATATATATATATGAGAAAATACTTATTATAGATATTACGAGTCTATAAGAATGATAATATATACAATACATATCACTTTTGTATAAAACATTTCTATATTAACTAACTATTAACGCACACACACACACACACACACACATATATATATATATATATATATATATAGTAAAGTCGACAGGGCGGCCTAAAGTCGGTATCAGCCAGTCAGCGAGGGAGTCTATCCTCTTTTCAATAGCACTCATTTTAGCATCTGAGGTGGAGTGCCACACTTACCATCAGCTCCTTACTTTACCGCACATATCCCTGTGCTACTCATACGCTGAGTTGACGAGGACCGGTATCGAACTAGGAACCTTGTGGTTTCTAATATATATATATATATATATATATATATATATATACATACACACACGAGAGAAAGAGATTAACGGAGTAATAATACAAAATAAATATTACAATAACCGGTTTATGGTCGTATTTTAACTCTGAATCACCACTTGGGGGTCCGGTGTGAAGCAACTTAGATGAGGGTTTTCGGCATTTAAATGGAATAGATGAGTGAAGGTACTGATAGCACTTCTCGTTATTCACAGTATATTGTCTGCTGTTGGGCATATTTGATCGTAGACAGTATTATGAAATCTGTATTATATTGAGATCCGAATTGGGTAATAGTAAATTGAATGTGTGCGTTAATCAATAAGTAATGGTACGGGTAGATATCAAAATAACAGGGTGAAAGCTAGCTCTCTGCCTCTCTTTCTTTCCCCCTCTCTTTCTGTCTCTCTCTCTTTCTGTCTCTCTCTCTCTTTCTGTCTCTCTCTCTCTTTCTGTCTCTCTGTCTCTCTCTCTCTCTCTTCTCTCTCTCTCTCTCTTTGTCTCTCTTTGTCTCTCTCTCTTTGTCTCTCTCTTTCTCTCTCTTCTCTCTCTCTCTCTCTCTCTTTGTCTCTCTCTCTCTCTCTCTTTGTCTCTCTCTCTCTCTCTCTCTTTGTCTTCTCTCTCTTCTCTCTCTCTTGTCTTTTCTCTCTCTCTCTCTCTCTTTATCTCTCTATCTCTCTCTTTATATTTCCTTGTCTTCGTCAAAGATTTCAAGTACCAATACAAATAAGACGTAAATGGAAGGCGAGAATTGGTTGGTTGGGTTTTAAGGCATGTCAACCAATTGGGTCATTTTATGCCGAAGACGTTTTGTTTTATTCATTCTTGAGGGGGTACTCAATTTTTTAAACTCATTTAGCCTACTGTTGGTTTTAATAACAGCAGCTAAGTACAACTTAAGCAGTGTCCAAGACAGTTGGTATAAATAGGACTCAAGAATGATCCATCCATGAATCTGGGTGACTTGGGTGATTCCATTCCTTTAGTTCTGATTGGCTGCTTGACTGCAATGACATTGTGGAGTCCTATATATACTTTGTCATTTTGCAGTGGACCTTGTGGCTTTCAAGATTGTATTCAGTTACAACCGTTTGCTGCCTTGTCTTCCCAGTTCGACGGTAATTGGACTTTAATTATTCTTCATCTCTCCTTCTTCTCCCCCCCCCCCCATTGCGCGGGCGTAGCGGCCTTTGAGGTGGAATTAGTTCCTTTCGACCCGGTCGATTACAGCGGAGTAATCTTGATAATGCATGGGGTATTTTTGATGGCATTGGCTTAGGAGTTGGAGTGACACTGGGTGAGGCTTGATCCCTAGTTGATGTTACCATTCTTTTGGTTTGTGGGACCCTAACAAGTACCACTCCAGGTTAGAGTGGTAGTACCTGTGAGGGTCCCATCTATGGGTTACATAGAAAAAAATGAGTTTGTAAAGATTACTTATCTTAATTATAATTTAAGTGTTTTCTATATAAAATCATTCATAGGATTGATTTTAATGCTGGTGAATAAAACAATAATATTAGAGATCAATATCACCAAGTAATTATTCATTAAACCCGGTTTTGTTCAAACCAGTATGCAAATTAACCACTCCATATATCCTGTAAACCTTTATTTCTTAATAATATATAATACACTTTGTAGGATTTTAAACGCTAAAATAACCTTGGCTGTTTTGAGGGAAATCTAACTCAGATTTTCAAAGCGTTAATAAAGTTTATTCAATGTATTAATGATTTTGAGAATTAATTAAATACTCATTGATAAATTTACGCAATTCGTGAATGCTACAGACACCGAATCTTTATCATAATAGGATGTTAATACGGGGTCATTTGAAATAACAATACAGCTAACCCATGACAAAGAACTCTATTATCGGAGTTGTATGAAAGTTATATTCTCCCTAGCTTTGATAGTTATTTTTTTCTTTCTACGAGGGTTTGTCAAAAAGTAATGCCATTTTGTTTAGTAACAATCACATCCCTACTTCTCCACATAGTTACAGTTTCTCTCAATAGAAATGTTCCATCTTTTGTATTAGAGCATGTATCCCTGCTCCGTAAAATTATGTTGACTGTTCTTTGAGCTACTTCTTCACTACAGATTTCACTTCCTCGTTACTGGAATAATGTTTGCCTCCCAACCCCTTTCATGGGGCCGAAGAAAGAGTGTTTGAGAGGCAAACATTATTCCAGTGACGAGGAAGTGAAATCGGTAGTGAAGAAGTGACTCAAAGAACAGTTAACAGAATTTTACGGAGTAGGGATACATGCTCTCATTCGATGGTAGAACATTGCTATTGAGAGAAACGGTGACTCTGGGGAAGTAGGGATGTGATCCACCGAGGACCAGCTTCATTTTGATGTATGATACAGGTTCCTGTGTTGGTAATTATACCTGTGCTAAACAAAATGGCATTACGTTTTGACTCAGCCTCGTATATTGCATTACTTTCTTTTATTGTATTTTATTAAAAATAAAACCCTATAAAATTATACAAGTGGTAAAATTTGTAGAGAAAGCTGGGGTCCCTGGCTTATGCGGCCATGCTGAAACTTGGAAGAAGTTTGAACCCCGTTCTTTTTATTTGGTGATGTTGGGCGCGGCTTATGTCCGAAAAGTGTGTTTTATCTATTTATTATTTCTTACATAAAGAATAGACCGGCGCATTCGCTTCCGTGCACTCAAATAAATCAAAATCTATGCACCAACTCACAAAGGCATAGCATGTTAGATTCGTGCGCGCACAAGTATATGATCATTTGTAGCTTCTAATATGAAATTGCTTCGGCCCTGAACATGCAAACATGGCGAACTTGATAGACACGGGCTGTGTATCGACAAGAATCGATACCCAATCTCAATATATCAGCAGGTAATATTTTTGTTGACTTTCATTTTTTCATCTACCCACAAAAAGTCGCGCGAATTATTATTTTGACTTTTGTCTTGTTACTTATTTCTTTCAATACCCTTCCTTCTTTCTTGGACTGTTTTTTTTCTTCTTCTTCTTCTTTGCGATGATGGTTTTGTGGTTATTTTTTCATCTTTCTTTTTATATTTATCCACACCTTTGCCTTCTCCGACACATTAGGCTTAAGGAAGGAATCCTGCTGGAGTGAGTAGACCATGATATGTAACACTCCACTTTGGCCCTTACTTAGGCTAGACTCAACTGGCCCTTACTTAGGCTTAGATTCAACTGGTCATGCCAAGACCTAGCACCTATATGATTGTCCCAACCCTACTGCTCTTATGGTAAATCCCAACCTTTTTTATCATATATGTGCTAGCATGGCTGAGGGTCTGAGTATCGTGAGTATGACGTTAAACTCTGATAGTAAAATTCTGTGGAATGTGGAGTACCCCTTCATTACCTCCAGTTCCACTCTGACCCGGAGTGGTAGTACCTGTTAGGGTCCCATCTATGGGTTAAATATAACAAAATAAGTTTAGAAAACTTGGGTTTAAAAAAGAATTGAGTACCCATCAAAAATGAATAAAACAAAAAGTTTCCATAAAAAGAAATGAGTACCGTAAAACCCACCAACCAACGAAATCCCCTCCCTTTCTCTTCCCTCTCGTTAACTTTACCCTATCATCTCCCTCCTTTTTTTTCTTGTTCTTCCTTTCTCTTTCTTTTACTCTTCCCTCTTTTCTCCCTCTTCTTTTCTCCCGCCTCTTTCCTCTTTTCTCCCGCCTCTTTCCTTTTTTCTTCCGCCTCTTTTCTCCCTTCTCTTTCCTCCCGCATCTTTCCTCCTTTCTCTTTCCTCTTTTCTTCTTGCCTCTTTGTCTCTTTGCCCCTTTGCCTCTTTGCCCCTTTTCCTCTTTGCCCCTTTGCCTCTTTGCCCTTTGCTTTGCCCTTTGCCTCTTTGCCCCTTTTCTTTGCCCCTTTGCTTTGCCTCTTTGCCCCTTTTCCTCTTTGCCCCTTTGCCTCTTTGCCCCTTTTCTCTTTGCCCTCTTTTTTTGCCTCTTTTGCCTCTTTGCCTCTTTTGCCCCTCCTCTTTTCCTCTTTCCTCTTTGCCCCTTTTCCTCTTTGCCTTTGCCTCTTTGCCTCCTTTGCCTCTTTGCCTCCTCTTTGCCTCTTTCCTCTTTCCTTTGCCTCCTTTTCCTCTTTGCCTCTTTTCCTCTTTGCCCTTTGCCTCTTTTCCTCTTTGCCTTTCCCTTTGCCTCTTTGCCTCTTTTCCTCTTTGCCTCTTTGCCTCTTTTCTCTTTATTTTATTCCTTATTCGCTTCTCTTTCTTTCTTTTGAATTTAGCTGTATGCAATTTCTCTTCCCACGTCTTTCTTCTTTTCTCCTAGTCAGACATTGCTCTTATTCAACATCTGAGCCAATAAACGCACCGCTTCTTTGAAAAGGAAGTAGTCATTACTGATTGAGGCGAAATAGGAAATGACAGAATTTCATTCCGAATGAAAGAAGAGAAGAAAAAATACGCACAAAAAATAGTACATGACTATTTTCGAGCGACTATGCGTATGTTCTGTTCGATACGTTATTCGGTGATTGTATGAATAGCAAAACGATCCACAGCCTTCATGTGATTGTCTACGTAAAGGGTAAAAGATAATTTTGAGACGAGGTGGCTGAAAGGGAAGCCTATTGATTATACGATAACGACAACTGTCGCTTACGCATGCGTCGGATTCGAATGATAAAGGTCGGTGAGGATCCCCTCCGATCAATCGGCTGGTCATGTCAAGCCCAAGTACCTATATGATTGTTCCAACCCTCTTGCCTTTTTTTTTAACCTCAACCCTTTTTGTCATGTATGTGCTAGAAGGCGGTGTCAAAGGGTCTTAATGTCCTGGATATTGACGTTAAACTATCTGATGGTGAAGTTCCAGTTCTGGAGCTCTTGACAATGTGGAGTACCACCTTCATTGTCATTACTTCCAGGTCCACTCTAAGCCATAGTGGTAGTACCTTTTAGGGTGCCATCTATGGGTTAAACAGAACAAAATGAGTTGTAAAAATGTTTAAAAAGTACCCATCAAGAATGTATACAACAAAAACGACTTCGGCATAAAACGACATGCCGTAAAATCAAAACAACCAATAAATGACAAAGCCTTTTTTTTTTTCCAGATATGATACCTCGCACAAAAATAGTGAATTCATTTTCTAAGAAAACCACAACGAAATAAAGCGTTTAGTGTTTGATTGTCAGATGAATCATCCGTTATTCAAAATCCGAACAGGGCTGATTGATGGAAGTTTTTGCTGGTCGGGATACACTGAGCTGTCCATACACATATGCCCACAGAAGAACGTCACCTTTGAGGTCGCCTTGGCTTGTTCAGCAGTTTCCAGAATGCCTTCTTGTGGAGTACTGCTTACAAGATTTGTTCAAGAAAGCACGCAGTCTCCTTGTATATCTCCCGTCTAGCTTTTTCCCTAAGCTCTTTATACGAGTCGTGCAGTGGTACAGTAGCGCTGATACGGTTTGGAAGAATTTTCACTTTATCTTATCACGGAGATCAGATTTCCATATGATCAATAATCTGCCAATATTTTATATTTACCAACACCTCCACCTCCACACAAGCAGGATATGACTCAAGGTCAGTTTTTAAGCGGAGTTTAACAGGTATTCAGTTTTCCTTCTCTTAGATTGATTACCTAGCCAAGGTTAAAGAGCTCAGTTTGCATTATTATTTATTTACCCATAACTTGAGAGAAAGTAGTTGGATGCATACCTTTCCCAATGTTATTATTGGTATGGAAAAGGCAAACAGCCTCGTCCAGAATTTGAACTCGTATCGGCGAGTCTATTTCCTACGATTCTAACCATAATCCAACGCCTCCAACGATAATCTGTCATAAATGTACAATTAATGCAATTCCATAAACCCGAAGCGGACTTATGGTCAAATCAGATCGAAACACCGCTTTCCACTGGATCACCAAAGTTAAGCAGCGATAAGCCTGTTCAATACTTAAATGGGTTACCATTTAAACAATATCAGGTACTGTAAGAAACCAAATATCAAAATTACTTGATTCCGCATTAAATGACTCGAAAAGGGTAGATATGCCGTAGAACAAAATAACTAACCCTAACCCCGAGGCATAAAATAATCCTAGGCGTGTTGGCATGCCGTTAGAATCAGTCAAATAAGTTATGTAAGGAAGAGCCATGAATCTGCGAGGGTGAGTAAAAATTAATGCAATTTTCTTAATTACATGTGATTTTTAAACAAATAAAATTAAGGCCTACATTGAGACCCTAACGAGGCTCAGAGCAAGAATCCGACGAGTAAGGCCCAACTTGCTAATCGACAATGTATTCCCTCTGCATGACGGTGCTCGACACACACAAGCATCAGGAAAATCGCCTCATTCGCGTGGACAACCTTACTGCTTTTTCCATACTCACCCGATTTAGCACCTTTAGACTATTATCTCTTCGGCTCCATGAAAGAGGGTTTGAGAGGCAAACATTATTCCAGTGACGAGGAAGTGGAGTCTGTTGTGAAGAAGTGGCTCAAAGAACAGTCAACAGATTTCTATGGGGCAGGGATACTTGTTCTCATTCGAAGGTGGAACATTGCTATTGAGAAAAACGGTGACTGTGGAGGAATAGGGATGTGATCCACTGAAGACCAGCTTCATTTTGATGTATGATAAATGTTCCTGTGTTGGTAATTGTACCTGTCCTAAACAAAATGACATTACTTTTTGACTCACCCTCGGATTTGCTTTGAATTCAGGACGAGAAAGTAAAGTGGCTAAGAGATAAAAATGGATAATTTCCGGAAGCTCATTGTTTCGTACAGGATATTGGATTAGTGTAAATTGGATCTTAGATTAAGTAAGAATAATAGATATTTAGATTTGAATGACGGACATAGACATACCAAGACAGAGACACAGACAGACAAACATACGTTTGTGGACAGGCTGAGACGTACAGACAGACTTTGGTATTTATACCGTGGAGGCAAAGCGGGTTTTACAAGGACTTTAATCTATCGCTTGTTGATTGGGGGCGGGGAGATAGAAGAACGCGTGTTGTAAATATTCCACGTGGAGATACCTTGCTAGCATTCAAAATATGAATTAGAAATAAGTCCGAGCTTTCACGTAGGCACAAATAAAATAAATGTGAGAGGGGGTGGGAGACGAGATAAATGGCCATTAGATCATATTTTCGATCAATCGTCTTATTTCATATCTTCTTAATATGTAATAACTTTCTCATAGAAGAAGAAAATAAGATTATTTTCTCTTCCTCTACTCATATATATATATATATATATATATATATATATATATATCCTCTCTTTTATTTATTGCGGGTATCCTTATAGCAAAACAAATTAAATTTTCTGTATTGATTTGATTTTCTCATGTATGTGTAATCTTTCTGAATATATATATATATATATATATATATATAATGAGAAATCGATGTTAGTATAGCGTCGATAGTGATCAACACTTGGCGACTGTCAGTTTCTCGCCTGTGTGATCATAGACCAAAAGGTTTCCATGAGGGGGCATCCCTTAATATACATGTTGAACGTGAAGAAAATGCTGGACAGTTTAAACACGTGTTGATTAAATAACAGCAATAAATTTCATTCTAACCAAAAGTGTGTATGTGTGTATATATATATATATATATATATATATATATATATATATTCTTCCAATCATTTTTTCAACATATACACATTTCATTCACTAGCGCATACAGTGTGTCTATATGCGGAAATATTTAGATAAATCTTAATAAATTTACTTATGTCCAGCATGGTCACTTTGGCTGTTTATCTAATCTGATTGTGAAAAATCTGTAGATGAAATACTGGCAGTTATCTGGAATCGAACACTGATCACTCTTTCCGATTTGGTAGTACATATCATGTTCAGTCTTCAATTGAGATATTTTTTTACAAAATATAGCCAAGTTCAATATCACAAGTGCAGACCCCCAAATGAGAATTGAACTTAATGTATTAGTGAATGCCTAATTAGACTAACTTGCTCGATATCACACAAAATGTGTATTTGTATGGGTATGTTTGTGTATGTATGTGTGAGGGCGTATGTATGCTTGTGTGCCTGTATGTTAACGCGTATGTGTGTTTGTGTATGCATATGTGTAAGCGCTTATATAGGTACGTGCGTGCATATGTGTGAGCGCTTATATAGGTACGTGTGTGCATATGTATGACAGCATATATAAATACGTGTGCTCATATGTTAGCGCGTAAGTAGGTATGTGTGTGAGCGAATATGTAGGTATGTTTGTATGTGTGTGTACATGTTAGCGCGTATGTTTGTGTTTATGTGTGTGTACATGTTAGCGCGTATGTTTGTGTTTATGTGTGTGTACATGTTAGCGCGTATGTATGTGTGTGTGCGTGTATATGAACGTGAGCACGTATCTACCAGTGTGTATGCGTATTAGCCTCTCTCTCTCTCTCTCTCTCTCTCTCTCTCTCTCTCTCTCTCTGTGCGTGTGTAGTCACAGATATATACACACACACTCACACACCTGTGAACTGGAAGATTTACGGGCAAACACCCACCGATAGATATAGACAAATAATTAACTAATCGATGATGGATCACGATTGCTCCGATATAGATAATGGAGCGTGATTCTTATTGAACACCTCGAGCAAGAATCGATCGTGCTGCATTATTGGAATTTAATTACTGTCGAATCTTAAACGATTTTATGTGGGACAGACTTGTAAGTTTCTTTCGCCTCCGCTTGGTGTGATCGAAGACATCCCATAATGCTGTGCGTAATAAATGACGTAAAAGACTTTTCGCTTCAATTCATCGGGAGGATTCGGATTTGATCATAACGATGGAATCAGAATTTATGCCCACCGGTCGGAATGATTCAACTCGGAATTCTTTCGGATTAAAATTCAGACAATTGACAAACTCTCCGAGTTGAAGTTTCGCTTCGCTGGTGATTGCATATTTATTGTTACGCAAACCTCTTAAATGACTCGTTCAGCGGCATTTAAGTTCAGAATTGAATAGCATTATCTTAATAATAAAATGAGATCTTTGTGTTTTATTGTATAGAACACATAAAGGAGCAAGTATTAACATGGCTCGTCTATAGCGCAAGGCCAGAAGTATTGGATACCCAGGGAGAATCGAACTCGGAATGATTTGCTAAGCTTGCTTGCTAACCAATGGTTAGCAAGCAAGCTTAGCAAATCATAGGCTCGCTTATAAGCATAAATAGACTATCCCTGAAGCCATTGGGTACCGGTTGCAACAGAGGTTCCTGATTAATACTGATGCTCCTATTAAAGAGTTAGAGTGGACAATGATTAGATCTTCTGATGGTATATGTTAGATCTCGAAATGATGATAGAAGAGTGGGACAGATTCTGATTAGTATTGATGGTTATATATATATATCAAGAAATGGACACGGCGAGACGAGTTCAAATCCAGTAATTCTTATTTCTTATGAGTGATGTCACCTCAGCTAAATTGTGAACCATTTAGTTTTCATTTGAAAGAAAGGAAGCGAATGAAAATGACATACGATATAAAAAAATATATATAAAAAGAAAGAAAGAAGGGAAAGATAGAGGGAATGAGCGTGCGGATGCGATAACTCTAATCTGTTTTAATCGAACATAATGCAATGATAAAAAGGAAATAAAGAAAAAATGAAAGAGTTATATCACGATTGATATGATTTTATATACTGAGCTATTTCGCAATACCCCTCGAATAAACATATCAAATGTAATAATTAAATTATCATATTGTGGTATATCAACAGGTCCTGCTAGTGTATATATATATATATATATATATATATATATTCCTCGTGTGGCACTCAAATTTGACACAGTGAGCTATGGGTAAAATAATAGGGCAGATTGGGCTTTTTAACATTGGTATGGCCAACGGTATAGACGAGAGAAAATTATAGACAATCGACTCATCAATTTTATCTGCCATTAATTTGTAAAATTCTATAAGACTCTCAGTTCGTCTTTCTTAGATAGTGAACAGATTGACCTCTGTGTCAGCCTATTTTTTATAATTATTATTGATCGTTTGATGTTGATATCAAACAATGAATCGGTTGCGAGAGGTGATAAGATCGATGCGAGAAAATCAAATCACTGAGTGCATGTTCGCTTTTATTGATAAGTTATTTTTGACTGAAACTGCGATTGAACCAACATTTTTTTTTAATCGATTTTTTTCTTAGCTTCCTAACTTTGTCTCACAGATTTTCAGGTTGGGATGCTAAAATCGAATCTACTAATTCAAAAGAATCTGTAAAAATCCGATCTTCAAATAAAAATACACATTGCACTCGTAAATATTAGTCAACAGTCACATTGTTTATAAATAAGTGGTTAATAGTTGATTAGTTATATATCAATTGGACACATGACCTAGTGGATAGGGTAGTTAGGTCAAGACAGTTGTAAGTGACAGTTATCTCTAGATTGCAGGTTCAATCCTGATCAAGGGCAGCAGTAACATAGAATAATAATTAACACAGCTTAACGCCACTATCCCAGCTATGAGAACAGGATACACCCGTGGACTGAATAAAGGGTTAGTTTCAAAGTTCCATGATGGCTCCCGATTACAAGACAGGTCCCGAGTCCGAAAAGAAGGTTCCCGAGTCCGTCAAGAAATACAATAAAGAAGGACGGAGGGCACATCGGCCGAAACGTTGTACAGATAACAATGAAGATGAGGACAATAGTCCGAATAACGCAGATAATACTAATCATCAGGCCTCATCTCAGACATTCAGAGAAATAGTTATCTATGTTTAACCCTTTATCCCTTTGTTGGGAATTAAATCTAGAGCTGATTTAGCTACTGAGTTTTAATGTTTTCAAGTGACTATTTCTATTCAATTATAATCCAGGTGTACAGACAGCAAGGATTCTTTTGCCTCTGTCTCCCTATCAACCATCGCAGTAAAGTCAATTGGTTGTTTACGGCATATCAATCATTTTTGGGTCATTTAATGCCGAATCAATTCATTTTGATAAACGAAGGGCTCAGATTGCTTACCCGCCGCTGCTTAAGCGGTCAACCAATTAATTATTGAACAGATTAATCGCTGCTTAACTTCGGTGATCAAGACGGAACCGGTGCTTAGCTTAGTTGTTGAAGAAGAATAGAAAAATGGGGCACACGGTGAGAATCAAACTCACGAACAATAGTTTTCTTGCCTTGCGCGTTAAACATAACATAGTGCGATGCGTCTCGTTATAGCGAGCCAATAAAGTTGGAGAACGAGCAAACAAATAGGATGTGAAATAAACTGGATTTCTACTTTACCCCGGAGAAATTTCGACAAGTGATATAGATAGCTATTAGATTCAGCGTTTTAGTCCCATTTTACCGGTAGATCCTCATAGGAAAGAGACCTTCTCTAACATTGAACACATTTTCTCGGACCCCCCCCCGCTTATATAATCTTAAATCACACAGCTTTTTAAGTATTTCTCTCGTTGAATGCAGAGCAAGAAAGCGCCGTGGTTATCAATACGGAATAGGAGAACAGAATTCGAATTCTAAGATTCTTATACCACTGTGGTGTTGAGACAGGGTGGACTGTTCATATCTGAAACCACTCTGACGCAACACCATGATGCCAAGAGGTCCAGAAGAAAGCGGCGGCAACAAAGCACCGGCACAGGCACATTAATATCTTCAGGGACAGCCTTCACCTACAACATCTTTGGTCGTCGAGAATGTTTTTACGAACATTGGGCTTTACAGTCACAAGAGGTTGTATTTGCCGCATACCCCACTTGTATGGGCTGGGCACAAGGCCTCGTTTTAACGTTGGCCCACTCACAAGCCGAAGCTCATGGCTGGGAAAGAACAAAAATTGCGTCGATCCCTTCGGCATTCCCCCTCAAGGGGGGTGCTGAGGCGCTGGGCAATAAACCCAGCCCTGCCCCTTTAAGTCAATGGGGCAGGTGTTGCCTGGGGATCGACGCTATTATTTAGAAAAAACTCTCAACAAGTCCAGCGCCAAAGCTCGCTGGACCCCCGGTGTTAACCGGAAAGCAGAGGTTTTAGCGGTTTACAGTCACAAGAGGTGCTGTAACATCAGGTGCACAAGAACTATATAGTCTTCTGAGACTGCAATGCCAATGGATACCACTATAAACCCACATTTGTACCAACTTTTACCGGCACTTCTTCCCAAAGCCAGCTGTATTGAAAGAAAAAGTGGAGGTGCTTGGTGTAATGGTTCAAATCCTGGACGAGACTGTTTGCATTTCCCATAGCGCTAATAATCTTGAGAAAAGTATCCATCCAACTATTCACTGTCCAGCTATGGATAAATTGTAGGGAAGACTGGGCTCTTTAACTTTGCTTAGTCAACCAGTCTAAGAGAAAGAAAACTCAGAATTCAAACCTGTTAAACTCTGCTTAAGGTGGCTGACAGAGAAGCGGTTGGCTGGGTGGGTATTTAAACAAATCACACTCCCCCCATAATTATCTTGACGCACGGGAAGTAACCGCAAAAAGCTTTTGGAATTATTTAAGCATCGACATCAGAGGTTTTTGGGAAAGCATGAATCCATGTATTCTCTCTCTCCCCTGCTATGAGTAAATAGTAGGATAAACTTGTTTTTTTAACCTTAATTTGGCAACCAGAATAGGAGAAGGAAAATTCTGTATTCAAACCAGCTTAATTTCACTTAAGAAATGACCTTGTATCGCATCCTGCTCGTGGCGCAGGGGATTAGGTAAATACATACGAAAATGTCGACAAATTGCGTTATATAATGGTTAGCAGCTGGGTTGATTACTACGTATATCAAATGGGAAATGACATTAAAAAATTAACATTTATTACCTAGAAGCGGCTACCACTCGTCGCCTGGGTTGAGGGGGTCCTTTGTGTATGGATTTGTTTACTTTTGAGATTTACAAATGCTGTACATTTCTAAGCATAAGTTCATTGCTATTTCTATGTAAATTTTAATTTCTAAATATCTTCGAATATAAATCAAATCTTCATAATTTTTGCATAAAAAACAAAATCCGGTGACATGTAATGTGTATATATACTTATTTGTCGTTAATTGTTTTATTTTCGTAGTTTCATCCGGACTTACAGACACACCAACTGCCCTTTATCTATATACTAGAAGCGGCTACCCAGCATCACCTGGGTAGAAGGGGGGACAAAAAAACGTGGTGTAATGATTAACAAGTTAGTCTCGCCGCTCTGGATTTATTATGTATTTTTATCTTTAGATATCTTCGTAAATATAAATAAAATCTTCGTAATTTTTGCACATTTTTTAATATATATATATATATATATATATATACACGTTGTTAATTAAAGTAATGTGCCCTAAAGTCGGTATCAGCCAATCAGCAAGGGAGTCTCTCCATTTTTCACTAGCGCTATGCAAAGGAGATTGCTTTTGCGTCTGGGGAGGAGCGCCGCACCTACCATCAGCTCCTTACTTTACCGCACAGATCCCTGTGCTACTCATACGCTGAGTTGCCAAGGGCCGTTATCGAACCAGGAACCTAGTGATTCCTAGGGCTGACACGGTACTGACTGAACTGAAACGGCCCTGTAAAATTGTAATACACATTTTATCTTTATTTTGAATTCGTCATCTAGTAATTATTTTTCTTATTTTGATTCCTGCATATGACTGAAATTTGACCCCAGGCTAAAATCTGCCCCCCCCCTGCCTTCAATTTGAAATTCCTCCTTTGGGATTCTGAGTGTTTGCGAATGATTGCCCGAGATGTTTTTAGATTTCTGCTTTTTCCCGGCGTAGGCGTTCAATAACCATGTTCGCATCCATCTCAAATTGCACGTCTTTCCTTTTCTTTTTGTTTTGTTTCGATTCGGTTATTCCATTTTCCCACCGTGCTTTTATTCGAATGTCATTCAGAACATGTCTTTAATATCATAATCTATATATTAATACTCCTGTTCCTAAAAAGTACGACTCTTATCCTCTTGCAACACCCTCTGGTTAAAAGTGAGACCATCCAAATCATCCAAGATGTAGGTATACATTGAATTATTCTCCCTCGAGTTGTGGGTAAAGTAGAAAAGGTTGGGCTCTTGAATCTTGGTTTTGCAACTGGTTAAAAAAAGGAAAATTCTGAAATCAAATCTTTCCAACTCCCCTTAAAAATGACTTTGTATTTACCCAAACCATGAAGAGAAAATATAGAAAATGCTAACTGAAAACGACCTGATGTATAGAATTTAAAGTTTTCTTTACATAAACACAGTATTAATACTAGGATAAATGTTGCTGAGAAAATGGATATCTAATGGTGAAGTTCCTGTTCTAGAACTCGGGGGAATGTTGAGTACTCCATGTTATTGAAGTCAGTTAGTCTACTGTTGGTTTTACTAACAGCAGCTAAGTACAACTCAAGCAGTGTCCAAGACAGTTGGTATAAATAGGAATCAAGAATGATCCATCCATGAATCTGGGTGATTTGTGTGATTCCATTCCTTGAGTTCTGATTGGCTGCTTGACTGCTTGATTTGAATGACATTGTGGAGTCTTATATATACTTTGTCATTTTGCAGTGGACTTTGTAGAATTCGGGTTTGTATTTGAGTTACAACCGTTTGTTGCATTGTCTTCCCAGTTCGACGGTAATTGGAACTTTAATTATTCTTCACGTGTCCACTCTGACCCGGTGTGTTAGTAACTGTTAGTGTCCCATCTATCGGCTGAATAAAAACAATTAGGTTAATAATGAGTTTTTGAAAAAATTGATTACCCATCAAAATGAATAAAACAAAACCTCGACAAAAAATAACACAAGAGTTGATATGCCGTAAAATCCAACCAAGCTTTTTCTTTGTGTGTCCAGGATATGACGTTAAACTGAATCTACTTTTGAGCTTCTAAGTCTGAACCTCTGGGGAGTGTGAAGTACTCCTTAATCACCATTACTCCCAGGCCCACTCTGACTCGGTGTGGTAGTATCTGTTATAGCCTAATCTATGTGTTAAATAGAAAAAAATGAGTTTGAAAAATGGGTTTTGAGAACATTGAATACCCATCAAGAATGAATAAACCAAAACCTCGACAAAAAATAACACAAGAGTTGATATGCCGTAAAATCCAATCAACCCTTTTCGTTGTGTGTCCAGGATATGACGTCAAACTACATCTTCTGGTGAGGTTACAATTCTGGAGCTCTGGGGAGGTGGAAGTGCATTTTAATCGCCATTATTTCCAGGTCCACTCTAACTCGGAGTGGTAGTACATGTTAGGATCACATCTATGGGTTAAATGGAAAAATGAGTTCTAAAAATGTGTTTAAAACAGAAATTGAGTACCCATCAAGAAAGAATAAAACAAAGCGTCTACGGCATAAAATAACCCAACAAGAGTTGGGCAATGACGTTAAACTCTATCTGATGGTGAGGTTCCAGTTTTGGAGATTTGGGGAATGTGGAGCACCCCTTCATCACCATTGCTCCCTGGTCCACTCTGACCCCGAGTGGTAGTACCTGTTAGGGTCCCATCTATGGGTTAAATAGAAAACAGGAGTTTATAAACCATATTGTATTATCCATTAGAAATGAAATTATTTCAAAACATTGTTAGCATTAAACATGTTTTTACCAATAGAAGTATTCGGCATAAAATAACCCAAGGGGTTGACATGCCGTAAAACCCAACCAACCAACAGGAGTTGACATGCCGTAAAATCCAACCAATCAACCCACCAAGAATTTTTTTTTTCGAAATGTCAATAAAGAAATGCCAAACTGTTTGACGATACCCAAACAAAGAATAATAAAAAAAAATTAATGAGCCATGAAGCTGAAAAGAATTCAAATGAGAATGTTTTAGTTCGGAAGATCTATTGGGGTCTAACGAAACTTTATCAAAAATTAAATTTCTTTTCTCACTTCATTTCTATGAAATGTCTTCCTTTCTGTCGCCTGTCGTAAATGTCAAAGCTCATTAGATTTCCTTTGGTTGATTCGGTTGTATATTCTTCTCTTTTTTTTTTTTTTTTTTTTTTTTTTTTTTCACCCGTCGACTAATGAGTAGCGATCAATATTGATTTAGACAAAACCTCTAAAAGACACCGTATTTTAACAAGTGTATGACATTATCTTTATGAATAAAATCTAGCATCCCCCGTCCTTTTCACGTATATTGTCTCTCAATACTGAAACGTAAGGAGGAGAGATGGGGAGAGGGCAAGAGAGAAACGTGGGAATGTTCCGATACTATGAGACTCTGTGAGAGAGAGATAGAGAGAGATATTGATGAGAGGTTTTTGGTTTTGACAGTAAAAGTGATGTTCCAGTTCTGGAGTTCTGGGGAATGTGAAGCACCCCTTCATCACCATTGTTCCCCGGTCAATTCTGAGTGGTAGTACCTGTTAGGGTTCCATCTATGGGTTAAATGGAAAATTTGTTTACAAAAAAAGATGGGGTTTGAAAAATTGTATTCCAAACTATCGTTACAAATGTTTCAAAACTTTGCCGGCATTAAATGACCCACCGAGGTTCATATGCCGTGAAATAAATCAAACCAAGACAGTGAAAGTGAGAGGGCAAGAGACGATTACTAGAAGGTTTTAATGCTGACACTAGAACTGAGAGGGGAAAGAGGGACAATAATAATTACTCAGAGGATATGTGGATATACAACAGTATGATCATTTAATTATTACAAATTATTACAATATGTTTACTTAAGAACTATTGCAACTTAGTTCAATATGAAAAACGTAATAATCTTGATTTAACTCTCTCTCTCTCTCTCTCTCTTCTCTCTCTCTCTCTCTCTCATCTTTTTATGTTCGATTGAAACCGATTACCGTTATCACTTCCGCGCGCTCACCTCCTTTGTCTTCCCCCTACTTTCTTTTTTTATTTCTTTTTTCTTATATATTTTAGAGTAGCATGTCATCTTTCTCCCCTTTCTTTGAAATAAAAACGGAATGTTGTACCATTTAGCTGAGATGATGACGACACTCATAAGAAATTTAAAAAATCGGTGGATAAGCAACACCGGATCATCAGGATTTACATTTTTGCATTTCATCTTGGACGGTCAGATTTTTAGCCACATGCTTTTACAAGATGATAACGGTCATGCAATCCAGTATTAATTTATATATAGTTACTTAAATCTCATTGTTTACGAATGATTATTACTTGAAAGAATATAACTGCACAAACGTACAAACATTAAATAACAATAATCACTTGAAATCTTATAATTACTAGCAAATATATGCACCCTCCGGGTTCAAGTATTTAAGTTTTAATATAATAAAATATCATATTAAATTAGAAAGGCTAATGAAACTGACTAAGAATGCAGATAAAAAGATCTGCAACAGAGGGGGTATAATCGAAAAATAGAACAACTTGGAAACTAACTATTCCATCATTTTCCATTACTCCCCTGTTTCATTGGTAAATTTTCCTAATTTAACTATTTAGTTAAAATAGGAAGTAAAGGATAATATTACAGTTTTTTCTTCTTTAAATAGATTTCTTTTAAGATTTATCCCCGAGATTTTTGCTCATATTCATTAAGATAAAACCAAACAATAAGCAATCAATAATACTAAGCATATATTTATTAAAATCAAATTTTTAATATCAATATGCAAATTAGCATTCCCATTCACACTGTAAACCGCTATTTTGTTGTATATATAAATACAATTGCATGTTTTTAGTATGTAGATATGGTCAACAGTATTAATGATTTAAAACAATTTTATTAATAATTAAGGTTTAAATAAAAATAAAACTGTGGAGAATATGATGTAAATAACAAAGGGAATTGTAACTTGTATAGTAATATAGTTTCGGTTACAGACAGACAAACACACAATCTCCATTATAATAAGATTTGTATTAGATAGAAATACTTGAAACCACATGTTTAACTATGTTTAAATATTTTGTATTAGATGGGAATACTTGATATCATGTGTGAAAAAAACCCACTCAAACAGCTACACAAATATGCAAAAGGAAATGTACGAAGAACGTAATTCCCTAACCTCTAGGCTTACAATAACCCTAACTTCCCACCTCCCACCTAGTCAGTGTAGACCGTATCCACCCACAGCTGACTGTTGTCCTCATCTTTATTGTGGTTGTGAAACTAACACAACTTTTCGCCCGCTGTATACTCCGGCCATCCTCAAGTGTTTCCAGTGTGTCCAAGTATAGTGATGATACAACCTGGGAAATCATCTTTAATAGTTGGACTGTTGATCAGAGGTCGAAGAACTTTTTATTTTATTTTATATCTATTCAAAAGATGACGTCATTGTTTTTTGCACGTCTATCAATTAAACATGTCTTACGAGAAGAATCACCATCTCACACACACACACACACACATATATATATATATATATATATATATATATATGATTATTTGTCTAAGCTCCCTGAAATAGACTATAATGCTAAATCTCTTAGTCTTTTGTTATTTCTTTACTTATATATTTGCTCTGTGACTAACATTAAGAGCACACATTGAGCTTTAAATATAACTATTGTGTCGTAAGGAAGATTTCGTCTCTGGACTTTTGGATTATATATATATATTATATATATATATATATATATATATATATTAGTCATAAAGTATCGAGATTGAAGCTGTATTTACCAAGATAGAAATGAAAAATGAATAGAACGTTAATTTTTTCAGAATATAAGGTGAGTCAAAAAGTACAAAATCTCGATACTTTTTTGACACACCTTGTGTGTGTGTGTGTGTGTATATGTATATAAATATATATTATGTAATAGTGTTTTCTATATAACCTGGGGCGTAAAATCCAATGACATCAGTGTTTTGTCATTCAAGCCTCATCTAAAAAAATACAGACAAATAATAGCAATGAGATATTGTGATAAGGACGTTGACTGTGTATAAACAATAAGGCACGTGGAAGAAAAATAATATAAAGCCACTTAAGAGAATAGGAAATAAATTGGATTAAAAAGAAAAATCCCAACAAGAGATTCATCATCATCAAGTTGTTCTTGCAGCATAGATTATCATGACTCTCTTATGCCAACTCGGTAATAACCCTAGAATCCACATTCTGATTGGAGTTAGATATATACTGGTCGGCAAACATTGGTGTGTCCATGTGGGTGATAAATTGAAACCGTTAATTAAGGTTTCGATACACAGCATTTAAGAAAGTAGATTGATTGATTTTAATGACATGTCAACCTATCTAGGGTTATTTTATATCTAGAGGTTGGGGTACCGCATTCAATGTACGTTCATATCCACATTTTTTGTATAGTTATTTAAGTATTTAGTTCTTTTTTGCACATAATTGTGATATCAATTTTTCGTATCTAACATAAATAACTCGCAGACAGTTGTATGGTTTCAATCAAATAAAAATAATAATCCATAGTAAACAATTAGAGGTTAAAGTAACTATTCTTAATACAAATAATTCAGTTATATGGTATCAAGTATTCGTATCTAATACTAATTATTGATTCACACTTATGGTATCAATTAATCCTGTAGTATACTAATAATTCATAATTATATATGGTATCAATTATTTATATTTAACAATTATCCTGTATTGTCATCTAGTTATATCGCTTCAAGCAAAGAGAAATCCTTAGTAAACAATTAGAGCTTTAAGTAACCCTTCTTAATACAAATAATTCAGTTATATGGTATTAAGTATTCGTATCTAATACTGATAATTAATTCACAATTATGGTATCAAGTATTCCTGTCATATAGTAATAATTCATAATTATATATGGTATCAATTATTTCTATCTAATAATAATCATCATAATACGAATAATTTTCAAACATAATTCTTTTAGCCAGAGATGAAACCGTAACAGTTATTACCAGTCTGGTTCAAGGATAGCTGGGAGGAATGTCAATTAAAGGGTACTCCTCAGTGGATCCAGAACCGGATCCTCCCTATCAGATATAATTTGGTGTTATACCCAGGACAACCCTTATTCTTGGGTGGGTCTTAACTCTCTGCACTGGATCAAGTCGACGTGCTCTAAGCCCCGCCCCATATTGCGTGAAAGAAGTTGAGAATGATAGAAAGGTCTGGTTCGAATGTCACCAAATAAAGGAAAAAAGGAATAGATAAATAAATAAATAAATAAAAATACTCAAACACCCTTCTTATAATGACAATTCTATCAACAAAACAAACCGAATCGGTTTTTTTCTGTTTTGTTTATTTATTGTTGTTTATGTATTCTTTGTGGGGGTTTTTTTTGTTCTTTTTTTTTTTTTGTTCTGTTTTGTTTGTTTTTTTTTCATTTTGTCTTTTATACTTTTTTTTTTTTTTTGCATTTTGTCTTTTATTTTTATTTATTTTTTTTTATTTTGTTATTCTTTGTGTTCGCATCAAATTTCTGTCAAATTCTATTTAGAAATGATAATCCGTGTCCATTAATGATTGGAACGTTTCCAAGACGGGCGCGGTGATTCAATCTTTCCGGGTTTTAATCATCTGTTTACTGTTTTCTCAGCTTTTTAAGAGTTACGTTAACGGAGTACACACCTTGAAATTTGTTCAACCAAGAAGCGGTTTGCAATTTAATTATTCCTCTTAATTAGGTGTGTCCGTGTTTAGGAAGTAGATGAAATGGCATCTCTCACAAAATCCAGCAAGATGCATTTTCTTTAAATTGAAGGCCAGTCTTGTGTCATTTTATTTACGCTTTTATCTCCTTCCTAGTTTTGCTTCATCGATATTTTTCGTACAAATCACCCCCTAAAAAAAAATCCCAAAAAATCGGTATCCAAAAATACAAAGATTCTATAAATTATCATCGAAAATAAATCCTAATTTGGTTAATTTTGATGTAGAATTAAGGATAATGTACGCAAAAGGAATATCTGTATTATTTCCCTTTGATTATTTCATCATGGCGGACAAGACAAACATCGGTAGTCCATTCTAAAATTAGGTTTACTAATCAGCATCAAATTAAGCAAGTAATTTCCTTTGAAGAACCGGTGTTTTAACATACGACCATGATGAGATTAGGAAGACCAGATATAAAGTTATTTTTAATGAAAACTACTCCGGAAATCTTTTTTTTTTCTTCTTCTTATTTTCTTCTGTGTTTTAAGTCAATAAAATGACAAATGCAAGATGGCGGACTTCTTTCTTCTTTAAACATGTTTTATACATAAAATCTGTTGATTAAAACGCGCGTTCTATTTTCTCGGCGCACTGCTGAAGGGTTACTTTCATTTATTCTGTTCTAATCAATGCTGCCAATGAAGAAATCAGTCAATTATTCAATCAATTCCATTACCCAAACCTGCACTCAAGTTTCTGTTGCCAACTGCTCAGTTCTTTCAGATTAGTTTTAGAGCGCTGGGGAAAGTGGAGTACCCCTTCGTCATCATTGCTCTCAGGTCTACTCTGACCCGGAGTGGTTGTACCTAATAGTTCTCATCTATGGGTTAAATAGAAAAATGTTTAAAACAAATTAAGTAGCCATCAAGAATGAATAAAACAAAAAATGTATTTGGCATAAAATGACCCAATGGGTTGACATGGTGCAAAACCCAACCAACCAACTGAGGCACTCATTGAGGGCCGAACTCGCTTCAACAGTGGATGAGCTGTTAAACTATGCGTTAAATTTCGTTAGAGGCGAGTTGTGTAATAGTTAGTCGTAGGATATGGACTCGTCGAGCCGAATTCAAATCCTGGAAGAAGCTGTTTGCATTTCATATAGAATTTATACCCTAGAAAAAGGTATGCATCCAACTACTCTCCCTCCAACTATGGATAAATAGAAGGGTGGACTGGGTTCTTTAACCATGACTAGGTAACCAGCCTAGGAGAAGGAAAACTCTGAATTCAAATCTGTTAACCTCCGCTAAAACATTTACCTTGTGTCGCATCCTGCTCGTGCGTAGGAGTTGGTTATGATGTATAAGTTAAATGTTGGTATTACTCTGAAACACTTTATTGCAGTCAAAATAGAGGTCATGGTCTGACTGGTGGACGTAGAAGAGAGCAATCTCATGACTAGCAACTATGCCTTTTGGGACCAATCACCGTAGATATTCTTGATCCCATGAAAAACATAACATCCCGAATTCCACAACGGGTAGTACTCAATCTTGCAGCACTGCGTTCTCTACATGCATTATGTATTGACCCAAATGTCAGAATGGGACACAAAGTGTGTGTGTGTGTAATATATATATATATATATATATATGTGTGTGTGTATATAGGTTGCTTGTACAACGACCGAGCGTACGTACTTTTATAAAGGAAAATTAATGAAGAGCTGCAAAGACCAAAGTTAAATGAAATCCATACCCTGTTTCTTATCAGAGGAAGGGTTTAAAAAATGACCCTTCATTTTTTATAAGAAAAGCTAAATAAAACATATAAGGGTATAAATCAAGGTTATATTAAAAAAATAATTCAAGGTTTAAAAATATAAAGCAAATTATTACAGGATAAAACACAGTAAAAAGCAAATAAAAGAAAAAAGACAAACAAGAATGATAAAAAACTAAACAACTTAAAAACAAGAATATAAAATAACAAAAGACAATAAAATATGTAAAACATATTTTTTAAATCTATATATAAATATAGATAAGATTTATTTTTAACTTGACCCGGGGAACACCAGATAGCTCTGCTAGTGTGTATATGTGTGTATATATATATATATATATATATATAATGCGCGTGGGAGCTATATCTATAAGAAAATAGAGCTCAATATCGTTGATAGAGCAGGGTAGCGTGGACATGAAGTCAATGGCACTTGGTCACTGGCTGCTTCCCGCCCATCCAATTCTCAAACCAAGTTATATAGTAATCCATAAAAACGATACCTTACAACAAAATTCTATTAGAAAAAGAAGTCTCAATTAACTCTGAGTAAGAGCAAATGCTGTGTTTAACCAGAATTTCCCGAAGGAAATCTGTTGTGAATTCAAATTTAACCATTGGCTTATCCGGTGTTTCTGCATTGTCTTAGATTAATAGTTTAAATCACTTTCAATTACAAAAACAAGAACGAAAAAATTAAGAAAAAATGTTTAAAGTCAGCTTGTTTTGTTTTTTTGTCTTATTTTATTTCAAACTGAAAATCTTGTTTTTTGTTCGATTGAATAAGACATTGAACCATGATCACTTTAATTTATTGTCTATTTAATTGTGTAACGACCACTATTCTGCTGGTACGTTAGGCAATTTAGTAAATAGGATCCCAAATGTTTGGAATAATATATCTTGCAACAGACAGCAGGACGCTTTACATGCTAGAACACGATATCTAATGACTACTAAACCAAGTGTCTGCTATATATATATATATATATATATATATATATATATATATAATTGATTGTATGTTATCTGGTGCAACTTTGGAGATGTCATATAATTAAAGGAAAATAATCCTTTGGCATAATCTTCTATCTCGTGGTATATGATACAAACTTAACAGACGATGGCTCAGAAAGAATATAAACGCAAAATGTTATGTTGCTGTTGAGAGCTTTAAAATGAGGAGAAATATTTTGGGTGGAAAAAATCTGATTTGTACAGAAAGCAAAGAACTACATTCTGGAGCTCTGTGGACTGGAATACCCCTTCATCACTATTACTTTCAGCTCAACTCTGTCCAGGGTGGCACTACCTGTTATGGTTCCATCCATTCGTTAAATTGTAAAAATTGAGTTTTAAAAATTGAATACCCATGAAGAATGAATTAAGCAAAAACGCCATTGGCATAAGATAACCCAATGGGTTTACATGCCGTAAAACCCAACCAACGACGAACAACATGAAATGGACAACGTCTTCATCTCTCGTCGTAGCCACACCTTAAAACTATTTTTATCATTTGCGTTTAGTTAGTTGTAGCTATTGTTTCGGATAGTCACAGCGTTATCACAGTGTTTCAATTAATACAGAATCTGCACTGTCTGAAATAAAATCGATACATTGAATAATTATTATTGTAATGCTTTCACAGGTTTAGAAATAACATACACATCAGTAAACTTATTATGATAGCTTCAAAGATATTACACAAGATTCAAACTTTTACTGACTAAATAACACAAAAAATGCTAGCCGTCAGAATTTTTATAGCTTCGCTTTTACAAGAATAAATGCGTTCTTTTTAGGTTTCCAACAGCCTGTTATATCTGCAGTCGATCTAAAATGACGAGGAGGGAAGAAGTCAAATTCCCTGATATGTTAATAAAGTTTATTTTATTTATTTATTTATTAATCTTTAAGGTCATTAGTTTTCAAGTGACTTAGTAGGAATTTATTTTCGTGTCTAGATTTGGATATAATTTCTGTTCGTGTATACAGGTTATTATGGCTTTTTTTTTTTTCTTCTAGGCAAAGATAACTGTTTTGAGGTGTGTTTTGGTTAGATTTTTGAGGCCCTAATAATAACACACACACACATACATATATATATAATATATATATATATATATATATATATATATGTGTGTGTGTTAGGGTAGCAAAGACATGAAATCAACGGTATTTGGTTGGAAAATTGCATAGGTGAAAAACTGAAATTTATCTAGCGCCGTTTACTTTGTCTTTGCTACCCTAACTCTATCAATATTGGGAACTCTTTATTTATACAGGACCGGCTTAGCTCAGTTGGTAGAGCGTTCAGCTAGGAATCACAAAGTTCCTGGTTCGATACTGGCCTCAGCCAACACGAATGAGTAGCACAGAGATCTGCGCGTAAAATGAGGAGCTGATGGTAGGTGTGGCGCTCCACCTCAGACGCTAAAAATAATCTCCTCGGTCTAGCACTAGTGAAAAGAGGATAGATTCCCTCGCTGTCTGGCTGATACCGACATTAGGCCGCCCTGACGACTTTTACTTAGATATATATAGAGAGAGAGAGAGAGAGAGAGAGATACTCGAATATCAGTGGCTGGCCATTTGTTAATGGGTTCGATACATACACTGTAACCTTATGTCAGTCTAAATTCATAAATATCTGTATATTGTAAATGTTACTGATTATTCTTAATGAGTGTTCTTCTAAGAACGAGAACGAGGCCTTCTCAGTAAAAATTCATGAGACATCTTTGATATATTCTTATTGACGAAAATTACTGGTTGTCGATGCATACGATCATGACAGAAAATAAGATATTGTAATATATATATATATATATCTTATAATGTAGATTCGGCGTCTGTCTAACAAACTGTCACCGTTTACGTCACAATACCCCAGGAATTGTGTAAATATATCAATGAGCATTTGATTTCTAGTTAACATGATTTATACATAGAATAAATCTTATTTTATTAACGAGGTCTATGAAAATCCGATTTACATTTTCCTCAAAACAGCCCATGTTATTAGGCGTTTAAAATCCTACAACGTGTCTTATATATCACTAAGAAATAAAGGTTTACATAATATATGGTGTTGTTAATTTGCATACTGGTTTGAGCAAAACCGGCTTTAACATATAATTACTTGGTGTTATTGGTCTCTAATATCATTGTTTTATTCTCCAACGTATTAAAATCAATCCTATGAATTATTTCATATAGAAACCAATTAAAGTATAACTAAGTGTAATAATTTTTTTAAATTTTTATTTAATTTGGTTTAATTTGATATATTTTATTACATTAAAATTTAAAAACTTAGCCCGGAGGGCGCATATTCTTTCTAGTTCTGTTTACATAAAAAGAATGTGAATGAATGTCCATTTTTGGACAAATGTAACTCTATTTGTGTTATTTTGTTACAGAATTTCACTGATATATTTAACCTATAGAAACAAACTGCTACTGTACATGATGATATTGATTTGAAAATTAATCTTGACTCCCCGAATAAATACTGAGCTTTCCTGTTATACAAAAAGAAAATAGAAAAAAGAAGGCTATTTTCTGGGTAGATTTTTTTTGTTCGTTTATTTATTTCCAGTTATAAAGAGTTCTACTGAAAATATTTCCATTTGAAACATGTGTTGGTGTTCTCACACGACCTTCAGTGGGTCGTGTGCAGCAAGATAAAAAAAAGTAAAATATCTGAGTGATGAAATCAAAAGGAGGAACGATCATATAAACCAGTTTGGAGACGAAACACACACACACACACACTATATATATATATATATATATATATATATATAAGTCGTTTAGTGTAGGGGTTATGGGATCGGCCTGTCATTGGCAGTAAATCACGCACAGGGCGGTCTATAGCTCTGCTGATCAGAGATTGATTTTTCTCGATTTGTTTAGCCATACATTTAATAGGTATTCCCGCCTAATTCATTATTAATTAATTAATTTCAAAATTAGTACGACTCCAATTAAGCACTTATTCTCCCAAAAATTATCGGCAAAAAGCCATTCCAAAACAAACCGTGTTTAGAACTTATATAATCTTATTTATTAACGTCCATTAAAGTTTAGCTGGGTTAGATTTGCCGCAAAGATAAGCATATTATTAATGCATTTAAAATCCTCAAATACGTGTTATATATCTCTAAGAAATAAAGATTTATATAGAATATGATGGGGATAATTTGCATAATGACTGTAACAAAACTGTGTTTGATAAATAATTATTTGCTGTTACTGATTTCTAATACTACCATGTTATTCTCAAACGTGTTAAAACAATCATACATATGATTGTATAGAGAAATCAACTAAAATAACATTAAAATAAGTATAATATATCTATATTCGTTATTTTTTAGTTTAGTTAGTCTTTCTAATCTATTTTATTACATTCAAACTTGAATACTTGAGCCCAAAGGGCCCATACTTTTACTAGAATTGATGATATAGTTTACTATATTTAGGAGTAAAATATCGGCTCAATATAACTTGGTTTGAAAATCGTATTGGCGAGAAACTATGAGTTACTAAGCACCAATGACTTCGTCTTCCCTACCCTAACTTGTGTGTAGACATTTATTTATAAACAGATATCTCGCTGATAAACATCCTACTCCTAGACACAGATCAAAACTTCTGGTTTTAAGTGGGTTATGCGGTGACCATTTTGAACTGCTAGATAAGGTGACCTAAATTAAATCATCTAAAAGTAATTCCTTCATAGTTAACATAAACTAAATTCTTTCGGTCGACTTGGAGAGTGATTTCATAGATTTCAAAATATTTCGAAATTGGCAGATTTTTTTCCCCTTAAATATGTTTTTATGCTGCCTTACGTTAGCCAAGCTAAATATATAATTTAGTATACAGGTTGGCGCTAAAGTCATTTACCATTTCAAAAATAGAACCACCTTTTGAATTTTTGAGGTATCTTTTTAAAATCATATTTACTAGCAGGACCTGTGGATATAACACAGTATGATAATTTATTTATTACAACGTTTAATATGTTTACTTAAGAGCAATTGTTATTAATTTAATAAGTAAAAAGTTTGTCTTCATTTAACTCTATTCACTCTTCATCATTTCATTATGTTCGATTGAAACAGATTAGGGTTATTGCCTCTGCACACTCAATAAGTCTCTATCTTTCCCCTAGTCTCTTTCCTTCGTTACTATTATATTTTTAGCATGTCCTTTTCCTCCCTTTCTTTCCTTATAATAAAAACGGAATGGTCCATTATTTAACTGGGTGAGAAATAAGAATTCGGCAGATTAGGATTTACATTCATCTTGAACGATTTTATTTTTTACCAGAGTGTGTTGAAATATGATAACGGTCTAATATATAGATTTAGAATTCTAGAATTTACTTTGAACCAGTTGTAGAATAAAACATCCACAAATAAAATATCACATTGTCGGCGGAGTTTAGACTACATTGACTGTATTCCTTGTATAGGCGTAAAACAAAAGGTAGTTTAAGGATCTAGGCTTTATTCTTGGGTCATAGTCACCACGTGGTAAGGAAATTCCTTTCTGGCCAGTAGTGGTGTCTATACACAATTAAGGCCTCAGACAGAATGACCGAAAGATTATCTTTTGGGGTCGGAAATGGTTTCTTTTCCTGCACATGAACCGAGTGTTCTTCCGGTGTTAAAGCTCATGGGAGTTTTTTTTTTTTTTAATCCCCACAAATGAAAAATGTTAAAACTTAAACTTTAAAAAAAATTGTGCAACTGGAACCTAATTACTAGCACTGTATTGTGTAAAAGTATATTTACAAACCACCTTCACAAGCAGGATATGACAGGGTTTGATTTAAGAGATTTCCTCTCTAGACTCGTTGCTATACCAAGTTTAAAGAGCCCAGTTCACCCTACTATTTACCCATAGGTGGAGGGATTCATACGTTTTCCAAGTTTATTAGCACTACATGAAATGCAAACAGCCTCATTCAGGATTTGAACCCTGTTCACCGGCTCTATTTTTTACTACGATAACCATTACACAAGCGCTACCATGTTGTTTACAAATATAGTTTTATTTTATTCTACGTTCTGTTTGTTTGTCCATATTTTACACCGCCTGGGAAATTTTTCTGATAATTTTCTCGTTATTTTGACACAAGCTTCTACTATTCGCTACATTTTTTTTCTTAATGTTGTTGTCATGCGAATTCGTATAGGTAAACGATATCGGTCATTTTGTATCGATTTGGTTAGAAATTATGTGCGATTCAGACTCAATATATGTGCCCATTTGTCTTCTAGACTATTTTAATACGTGCCACACTGTCAGGCTTTTACATACACTAATGATAGAGTGGGGATAAAGGCGGGGAAAAAAACAGGGCGGGAAATTTGATGATTTTATTCAGAAAATGTTCTTTTTGATGTTTCGACACCAGATCATAACATTTTATGATGATATAAAGATTATAAAGTAGCGTTGTTGGAAACGGTCGTTTTTAACTGAAAAACATATCACGGGAATTGCAGAAAATGAGAAAATATAGTGGTGTTTTGACTTGCGAGTGTTCTGAGTAACGAGCTCTCACTCGGTCGATATTTTTGCTTTGTGTTAAAAGCCTAGAGATGAGGTACGAACGAGCTTCAGATACGATTATCTTATTCTAGTGGAGGCGCGTGGTGTAATGGTTACCATCGTACACGATGAGACGTGTCAAAACCTAGACGAGGCTGTGTGCATTTCAAATAGCGCTAATGCTCTTGAGAAAGGTATGAATTCAACAATTCTACCTCCAGCTATGGGTGGATATTAAGGCAAACTGGACTCTTTGATTTGGTATGGCAACCAGTCTATGAGAAGGAAAACTCTAAATTCAAAGCAAAGTAGCTCTCTTCTCTTTAGTCCAAAACTACTTTGAAAGTTTCTTCTCCCCTTCCTCCTATTACAGACTTATAAGTCTCCAAACAATTCAGTTTATATTAAAAATTCACTAAAAACATTTCAGTTTCCAAATTCATTACGCCAAAGATAAATATAAAAAATACACATATTACAGTGCATAATTCATTACATTCTAGTGTATGATGTTTTTTCTCTACGGTCACCTGTCCCATATCACCCAGACTATTCCGAGTAAGACGAACAAAACACGCAGGACACTGTTGGAGAAGCAAGGACGTCCTAAGAGACGTCCTCTTGTGGAAGCCAGGACACGGGCACACCTGTGTGTCCCGTCCAGCAAAGACGTACATTGACCAGCTCTGTGCGGATACTGGATGCTGTGCAGAGGACCTCTCGAGAACAATGAGTGTTAGGGACGATTGGAGAGAGATTGTCATATATATACGTGCTAATAACGTGATATGATGATTTTATACAAAGCAGTGCTATTTTTTTTAATTGAAAAGAAAAAAAAATGACAAAACAATTAGGTGTTTCCGGGGTTCTGGAATGGATTAATAGCATTTCCGTTTATTTCAATGGGGAAAATATATTTGATATACGAGGAAATTAGGTTAGGCATGAAACAAATAAAACTCGTAAGTCGTGCTCAAAAGGATTAAAGGACGAGTATCCATTTACCCAACCCATCCTCAACGGACTGGCGAGTCTCCGTGGCGTAGTGACTAACGTGTTGGACTGCGACATTGTTGTAAAAGAGTTCGAACTCTAGTCGTACTATTACGTTTACTTTCGGACAAATATTCTTGGGAAACTTCCCCCCCCCCCGGTATGGGTAAGATAGTGCCACTACCGTTCATTTACAGGTCCGAAAGTTTTGTCACTCGTACAAACCCATAATTCTTTTAATCATATATGTGCTAGAATGCGGTTGGACGGACGTAGTATAAAACGTACCACGTAACGAAAACAGCTAATGTCTCGACCAGCAACAAATCTATCTGCGTCATCATGACAACAACTTAGTAGGCTACGCAAACTGAATATTCATATGCGACGCATCTATAATATTTTTATTATAATGAAGATTCAGTATCTGTCTAACCAAAACTACCCCACTGATTACGTCACAATGCCCTCAGGAATTCCATAAGTTTATCAATGAGTATTTAATTTAATTAAAATCAGTAATACATAGATTAAATACTATCTATCAACGATGTCTCTATGAAAATCCTTGTTAGATTTTCCTCAAAACAGCACATCTTATTAATGCGTTAAAATCCTGCAATGTGTCTGATATTACTAAAAATAAAGGTTTATATAATATATGGTATGGATAATTTGCATACTGGTTTTAACAAAACCGGGTTTAATGAATACTTACTTGGAGTTATTGATCTTTAATACTATCGTTTACTTATCCGACGTATTAAAATTAATCCTATGAATAATTTTATATAGAAACCAATTAAAACATAATTAAAATAAGTGTAATCTTTTTATGTTCTTATTTAATTTCGATAGTCTTTCTAATTTAAATATCTTTATTACATTAAAAACTTGAATACTACTCGCGGAGGGCGCATATTCTTACTAGTTTTAATAATTGGTCAATTTAACAAGACCGCTGCTATATTTGGAAACAGCGACCCAGATTTATTCTCAGAAAAAAAAACTGTCTGATTAGCGCTTGCTTTGGATCAAACTTTGCGGAAATACTGATTTTGCTTCATTTGTTGAAGAATACCACTCACTCCCAGCCACCCTTCAAAATGTCATTCCCATGCAGTAGGTTTTGCCTCCTGCTAACAGATGTACTTGATCACAGTTTTTTGTAAGAGTCGCTGCTAAATTAGCTTTTGCGCAGTTATCATTAGCCGGCAGAATGGAGGGATGGAAGAAGGTCAACAAGCAGCCTTAATGATTAAAACAAAACAGACGAAGAGGTGTTGAGTGAAATTGCTACTTTCATGGTGGCCGCTGTATAAAATCAGCTGTTCTAAACTGCGTACGTTAAAATGGGTCGAAAGACGAGAAATTTGTGCGCAGTAATGTGGGGAGTTAATAATAGGAGTTGCGCTCCACCTCAGCAAAGCAATATCCTTGATCTAGTGCCGGTGAAAAGGGGATAGACTCCCTCGTTGTCCGACTGATATCGATAATAGGCCACCCACGGACTTTACTATTACTTATTCCAAATAATCTATGTAATAATTCTGGTGTTCCTAAAAATCCGACTGTTATCATCTTGCAACCATATCATTGTTAATCTATATATTAATACCAATGTTCCTTAATTGTACAACCGTTATCATCTTGCAACACCCTCTGGTTAAAAATGAGACTGTCCAAATTGTCGAAGATGAAATTCAAAAATGTAAATGCTGATTATCTGGAGTTGCTTATCCGCCGAATTTTTATTTTGCATGAGTGTCGTCACCTCAGTTACATAATATACCATTCTGTTATCATAAAGAAGAAAAAGGACATCCTACACAGAAAAAAAAAAGAAACAAAGAAAGAATAGGGGAAATCTGGAGAGAGGGGTGAGCGCGTTCTTGCCTTGAGAAGTTTTATTAAAGGGGACGCCTGGAGAAAGCACCGGTGAACCTATTTAATCATGTGTAAGTTAAAAAAATAAAATTTGAATGCACATGAATACATTCATCTGTGAAAAGATATCACAGACCAAGAAACGGCGAATAAGACATGTAGTTAAAATAATCCAGAATAATCTAAACAAAATTTTTATTCGATATGTGAAGTAGGGACTTGGAGCGAAATTGTGTTTATATCCATGTGAGTTGGCAGAAGATATATAAGTAGGTGTACAATGAACATAGACACCAAGTCGGGTCGGACTGTCTTAATGTTGTCAGACCCCTTATTCTGTTCCGGCATATCCCCTTCCCACGGCTATTCGGTGCTGACGCTGGCAAATACCATATCCCCCGGGAGTTCCAACCAAAAGCAACCACCGACGTAATGTGGACCAGATGTAGCGCGTCTATCACTTGGTGGATTGTATGACAATTTGGCGACTCTTACTCAAAGTTCCACAACCCCTGACTCCAACCCGGCCACCCCTGCTAATGCACCCCTCTCCTTCCACCCAGTTTCTACTCCTTTTCCCGCTAAAAGATAAACACAGATCTAGAATTTTCTCTTATTCTCCATTCTCATGAAATGTTTATATCTAAATATTTCGACCGCTTATGGGTTTGGAATGCATAGGTTGCGCGCACGCGTGCTCACTTAACTGGTCCCTCAACCCAGCTTGGTCGTGAGGGCTCTATTCGATTAGCGTGTCTTGGATAGGAATAACCAGCAGAGCCCATCCCTTTCCAGACATACAATTAGTTTGAATTTAGTTTACTTCTCCTAGACCGGTTGCACTACCAAGGTTAAAGAGCCAAATCTGCCCTTCTATTTACTCGTAGTTGGAAGTATTTTGTTTTTGTTGTTTTTTTTTGTTGTTTTTTTTAGTGTGGGTCTGGCATTTTGGGCCTCCCCGATCAATCGGCTGGTCACGTCAAGCCTTAGCACCCATACAATTGTCCCAACCCTATTGTCCTGATGGCAAACCCCAACCCTTTTTATCATATATGTGCTACAAGGCAGTGGCTGCGGTTCTTAATGTCCTGAGTATGACCTTAAACTGTATTTAATTCTGGAACTCTGGGAAATGTGGAATACCCCTTCATCACCATTACTTCCAGGTCCACTCTGACCCGGAGTAGTAGTACCTTTTAGGGTCCCCTGGCTTAAATTAAAAAAAAGCTTGTTTAAATAAATTTAGATTAAAAACTCAAGAATGAATGAAACAAAACGTCTTCGGCATAAAATAACCCAACAAGAGTTGACATGACCTAAAACCAAACTAACCACTCAAGAATTTTGGACGCATTCTCTATCAGTTGGACTCGTTTGATTGACTGATTTTAACAGCATATCAACCAGTCGAGGGTTATGTCATGCCTATGTGTTGGGGAATCACGTTGATTGTATGTACGTTCATAAAACCTTTAGTAATGAAATCAGTATAAAGAGGTGTGATAACAATTATATAAGCATAGTCCCTTTCAAATGCCTTGCAATCTTTTTGGCGTGGATCAGCAATACTGCCGAGGATCAAAGTGTAGTATTTGTACTTGAAATGAAAAACAATGATTGCAAAATGTCTAAAATGTTATTCTTCCTGAAGAATAAATCCCCAAACCGGTGTATAGATATACCGATTGCTTACTTTTTATAATGTATTTCTTATTCGGCTTAGAAAACTCACAC
The DNA here is from genome assembly GCA_023376005.1 of Doryteuthis pealeii. Lineage (NCBI taxonomy): Eukaryota > Metazoa > Mollusca > Cephalopoda > Myopsida > Loliginidae > Doryteuthis > Doryteuthis pealeii. Next base: position 120,747,603 of record CM042137.1, on the reverse strand, counting down.
ACTTTAAACGTGTGAATGGGATGAGCGGCGTGGAGTGAGTGGAAGTTGCGCAACGGTTATCAACACGGAAAGGAGGGTAAGCAAATCGAATTTGAATTCCAGCAATGAGACACGTATCTCATTTACATATGTCCATTTCTTCCGGCGTTCTGTCCAGTCCTCGTTTATCTTGATGATAACAGTGTCATTATGTTCAAATAAAGGTAAAAACTGTCTTCTTTTTATGAAGGAAAAATATAGAAAACGTTGTTTATTTATTTACTGTTCGAGTGGTTTCGAGAATTGGTCAACAAGCTATATTAGCAAACCAGAGTAGCAGGAAGTGGAATCATCAATCCGACTTCAAATCCTGGACGAGGCTGTTTGCATTTCATATAGCGTTAATACACTTGGAAAGGTACGAATCCAACTACTCTCCCACCAACAATGGATAAATAGCAGGGCAGGCTGGGTTCTTTAACCGTGGCTAGATAACCAGTCCGGAAGAAGGAAAACTTTGAATTCAAACCTTTTAAACCCTGCTTACGAATTTGACCTTGTGTCGGAGGTTGAGGGTCTTAATATCCTGTGTATAACGTTAAACTCTATCTGAAGGTGAAGTTTCTGTTCCGGGGCTCTGAAAATGTGGAGTATTCATCCATCACCATTACTCCCACGTCCACTCTAACCTGGAGTGGTAGTACTTGTTAGGTTCCCATCTATGGATTAGATAGAACAAAATGAATTTTAACAATGTGTGTTAAAAAATTGAGATTAGAAAAACATTGAGTAGCCATCAAGAATGAATAAAACAAAACCTCTTCGGCATAAAATGACCCAACAAGAGTTGAAGTATCGTAAGATCCAACCAAGCGTGATTTAAAAAATTTGTTTCTTCACAATATTTCCAAATTTATTACCTTCCATTGTGTGAAGTGTCGGTCGAGATCGATAAAGAAAAGAAAAAATGGTTCTGCCTCTTGCTCTAACCTTGCCTGTGTTAGTGTGTCATCGGCTGCACTTTCCGGGTGGGAAATAGTGGGGGTGGGGGTGGAGGGGATAATGCAACAAATAAGACAAAGACAAAAAAAAATCTACAAGCATAATGTCGCAAATATAAATGTGCATAAAAACACATTTTTGATCTTTTAAAAGCATTTTTCTAAGAAAGGTAATCCACTAATTACTGTATTTGTTGTTTTTAACTGCGATCTGCCGAGGCTTCACCGAGAGACTAAAAACCTCCCAGACTATATAGTGGAAGCATATGGTTAATGTCGTAGGAAGTGGACTCGTCGACCGGAGTTCAAATTCTACAACGGTAACCCTACATGTTCAATGGTTGTCGATAATGAACTAAATATTGAGTCTTTTTAAAGCTATATATATATATATATATATATATATATATATATATATATATATACTGTTCTAATCTGACAATCTATTCATAGACCTACAAAAATCACCCACTCACTCTCTTGATGCTAAAATTCTCAACAGAAAACTTGATTACAGCAAATAAACCCCTATACATTTTTGAATACCTAATTACCAATAGAAGTATTTGGCATAAAATAACCCAAAGGGTTGACATGCCGTAAAACCCAACTAACCAGCCAACCAATCTGACGATCGTATTTTTTCTTATCCCCCCCCCCCAAAAAAAAAATTGTTTTTTTATTGGGTAGCGAATGAGGGTGACAGAACGATAATATAATTAAGTTGTATCTGTTCTACCAGTGGGTATAGAGGATTTTTTTATTTTTTTCAAAGATTACTGTATATACAAATCCTAATGAGGCTGTTTGCATTCCACATAGCGCTAATACCCTCGGGAAAGATCTGCATCAAACTTTTCCCCCTCTAGCTAAGGATAAATAGTAGGGCAAACTGGGTTCTTTAACGATGGCTAGGTAACCAGTCTAGGAGAAGAAAATCTCTGAATTCAAACCTGATATACTCCGTTTAAGAAATTGGCCTTATGTCGCATCCTGCTCATGCAGAGGAGTTGGTAATATATATATATATATATATATATATTAATAATGGAGATTCGCTTCCGGTTTTTGCCTGTAAAAAAAAACTACGTCACTGTTTGCGTCACATTACCCAAAATCGTCATAACAGAATAAATACACTCAAAATTTGAACATGCAACATTAAACAGTCCTCGTTGTTTTTTAAAACAAGTTTTAATAAATGACTGGTATTATATATCTATATATAGTTTTATTTTAATACATATTTACAGTTTACATTTCAAATTGTTTTATTTTTTAATCCTTAAATGAATTTGATGATTTTACTTACTTAGGGTACAAACTCGCTGACATTGAAATTTTTTACTCCCACCATCACGCAATATGTTTCAAAAATCTATTTTTACATCGCCCGGAGGGTGTTTTTTATTTTGTACTAGTATATATAAGGATTTTATTAAAGCTCTACTTTTTATGAAGTATTGAGCAAATATTTGAATAGACACAACAAAAGAATGTTTATATGGCAACAGCAAATGAAGCATTCGAATAAAAAAACATTTTTAAAAAGAAGAAAAATGGAAGTGCGAAATCGTCATTGTAACGAGAATCCGTTTTCTTTCGTTTGTCTGCTGAGAATTTGGTAAATGTCACTGATAAGTAAAATTGAACAAAATGAATTTGCTTACTTCTTCGGATGTGTTATAGTGAAAAATAAATCTTAAATTATATACGTTACTTGCTTGTCGTAAGTACCAACGATCTATGAAATTTTCTTTTGTCTACCTCTCACGTTTCCCTTTCATCTCTGTCTCTCTCACACCTTCCTCATCTCCCTTTATCTTTTACCTCTCTCTCGCACTTTATTATATATATCCCAGCACACATTTGTCCAAAAGTGAGTAGATAATAAAAAAATGTTTATGAAGCTCAGCTACGCAAGTTTTCTACAGAAAAAATACCAACCTATCTGTAATTATGATTTGCCTCATGGCGCCATATATATATATACGTCGAAACACGGTGTCTGTGGATTATATTATCTATCCATATATATATATATATATATAATATATATATATATATATATATATATATATATATATATATATAATCCACAGACACCGTGTTTCGACGTTTCACGTGTCTTCGGTGTGACTAGACGCAACAACTACCTCTGATCAGGAGCGAAATCCGACTGATTTTTCGTCAGCCCGATTCGTTAACATCTCGGCCATTTGACAGCTGCCGTAAAGGGGTGGTGTTTAAACTATTGGACACATACATTTGTTTATATATTTTACGATCACCAGAGCGATCCAGTCTGTAAACAGACGATCATTGCTTTATGCTGACAGTGAAAGTTAAGCCACCCTTAGAGAGCTCTACCGGATGCGACATAAGGTCAATTTCTTATGCAGGTTTAAAGGTTTTTTCAGTTTTCCTTCTCCTAGACTGGGTACATTAGCGCTATGTGAAAAGCAAACAGTTTCGTCCCCGATTTGAACCCGGGTCAACGAGTCTATTTCCTACGACTTAACTTTTCCTGGCATTAAATGCCCCACAGAGGTTGATATGCCGTTAAACAAAACTTAAACTCAAACCCAACGGGTCCACGATCGTCTAGTATATGATAAAATCTTAATTCAAAGTTAAGTTTTCCCGAGGTTGAGTAGTAATTCTTTTGTTGTTGTTGGACAATGTTCTGTGAATGAACAAATCAAATTTCTGAATAAATCTCCCTCTTCTGCGTATCAGCGTTTTGATTCAATAAATCAAAGTGATATACAAAATGACCACGCCCGTCTTGAATATTCAGGAAGCATTAAATACGATGAAATCTTGTGTAAGAGAATGACCCCCAGGGAATAGGACTGTGTTCGTTGCTTTATGTTTACAAGCTGAACAAATAAATGGCGTTCTGACTTATTTATTTACCTTATCGTTTATAAAAGTTAAATGGATATTACTTAAAGTTTCTCTATCACCCACAGAAATGAACTGGGTGGTATATATATATATATATATATATATATATATATATATATATATATACGTGTGCGTATGTATGTATAAACATATAAAGTTCGGTTTCAAGCCCTATTCCACCCCATCGTCTAAAGACTTAATGTCTAGCTTTATGGCCTGGCGTTTCAGCGTGAAATACACCTTTTGTTTAAAGTTTTCTAATAATTTTATTGGGATTGTAGTATCTGTTAGGGCCCCATCTATGGGTTAAATAAAAATGAGTTTAAAAAAATGTGTTAAAAAGTTGATTTAAAAAAAATTGAATACCCATCAACTGTGAATAGAATAAACCAATAAGGTTTGCAATGCCGTAAAATCTAACAAATCGAACAAACCATCATAATTTTATAGAACGAAAGTCTGAATGTTTACCACACTCGAAAAATATCAATATATTTGACATGATATATATAAAAACAGAAGGATACAGTGTCAAATGCTGCTGGCACCCAAGTATTTTTAATATCTAGTAGATCCTTCAAGAGTCTCCATTTTTAGACACAGGTTTTGATTATTTGGATTATTCGATTATTCGGACTATTGTCCTCATCTTTATTATCTACATAACATTTCGGCTGATGTGCCTTCCGGCCTTCTTCAGGTATTTCTTGTCGGAATCGGGAACCTTCTCTTCGAACTCGAGAAGCTTATTGTCGAACTTTGGAGCCGAATATTACAAATTATCAAGCCTCATCCAACAGAATTCAGAAAAATTGGTTCTTATCATTTAAACTAAGGTTAAATGCCGTCATTCATAAAAAGGTTGGCTTTGGTTTACCCTTACCGCGCTTTTAACCTTAATTACTTGGAAGATTATGTTCCGCCAATATCCTTACCTATTACCTCCCAATACGTATTGCTTACTAAGCATACGAGTGTCTTACCCAGTCTTCACTTATTAGATTCTTTTTTTTTTTATCTTGCAGCAATAACAATGGAGTCTTTATCGGAGTTCAATCAGTAAAATTTTAGTCTTTAACGGAAGCAGACAACGATTTGGCGCTTTTCTCTTTGACCAAATTTTCTTTTGGAAATGAAATTATCACGTGACCTAATAGATCGTCGACTTCGAATTCTGCTTCGTTCTGACATTTTTCCGGGGCATTTTGTCAGAACTGCGCAAGTCTCGTATTAGAGAAATAATTTCTTTCTAAATAAACGTTTACTTTTATAAACCGGGGAAGATCTTTTCAGGATTTGGCTCTATAGATAATTCATAAAATTATGCAAAAAGTATAAGTGAATATACTTAACAAAATTACATGAAATTTTCAACTTGGATATTACTTGCTTAATCGCTGAAAATTTACTAACTTTTTTAAAAAGTCAGGTAAGCAAACAATATTTAATCTTAATTGCTAGCCCTGTCAGTTGGATCTCTAGAATACACCGATTGCACCTCCGCAGAGGGGTAAGATCCCGCTCCAATGAGGCAAACCCATTACTTTTATAAACCCGGGAAGATCTTTTCAGGATTTGGCTATATAAATCATTCATTAAAAGATTCATTTTTCTTGTGATTTTTTTTTTTGTTCTTAACGTTAACTCAACTACATACTTAGAAGACAAATAGAGAAGATTAACTACTAATCCTGGCAATGATTATGGATCTTAATCCAATTGAATGTTTACTTAGGCTAGACGTGCGGTCGGAAAAGCCACCTCCGATCAATCGACTTAGCACCTATTTGATTGTCTCAACCCTACTACCCTTATGGCAATCCCCAACCCTTTTATCATATATGTGCTAAAAGGCAGGACTAGGGTCTTCATTTCATGGGTATGACGTTAAACTCTATCTGATGGTGAAGGTCCAGTTCTGAATGTCTGGGAATGTAGCCCCTTCATCACCATTGCTACCAGGTACACTCTGACCCGAGTGGTAGTACCTGTTAGGGTACCATCTATGGGTTAAATAGAACGAAATGATTTTTGTTTTGTTTTTAAATTGAGCACCCATCAAGAATAAATTAAAAATTATCATTATTATTATTATGATTATTATTATTATTATTCTTTGTATTTTTCTTTTGTCTTTTATTTGCTTTTTGGTTTATCTTTTATTAATTTATTTCATTTTTCAATCATTTTTTATATTATTTTAATATATTCTTTAGTTATACCCTTATTATATTTTAATATAGCATTTCTTATGGGAAATGAGATGCAAAATGTTCTAACCCTACACCTTCTGACAAAGGGTGTGGATTTTATTGAATTCGGTCTTTGTCGGTATCCACCAATTTTCCTTTTATAAATAATATTTCTTATATATCATCATCATCATCATCATGTCGCGCTATTACCACGGATATCATTGACAATCTCTCTCCAATGCCCCTATCATTCATTGTTCTCAGGGGGTCATCTGCGCAGCATCCAATATCTGCACAGAACTGGTCAATGCATGTCTTTGCTGGACGGCCTACACTAGCGTGCCCATGTGCTGGCTTCCACGGGAGGGCGTCACTTAAGAGTTTCCCTTGCTTCAACAAGTGTCCTGTGTGTCTAGTAGATATGGGTCAGGTGACCGTACAGCTGTTTCGCTTGGGTGTTGTTTCCACGTTTTGTTTAGGATCGAATGCAGCATTCTTATGCAGCTCCCATCTAGTTTATTCTCTAGATTCCTCGTTGGGGTCCAAGTGGTGCAGCCATACAGCAGCACTGATACAACAACGGCTTGGAGGAATTGTCTCTTCAGCTTGTCTGTGAGTTCGGATTTCCATATGACTGATAATCTATTTATAGCGAACCACGCCGTTCCTATGCGTGCATTAACATCGCTTTCTGTGGATGAGACATTACTGCCTATTTGCTGATCGTATATTTTTAAAGAACTGTTGTCAAAACGAGGATACGTATAGGAAGAATCCTTAACATCGACCGAGAAAGAAACCCTTGATATCTAAAGACTGGAAGGAAGAGAATTAGCAATTGCTAACACGTATATATTCAGTTTTCAATATCAATATACAATAAGTTTCAATATGAAACTGAATTCTGCTTGAAAATTAAATTTATGCCACACATTTTTTCACATCCTACTTTCTACATTCTTGTACATCTTATGAATATAAGAATCTTTTTCTTTTCTTTAAATCTCTTTGGATGCATGAGTATCCCCGACGGAAATTGATATCCTATGGAATCAATCAATTCAACTTCCGTTATTCGCATTGTGACGTTTAAAGTGATAGATATTATCTTAATAATTTGTGTTTTTTTATATATAAATTTTTTTTACAAAAGTATAACCTAATAACACACAAAAACATATATATATATATATGTTTTGTGAGTGTGTGTGTATGTATATATATATATATATATATACACATTTGTGTGAGTGTGAGTATATATGTGTGTGAGTATATATATATATATATGTTTTGTGAGTGTGTGTGTGTATGTATATATATATATATATATACACATTGTGTGAGTGTGAATATACATTGTATATATATGTGTGAGTGCATATATGTGTGAGTGAGTATATATATATATGTGTGTTTGTGTGAGTGTAATATATAATATTATATATGTGTGTGTGAATGAGTGTATATATATGTGTGTGTGTTTCTGTGAATGTTTCTGTGAATGAGTGTATATATATATATATATATATATGTGTGTGAAAGAGTATCCCTGTTGTATCACAGCCCCTGACTAACTAGACCAGAATCTTTTTGACAATCTCCTATTCCCAAAATCCAATACCCCAGATCCAGAATGACCAAATGAATCACCAGTGAGAACGTGTAAAATGTCGGGACGTACCAGCTGAGGGCAATTCCAGTTGAAGACCTCCGCCACTGTTTCCAAAAGTGGAACCAACCCCATTGCTGGTGTGTGCCTTCCCAAAAGAGCTGTGTTGAAGGCAATAAAGTTGGTAATTTTTTCCACGCATTTAGCCCCATTAAGTAATAGACCGACTTTGTATAAATAAAAGTACGAACATACACACATGTAGTAGCTTTCTCGTTGTCCATGACATATCTGTACCAAACTGTTCAGTGGGTTGCTCGACTGTTTAAACGAGTGATTCGTTTAGTGGCGTAGACTTAGCAACATATTTTGGATGGCTGATAACTGAAGAATGAGGCAACAGAGTGACACAGATTATTTCAAAGAACTACTAAAGTTTGTTTTCCAAAAGCAATCTCAATTTTTCCTTCTTCTATAACGGTGGCCTACCAAGGCTAAGAAAAGTCTCTCCCTAATATTTTATCCATAGTTGGAAAAGAGAAGAGATGGATTCATACCTTTCTTAAACTTTGTCCAAAATTTGAACTTTACACACACACACACACACATACACACGTGTGTATTCGTGGGAGTGTATATGTGTCATTAAATGTGTGGGAGTGAGTGCGTCTGTATAAATGAGTGTATATGTCAATAAATATGTATGCGTGTGAGTGTCTCTCTCTCTCTCTCTCTCTTTTATATATATATATATATATATATATATATATATATATATATATATAATGTTGGTGGGTGTGAGAGTGCGAATATATGTGTGAAGGAGTGAGTATATATAAAATGTGGGTTCTTATAACTATGTGCGTATATTTATATGTATATTTATTTGTGATCATAGATATGCTTTGTGTGTGTATATATATATATATATATATATATGTGCGTGTGTGAGCAGGCACTCACCCTCGTCATCTAATGTTTTTCATATTTCATGGTAAAATGATTTGCGTCCTAGCGTTTTTGGTGGGGATTGTTATTGTTTGTTTGCTTTTTTTCCTCAACTAAACCGATTTAAACATTCCTTTCTACCAACATTTTCCACTTTTTTTTTTCAACCTATTTTTTTTTTCTGTATTTATTTATTTTATTAACAAGGAATCCGGCAAACTCCGATTCAAAATGCTGTAGAAATAATCTGTAATAAATCTTCAATTGGAAATTGTTATTGAATCTTGTTAGGTGGCAGGGAAAACGTGCAACTGTGCATGTAGCATAAACGAGATGGGGTTTTCAGATTTGAAATGAAAAAAAAAAAGAAAACTTATTCTAAAACTGTTCCGATATGTAAAAATCAAGTATGCTATTTCTGTTTGCAACAACTGTATATATCGTTGTTGTATATACAGTGTCGACAGAAGTAATAGGTCATCAATAATATAATAATGCTCTGAAACAACTTGAATCCAAGCATTTTAGTCAAATGGACAAAATAGAAGTTGAAAGGATGAGGATGCTGATAAGTACACGTCCTGCGTACTTGACGCACAAAAATCTAAAAGGACGATGTAAAATCGTATTCATGCATCCCAGTCTTTTTCTTTTTTTCTACCCTCATAATTTCAAGCTAATTGTAAATACATTTCAATAGGATAGGTTACAAGGTAGGAGCTAGACGGCTTCAGTTGGGACCCATACATTTTCCTAGGGACTCGTTTAAAGCAGATCTGTGCGTCCCAGGATGCACTAACTCAAAAAGCTATCAGCATCACTTTGAGGGTACAGAAGATCCGTGCTCCCAAAGTCGCCAAACTGGTATTAGACAGTTCTTCCCTCAAAGATAGGCTCCTTTATGGTATGTACACATGGTAACACATTTCCCTCTATTTTTTTTTTTTTGCTTTTTTTTTTTTTTGACTCCATCTGAAATTGAAATTACTGTCTACACAGAATAGTTAAAAATCATCAATCTCAAAATAAAAGTTTTCTTTAGTTTTTTTTTTTTTTTTTTTTTTTTTGTAGTTTTTTTATCTTATGACAATTCGCTCTTTCAAATATTCACTACGTGTCCAGCAAGTGGCTTGATGCTCCTACAATATCCCAACATCTATGAGGTTTTATGATTTTATGTTGGTTTAAGGTCGTCGCTGCGTGTTCGTTGGTCGCGCTAATTTCTTGGTTTTTCGTTCTTGTGGTTGACGAGCTGAAAAGGAATTAAAGGTAGAGACAAAGACAAGACACTTTTAGGATTCAGACTTTATTAATGGGTTCATAGATATTTCGGGGCGAGGAAATTTCTTCCTGTCTAGTTGCAGCGTCTGATCCCAGTCAAGGCCTGAGTTCGAAATGACCGATAGATTTTCTTGACGGTAGGAGTGGGTCTTTTTCTGCGCATGCCCTGTTGGTTTTTCCTGTCTGAAGAATCATGGGATTTTTTTTTTCATCCCAACACTCCTCTCCTACATTCTTTAAATTTATTGTGTGGGAGGTCGACTTGATTTTACCAAAGAAATCATTAATTCATATTCCATCTTCAGATTAAACCTAGTTTTTATTCAGGATCGTTGAGCACCAAATCACGCGTGACTTGTACAGATCTTTCTGTCTATTTAAAGAAAAAATCAATCTTATGTACTCGTGTATAAGTCGATCTCATGTGTATGTATATACGCAATACCTCCACTCGACCTGTAAGCGGGGATTATAATGCGTTCACTGTGTAAGGATGATCTTCCCTCGTTTTGTGCAAGTGATTATCCTCGCACACGTGACTTTTTTATGTGTTGGAGAAGGAACTTGGTTCCCTCTTCGAGGTTTGTTGAATTATATGTTATGTAGTATCAGTTTACTTGTCTTTATTTTCCTACCGAATATTCTGTGTTGGGTTACTCTCTTTCAGGTAACCTAATGTATTATGAGAACGGGAATTAATATCCCCCTCTAATTCTTATAACTGTATCCCCTGCCGAGGGGTAAGAACACCGTCAAAAAAGAAGTACCCTGAGTATGACTCTAAACGGCATCGGATGGTGAGGCTCCAGTTCAGTATATTTGGAGAGTGAGGATTACAGCTTCAGTGCTATTACTACCGGGTCAACTCTGACCTGGAGTGGTAGAACCTGTTAAGGTTAAATCCAAGAGTAAAACAGATCTGTTTAAAAAAATATTCGTAATCAATAGGTTCGTGCACAAAATAATTAACACTTAAACAGAAATGTAAGTATGAATGCAATTCCCTAACCTGTAAGCATAAATTAGAGCTAGACAGGTTGACAGTTTTTTTGTTAGTGTAAATTCCATTAAGAAAGGCATGAGTTCATTTGTTGTCCCCCAGCTATGGGTACGTAGTAGGACATACTGAGTTCATTAGCTTTGATTAGTCAACCAATCTCGGAAAAGGAAAATTCTGAATTCAAACCAGTTGTAGACACACACACACACACACACACACACACACACATACATATATATATATATATATATATATATATGAGAGAGAGAGAGATTTGTATAGACTGATCAATATCAATTGTGTTGAACGTTGAATCTGCTTCTGCGAATCCAGACTTGGTAAGTGGTTTGAATAGCAGGTTGGGCTATTCTACTATATGGCATGGTCAAGTCTATTTCCAGGATTTTAATTGGCTGATGGTTTTAGTGTGTATATTTTTATCCACATATTCTGAACACTTGACCATGTCCTGTCAGTTGCTACAGAGTATATTCAGTTACTCTTTTGTTGTCTGGTAACTGGACGCTAGTCACAGCCTTCCTGTGAAAGTGAATATGATGTTCATTCTATAATATATAGATATATATCGATATGCAACATTTTTGGCTAAGTATATTATTAAACCGACAGACTGGAACATTTTCGTTCTTTTTCTACACTAGTCTAAGTAATGTATTGACTTAACGCTTTCCCTTTGGCAAACATTATCGCAATTGTCATCGTGACGAGTAAGAAAAACAGACAATTCAATTTAGTCTGTTATAGATCGATTTTTATCCCATCTTTCATAACCAGAATGTAAAGTTAAAAAAGTAACAAACTTTTTTTTTCATTTCTTAGATGAATTAAATTGATATTCTGAATATTTGGCGGATTGTCTCGTTATAACATAAAGATATTCGGCAACCTGCCTCTCTCATCTTGCGTCAGAGATAAACGAAAGTAAGCACGCACGGATACAGATGTATCTTATTATAATGGAGATTGTGTGTTTGTCTATAACTGCAAATATATTACTACTCAAGTCACAATTACCTTAGTTATTTACGTCACATTCTCTGGTTTTGTTTTTATTTAAACCTAAATTATTAATAACATTGTTTTACATTATTAATACTGTTGATCATATCTACATATTAATATCAATGAATTGTATTTATATATACAAAAAATAGCGGTTTCCAGTGTGAACACTAAGGCTAATTTGCATATTGATATTAAAAAATGTGTAAGAGCCACATACGACCAATCGGCTGACCATGTCAAACACTATTACCTATATGATTGTCCTGATCATATTATTTGAATTGTTCTAATGGCAAACACTCATCTTTTTATCAAATGGTTGCTAGAAGGCCGTTGCTGAGGGTCATCATAATAACTTATTTCAACTGCAAAATAGAGTAATAACCACGGTTTTGCTCATATCTGATGAGGGTGCATCTATGCAGTCAGAATAAATGATTACGATAAAGCAAATTTAAAGTTATTTTTGCCTATATTTATTCACTAATATATATGAGAGATTTGGCATAGGATATTTAAAGCTGTTAAACTCCGCTTAAGAAAATGACCTTGTGTTACATCCTACTCGGGGTTGGTAAATATGTAGATGTTAATAATTCCATATGGTTTGCCTGGCTTTTTTTTTTCCTCATTTCTTTGTTGGTTGTATGGTCTTTGTAGGAAACGACGAGGGATTATAGAAAGCTGATCCTTGTGGCTCTTATCTTCCGGGGATAAATGTATTAAAATGAATCTGAAAGCGAAAACAAGAAAGTTCTGTCTCATTTCAAAACTTTTTTTTGTGCAATAAGTTTTGTCCTCACGAATTTTCTCAGTCATTGACTTTGGTAAGATGAAGACTAAACCGAACCTGAATAAGAAAAGAAAAAATTAAAAATGGAGTTTTTTTTTTCTTTTCTTTTCTTTCCAATGACAAGAAGCTCGAAGAAAAAAGACTGGGCGCTGTTATGGCCAGTCTCTACATACATCCAATCTGCATATTGATCACGATGGTTTAAAAGACATTCTTCTGTTTACAGCTTATCACACGACATCATCAGGAAGAGGGTGACAGCTCGTCTTGTAAAATAAAAGCAAAGTCTTTATTCCTTTCTTTCTACTATTTCTGGTTTTACTCTTTCATTCATTTTTTTTATATACCAACACGTCTTTGTGTTCTTAAGGTGTCCATATTTTCACAGGATCTGAAGAAGGAGAGTCGGACTCAACAGATGTGTGCGAATAGTCCAAAGTTTTTGCTTCAGTAGTGAACTGTCAAATACACAAAGCAGGTTAGGACAAGCTTCGATCTAATCCTGGTCCGTCCTATTACTTGTAGGATAAATTCATGGATACTCGAGCAATCGGTCTGTGATTCGAAATTTGGAACCTGTACCAATCCTTCTGTATATTCTTTGAATAGTTCTTAGTTCTTGTCAACTTCACAGGTTCTTGGATGTCTCATAGTGGCCTAATGGTTAGCTACCTAGCTAGTTTCGCAGATCCATTACAACTGAATAGCGAGTTCGATCCTAGCTGGATGCCACATACTTGTGACACATCCTACCCGGGACGAACGGATCTGGTAAATGCCTACTACGTGTCAGGTTGTGATTGGTTTAGCACAACAATCAATGGGCTAGCGAATCTTAACTCGATCTTTATTCATTCTGTTGTCACACAGTGGTGGAAGCACGTCGTAGTCGAATAATGGTTGCCCTCGTAGAAAATAGACTCGGCGAGATGAGTTCAAATCCTGGATGGTTTGTGTGATAAGAGGTAGGTGGCCGTGCAATAGTCTTTTGTAGGGTACTGCTTCCAGCAGACAACATCCTTGTTGAGTTCCAAACTAGCTTTTTCTCTATGAATTTCCAACTGATCCAGCCATAGAGTAGAACTGACACAGCTACCGCTTGGGAGAATTCAGAACGGTGTGCTGATTAATATCAATGCACCAGGATTATGGCCATGCATTTAAGCGTCACTAAACAATACAAAACACACACACACACACACACACACGCGCGCTCTTATCGTCATATGAAATGGAGTTTGTGACCAGAGTTCAAATCCTGGATGATACAATTTGTTTACCACTTCACGCTAATGCCCTCGAGAAAGACATGGATTCATTTGTTCCTCCTCACTCCAGCTATGGGTTAATAGTAGGACAGACTGAGTTTTTAAGTTTGGCTTCGGCAAGCAGTCAAGTAAAAACAAAACAGTGAATTCAAACAAGCTGTAGTCAGCTTAAAACTTGACCCTGTGTCACATCCTGCTCATGGCGGAAGAGGTAAGTAAATACTAAGTATATATATTTTCCGAGAGTGCCGCTTTAAAATTTCTGTTGTGACATTTCTAAAATAACCAGGAGTGCTCAATTCTTCATAAAAATAGAGCTATAATGATTGTGTGCATATATATATATATATATATATATATATATATATATATATTAGTGGAGGCACGTGGTCTAATAGTTAGTCGTATGAAATGGAATCGTCAACCCAAGTTCAAATCCAGGACGAGGCTGTTTGCGTTTCACATAGAGCTAATACTCTTCGGAAAGGTGTGCATCCAACTACTCTCCCTCAAGCTGAGTAAATAGTAGGGCAGACTGGGATCTTAAATCTGGTTAGGTAACCAGTCTAGGAGAAGGATAACTCCGAATTCAAACGTGTTAATCTCCACTTAAGAAATTGACATTGTGTCGCATCCCGCTCATGCGGTGAGTGCTACATATATGTTCAAAGTGTGTTAGCTTATGAGATGAAGACGCTGAATAGCATGTACTTCTAATGTCCATAAAGCACTTCTTGGTCGGACAAAGAACATTTCAGTATCACTCTCGCGTGCGCGTGTGGGAGAGGGGAGAGAAAGAATTAAACAATACTGAAAAGTAGAATTCTATTGTCTTTCTTTTTAGCATGACTTTAATTTCATTGCAAGTCATGAGACGAATTTTATTAGCTTTATAGACACAATTATCTCACATTGCCGCGTCTAATTGTGTCGTCGAATAAATATTTACAGAAAGTGTGCGAAAATGTCCTTCCTCTTTCACCGCTATTTCTTTGTTAAATTTCCGATAAAGAAAAGTGTTATACGTAGTCTATATTTTTCTGGCCTTTACCAAATTGGACAGAGTATTAAACCCTAGATTCCATGATTCCTCAAACAATTCCGAATAGGAAGAAAAGCAGAACTTGAGACTGTGGGGATTAAAATAGAATTAAATAAAATCTTAAAAAATAAAAATATAACAATCTCCCATGAGCCCTCAGGAAGAGCCCTCTGCGTGGGGAAAAATGACCCATTTTCTACTACCAAGAAAATCCTACGGCCATTCGGACGCAGGCTTTAAGTGGAATCAGACACTTTTACTGGACATGAAATTTCCTTTTCATAAGGTAGCTATGACCCACAAATAAAGTCTGAATCCTAAAACTAATTGTTGTATTTGGCTCTTCCTTTTCCTTCCTTTAATTCCCTTTTATCTCGACGACCACAAGAAGGTAGGACCACCAAATATAATGAGGTTAAAAAGAAAACCTGTAAACACGCACCAGAAATAACCAGTGACCTTAAACCAACATAAAATCCTTAAAAACTGGCAAGACTAAGTCATGACTCAGACTGTTTGCAAAGTCCATTCCAAGACCACAGTTTTTAATGTCAGTTTTAATCTAGTTGAGTATTTGTCCTTGCTGGGACACAAAATAGAATTCTTTCCTGAAGAATAATCAAACTAAGTTCCAATTACCGTCGAATTGGTAAGACACGGCAACAAGCGGTTGTAACTTAATACAAACCAGTCGTGTTGCAATTCTACTGCAGAATGACAGGGTATTTATAAAACTCCACAATATCATTGAAACCAAGCAGCCAATCAGAACTCAAGGAATGGAATCACCCAAATGCATGAATGGATCATTCTTGATTGCTATAAATGTCAACTGTCTTGGACACTGCTTCAGTTGCAGTTATTCAAACCAACAGTAGACTAACTGACTTCAATATTTCCCTTTCGTTGTTCACCTAAGAATTCAAGTCCTTAGCCCTTCCTCTTTGATCGACACTACTCGGAACGAAACAGACGTGAGTCTCTGGCCCTGTTAGCGAATAAGCACATGGGTGCGTGCTTTGTCTCAGACCTCCCAAACCAAGAAATATCAATGTGTTCCACCTTTTATCTTGCAGCATTTCTTGCGTTCTTTAGGACACCATTTTTGCTCTTTTTGTGGGGTTGGGACTGAACTATGTTTTATCCTTGTATGTTGATTTAATCAAATGTTGTTATCTATATATATATAAGGACAGTTGGTGGGTATGTATGTATGTCCAGAGGAAACTGCGACGACACTCATGAGAAATAAGAATTCGGTGATTAGGCGATTCAGTATAATCAGGTTTACATTTTTGCTTTTCATCTTGGATAACTTTTTATCATATGGGTGCTAGTTGGCGATGGCTGCGGGTCTACATGTCCTGGGAATGACGTTAAATTCTATCTGATGGTGAGGTTCCTGTTTTGGAGGTTTGGGGAATGTGGAGCACCCCTTCATCACAATTTCTCCCTGGTCCACTCTGACCCGGAGTGGTAGTACCTGTTAGGGTCCCATCTATGGGTTAAATAGAAAAATGTATTTATAAAAAAATTGAATTATCCATTAAGAATTGATTTATTTCAAAACTTTATCGGCATTAAATGACCCACTGAGGTTGATATGCCGTAAAACAAAACAAACCAAATCATCTTGGATAAATTGTATGGTCTCATTTTTAACCAGATGGTATTAAAAGATGATAACAGTCAGAAGATTAAGGAATTAATATATTATTTTTAGCATTAAATACTTATTGCTTGCCTAGGCCAAAAATAATGTTATGTTATGTTCGGGGGGGGGGCATATTGCCCCCGGTTAAGAACCACGGGTCTAGAGTACTTATCAGGGATTGATCGCGAGAAAGAGTCAAAGGAACCCCTACTGTCGGCACGCCTTGATACAGACTGTTAACAAAGCCCTTTTCAGTAACATTTTAACCTTTTTTAATATTAGTGTAAAAGAAGTTGAGTATTTGTCGTTTAACAAGACTTGATATGTTAAGTTTGTTGATGAATGTAGGTGTGTGGGCAGGGTAAACATAAGTCACATAGCGTGATGTTATCTACCCTTAACCATATGCTGTTTTAAAAATGGAGTGGGGGTGTAGAGAGGGAATAATGTCTCCTCGACCCAACACGGTATGTGTCAATTGGCATATATTCTATCTGTATATAATATATATATATATATATATATATATATATATATATATAGGTTTGTGTGGATGTATATTTGTGTATATATATTCTTATATATATGTTGTGTGGATGTGCCTCTGTGTGTGTGTGTGGATGTATATATATATATATATATATATATAGTGCTTGTGTATATATGTGTGGATGCGTATATATAGTGCTTGTGTATATATGTGTGGATGCGTATATATATATATATAGTATGTATACGTGTTTGTGTATATATGTGTGGATGCTATATATATATATATAATATATATATATATATACGTGTTTATATATATATATATATATATATATATATATGTGTGTGTGTGTGTGTGAATGTGTCATATATGTGGTTGTGGGTGGGTATATATATATATATGTATATACTCTCTAAAATATGTTCTTTATCGAAAGAGCTTTCAGTTATTATCTTTGTGATGTGGTTTATTTTCATGTCTACAAGTGGTTATCTGACCAGGAAAACTTATTTTTCTTCTTTATTTTATTTATTTATATATTTGCAAATTTAGACCTGTTGATCTAAACACAAACACATTAACTTAAAAATATGTTTTGATATAATAAAAACACAGAAAAGGCTGTTTTACCATCTATACTTGTCTAACTAGGGAGTTGTACGGAAGAGAACCTTTTAAAGATCACTTTCCGGTTAGTGCTGGAATTTTGAATTTCGTTTATCGTAAATTAGGACTAAAGGGATTAAATCCCTTACTTACCACAGTTGTCCTATTTAACACGATAGATACTTCCCGTTTCTACTAATAACCACTAGCATTATGACACGCAAGGTACCTACTTCCCGAGTCTGCGAATAACCACTATGGGTTAAATAGAAAAATGTATTTATAAAAAAATTGTATTATCCATTAAGAATTGATTTATTTCAAAACTTTATCGGCATTAAATGACCCGCTGAGGTTGTTATGCCGTAAAACAAAACAAAACAAAACTCAATCTGATGGTGAAGTTCCAGTTCTGGAGCTCGAGAAATGTGGAATACCCCGTCATTACCATTATTCCGAATTCCACTCTGACCCGGAGTGGTAGTACCTGTTAGGATATCTTTTATTGGTTAAATAGGAAAGAAAATTAGATAAATAATGAGTAACCATCAAGAATGAATGAAACAGAAAGTCTTCGACAAGTAGCTGCTGTTTCTTAAACGATCACCAATCTAAGAATTGAACAGGCTTATCGCTGTTTGATTTGGGTAACCTAGCGGGAACAGGTGCTTTACAACGTCACTTGATAATAGTTTTCGGTGATAGTTCTTTACATGAATTTTTATGCGAATTTTTTTTTTTTTGTACTATAACAATTTTTATAACTTGGAAATGAATATATATATGTGTGTGTGTGTGTGTGTGTGTTGGGAGGTGTAACCATAACTTAGTTTGACACAGTACCCAGTGAGTATCAAACTCATTAGCAATCGGCTGCTTGTCTAGCTTACACCACGCAAGGCACCTGGGGCAAAGAGAAATGTTATTGAAAAAGTGTTAAGATATATATATAAGAAATAAGAGAATTGCCTAAAGGTGGCAACAAATAAGTAAAGGTACTTGTCCAGAATAGCCCACTGAGGAAATTGATGAATTTGAAAGTCATTCAAAGTCGACCATTAACGTAACTCCAGACATTTCCTCAGCGGGCTATTTTGGACAAGTACCATGAATTTAAAACAATTACCGTTTATCTTTTGACAAAAGGTCAACTGAAAGAAGATGGCTCCCGAAACTTAAAATAGAATGCAATAATGTAGATTAATATAATTTTTTATTACTTTATTTCTAGTGGGTACTGCTTAGAAAGATATCATGAGTTGGTAAGGGGAGTGGACCGTTGCAACAACAGATGTTTGGTATTAAGCATTTAATAAAAATCAGTGCTATTATGATTCAGGCCTTAAATTGATTGTTCAAAGACAACAGTTTCTATTTAGCTGATGGGTTTTTACTTTAGAACAGATTAGAAAGGAAAACTGCCCCTCGGGCGGTGTAAAAATTTTGAAAGATATTGCCTTAGAGAGGTAAGAATTCAATGTCGGGGTTTTGTATCATAAGTAAAATCATCAAATTTATTAAAGGAGTAAAAATAATAAAAACAATTTTGTCGGAAATTCCAGGTGAATTGTCTTCCCTGCCGCTAGGGGACAGATCACCAATGGGATATTGGCGGGAGAATCAAAACCCTACGTCACTTATCACAGACTACGCACTAAGGGTAGTCGCGGTATCACCGTTCCCTAAGCCTTCAACAAACCTTCTAAGGCATTAATTCAGCAAACTGTAACTGGCTGTTTTAATAGCAAACTAACCCAAGAACAAGAAACGACCCGAGAAGCTTCTTAGAGCCATTTTCCTAGCAACGAAGAACACCTATCACCACGACACCAAGAACTCTTAGAACAGATAAGTCTGGTCGCGAATTCCGACAATTTGCCAACGACTACGAGGAAATAAAAGCCCCTTCGAATCCGTAAATACTTTTAATTTGAAATGGAAACTTAGCCCCCCCCCTGAAATAAAATGTTTTGTGCATCTATTAATTATTAATTAAATAATTATCTTTAATATTTTACACCTAATCGTAGGTATTTATGTAATTGTAAACTTTTTAGTTAAACTCTTGTTACTGAAAAAAGGGGCGAGAGTAAAAAGATAATTGTTAAAAATTTTTTTTAAATGACGTAAGCAGTGACGTTTTTCGGTTACAAACAAATAGATACCGAATCTCCATTATCAATAGAAAGGTTCAATAGATATATCTATTTTCATTCTTTTTCTTTTTATAAGAGGAAATCCTTAGTGATTTTTACCCGATTGAAGGATTAGTAAAGTTGTGGTGCACCTGAGCACTGTACGCAATAAATTATATTATATAAATATACCAGATGATCTTTTATTTATAAATAGGCTGGTTAGCTCAGTCGGTAGAGCATTTGCCTAGGAATCACAAGGTTTCAGTTGTAGCATTGTGGGTTCTGATCTAAAAGTAGTGATGACATAATAGTAATATCATCATCATCATTTCACGCTTGCATCACGGATATCCATGACAATCTCTCGCCAACCTTCCCTATCATTCATTGCACCTGGGAGGTCCTCTGCTGAGCAAATAGCATCCTCGCATAGCTGGTCAATGTAGGTCCTTGCCGGGCGCCCCACACTTGCATGTCCATATGTTGGCTTCCACAGGAGAACGTCGCTTATGAGCTCGTCCCTGCTTCTCCAGCAGTGTCCTGCATGCCTTGTCCGTCTCACTCGGATAGTTTGAGAGATGGGAGGCGTTTTTGTTTTTTTAAATTCAAAACGTTCTCAAATACTGGTGAGTAGAACAGGAGAAACCCTAAAATAAACGTTTTCTCATCCTCCCATGTCTGTGTCCTGACTATAAGTTTTATGCATATACAGATACATGCACCCACATTTAGCTCTCTTTCATATATATATATATATATATATATATATATATATATATATATATATTTCATTCACATTTGTCCTATATAGTCTTATCCTTTATTTTATATATTAGGTGAGTAAGAGCTAGAGGGAGCAGAAAAGTTTTTTTTTATTCGTAACCATTCATCCCTTTATATTTCACTCACACTCTGTGGCATACATGCAGACTGTACGCATGTAAGCATTGGAATTAGTCTGACTCAAAGAACGCTATCTGAGATCAATCTCATCAAAAAATAAATAAAAAATAAAAAAACTCCACCCAAACAAAACAACAAAAAAAAACTCATCTTCCTGGCTTATCGATTGTCTCTTTAATTTCTCCAGTCGCAAAAGTAATACCATTTGCGTAATAAGATTAGCAAACCAAAATTTTCTGCCACAGCTTCAAATGAAATTGAAGTTTTCAATTGAAGAACGTTAAGGCAAATCCTTTAGAAAATAAAATAAATATTAAGTAAAACGTATAAAAAAATTTGTTCTATCTGGAATCAAATTCTTGAATTGAAAATTCTATTTATTTTATAGATTTTTATATCTAAAGTGAAGACTTTCTTTCGTTTTTTTTTTTGTTTTTTTTTTAGATTTTTTTCCCTTTTTTTCTTTTTCATTTCTACTATAGCAGCTGATCAAATATTTTCATTACCACAGACAAATATTTCTTTTTTTTTTATTTCAATGAAAGATAAATTTAAGTTTGTTATTTTTTCGACGCTTTTAAAAAAAATCTTTTTTTATCATTCAGCAATCAGGACCAGAGAAATTTCATTTCTTCCCGTCCATTTTTAATTTTTTCGTTGTTGTTTTTTTTTTTTTTTTTTTTTTTTTTTTCCTTTATAGCTATATTTGACAATAAATAAACAGTTGTCTGAAAAATTTCTTATAACAAAAATAAAAAAATTTGATAAAGCAAAATAAGAAGGAACATTTTTTTTTCATATATTGATCTATGCAAGAAAATATGTGGTAAAAATGAATTGAATAATGAAAAGAGTCCCAAGTAATGAAAGTTCCAGTTTAAAAGTCTGAGAAGAAATGCATTTTTGCTTATTAGTTGTCAGGGGACTAGGAACAAAGGAAATGCCCGAATGAATAAAAAGGTCATAGAAAACTGGCACAAAAGGAGGACAAGTGCAGGCATGACTGGGTGAGGAAGGTGATCCACTGGGAATTGTGCAAACGACTAAAAATTTTACCACACTGAAAAAAGGTACATGCATTAAACAGACTGTCCTGGAAACTGAGAGGCACAAAATTCTCTGTCACTTTAAGATATAAGCGGATCGCTAATCCAAAAGATCCGATCTAGTATTGATTTATGCAAATAAAAGAACTTGTTAACTATCAGGCTTCACTTTTCCAGCAGATAACAATGAATGTAAAGAAAACCAAAAACAGAACATAATAGGTAACTGAATCTTGCCAGAGTTCAGGAAATAGTTGTAAAACATAAAGGTGATAGTGATACCAATCATAGTAGGAGCCCTTGTAATAGGTCTGTAGTCCCTGGGGAAATATTCAAGGAAGAATTGAGACTATCCAGACAACAGGCACTGCCAAGATAAGCTACAATACTTAGTCTTGGAGAACTGAGGAGGCTGCAGTGATTACTACTAGTTAGTACCGTTAGTACTGACGTGAAAAACACAAAAAAGTAAAATAATAATTATAATATTGTTGGATTCCATCCGTCTCCCAGAGACAATGGTTTAGTGCCCAAAAAACATGGAACCACATAGCCTGGGCAGGTTGGTATGGAGGATGAGCTGTTGCTCAAGCAGTATGTCCCCCTTTCCACACAGCTGTTGTGATCCAAAGGAAAAAAGAAACAATGCAGTTTGGCAATGATAGTATCGCAGGAGATGTTGGGTAGCACTAAAGTTCAACATCCCACCACCTTACGGACTCCAGCCATGGATTTGATTTTGGGGTTTTCTGCTCAAGTCTTTCCTTTGGATGAGGTATAGCTGCTAGGCTGCGGAGGTTTTATAACAGTGTTTTCTTTGTCTAGATGGATTGCCATCCAAGGCTAAGGAGCCCCATCTACCTTATTTGGGGATTTATGTGAGTAGTAAGTACCCCAATCCTACTACTATCGGTGTGGATGGTTGATAGTCCCCCTGCAGCTCATCCACCCGTTGACAGCTTGTAGACTCGTAGAAAATCTTTAAAATAAAGGTCCGTAAAAATGTTGAAAAAATTTTCCAGATAATGATTTACTGTATTATTTGGATTATTCGGACTATTGTCCTCATCTTTGTTATCTGTACAACGTTTTGGTCGATGTGCCCACCGGCCTTCTTCAGGTATTTCTTGTCGCACTCGGGAACCTTCTGTTCGTAATCGGGAGCCATCATGGAACTTTGAACCCAACCCTTTCTTTCAATCCACTGTGGTATCCTGTACTCATTCCGCTAACCATAGCTGTGTACAGGTGTTAAGCTGTATAATTATCATTATTCAGATGATTTACTGTATTCTGCCACTGTAATAGTTTGGAACATCCAACAGTATTCATTCCTTCCTCATTTGAAGCCACTCTTTGCAAGGAATTTTTTCTCCCTCAGTTGCTTATTAGATCTTATGACCCCCAGACCTGCATTTTGGAGGTCCGACCACAGCTCACCAAATATATTTGTGCAACAGCAGACTGTGCTGTGCTCAGTAGTTGTTTGATCCTGTTATAGCAAATTGCAGGGATTTTTGTGCAAACGATTCTTCGGGCATTTGTAGCACATGACCAAACATGGACCCTTGTAGTTACACCCTCCCTTGTTGATAGTGGAAATGTGTTGCCGGCATGTATGGATTTGTTTTCCTTTGATTGTTTGCATACGAGTTCAATCCAATCTTATCTTCGGTTATGGTAGATCTCTCGAAGAGACAATATGGTCAAGATTATCCCTATTAGCTGTTTATTAATATAATACCTAGAATTGTGGGGAAGAAGGGGGATAATTCAAGTGGATTCTACTACTCTATGTAGAGCCTGTAGTTCTATGAGCAGATGCATCAGAAAAGGGCTGGGGAGCTCAATACAGTTTGGAATAAGTCAAATGTAAAAAAGTATCGGCGAAAACCAGAATTTCCGGGAGAAAAAAAAAACTATCATTATTATGACCAATTACAGTTCTAATAAGTCTTTTCAGACCGAGCTCCGACTCAAGTCAAATGTAGGAAAGCAGTTGCAAAGACCAGATTTATACATGCAGAGATTGTTGGAGATTAGGCTGTTTGGCCATTGGTATCCGGTGATCGTTCTCGGATGTTTGTGGTGACAGGCATCAAGTTTATCTAGAGATTATCTTCTTTATCAGCTGCTTATTTTTCATCCTTTGGTTTTTCTCATGAAAAAAATGATGTAAATAGAAAGGTTTTGCTACATGTTTAAGATAGTTTTTTGTTTCTGTATATATACAAACAGAACCATACAAACGAATTAATATATACAAACAGAACCATACAAACGAATTAATATATACAAACAGAACCATACAAACGAATTGATATATACAAACAGAACCATACAAACAAACAGAACCATACAAACGAATTGGTATATACAAACAGAACCATACAAACGAACCATACAAACGAATTGAATATACAAACAGAACCATACAAACGAATTGGAATATATACAAACAGAATATCTCAAAATAGAATATTTTACTAATTTAACTAAGTATGAAATATCTTAAAACATATGTGTGGCCGTAGATATCTAAGTTAGTTTCAAATTATCAATAATACCAGGGAAAGAAAACCCGTGTAAATTAGGACAGGTGCCAGGGACAACAAAACGTTACAATTTTCATACACTCTAATATTCAGCAATATATGAGGTCGTGTCAAAAAGTAATACCATTTTGTTTAGGAAAGGTATAATTATCAACACAGGAACATGTATCATACATCAAAATGAAGCTGGCCCTCTGTGGATCACATCTCTACTTCTCCACATAGTCAACGTTTGTCTTCATAGCAATGTTCCAACTTTGAATGAGAACATGCATCCCTGCTTCATAGAATTCTGTTGACTGTTCTTTGAGCCACCTCTTCACTACAGATTTCCCTTCCTCGTCACTGAAATAATGTTTGCCTCTCAAACCCTCTTCCATGGGGTCGAAGAGATAATAGTCTGAAGGCGCTAAATCTGGTGAATATGGAGGATACGATAAAGTTGTTCACCCGAATGAGGCGAATTCGCC
>CM042137.1:120675183-120720183 GCA_023376005.1 Doryteuthis pealeii | reverse complement strand
GGGGAGCAGAGTCCAATTTTATGATTCTGTTGCATGCTGGGCTTTTTTGTCTTTCATTGTTTGGGAATCTTATTGGGGGGGGGCTATCTGCTGTTTGTTTACTTTTTTTTTTTTTCTTTTTTAAATTTTTATTATATATGTTTATGATGATATTTATAACTATTAGTTAACCCTATTAATAGTAAACTGAAACTGACCTAATTTTTTTTCTTTTTTCAGATGTTTGTGACCCAAAGTATTTTGGAATCAACTGTAAGGCAGAATGTCATTGTAAGAAATCTCAAGTATGTGACCAAAAGACTGGTATTTGCCCGGGACCCTGTGCTCGGAAATATATGGGACCAAATTGTCAACAGAGTAAGTACCTTTTTAAAGATCAACTAAATATTTTTTCCTACTTTTGAAAAACATTCTTCAGTACAAACATTGGTAACAATATTTTGATAAAACCTGCCAATAATTTAAATTTGTAGCATTTTCATTCAGTTTTCTAATCATTTTCCTTGGTTTTCTATGTTATTATCACAATCTTTCAATTAAATCTTGTATTCTATCCTAAAAGAAAAATTCTGGTTTTGATCTGATAAATTCTTCAAAATATTTTTGGTATTTTGAACTCCATAGCACCATTGGCCAGACAATATAATAACAACTAGAAAACTGATTTCAAACAATGGTTTTAAGTCACTAATAATAATCCTTAGTAAGCAATTATAGCTTCAAGTAACAGTTAAGTATGAGAATCCAATAAAAAAAATTTGCATGCAATTGTATGGTAACCATTCCTATCTAATACTAACCATTTGTTTGCACACGGTTATCTGATTTAAAGTAACTAATTATAATCCTTATTAAACAATTATAGCTTGAAGTAACTATTCTTAATACAAATGATTTACACATTTTGAATAAGAATTTTTACACATTTGACCTATATATGTGAGACACTAACAGGTACTACAACTAATGCCAATCCCTAGTTCTCCAAAACTGGAGCTTCACCAACAGACGCAGTTTAGTGTCATACTCAGGACCCCCCCTTTCCCAAACCTATAGTCCTTATGGCAAATCCCCAACCCTTTTTATCATGTCTATATATATATATATATATATATATATATATGTGCTAGAGGGCAGTAGCTGAGGGTATTATTGTTAAACTGCATCTAATGGTGAAGTTCCAGTTTTGGAGCTCCAGGGAGTGTGGAGTACTCCTTCATTACTATTACAGCCAGTTTTACTCTGACCCGGAGTGGTAGTACCTATTAAGGCCCTATTATGGGTTAAATAGGAAAAATGTGTTTTTAAAAGAAAAATGTAGATATTCAAGTATGAATAAAACAGAACGTCTTTGACATCAAATAACCCAACAAGGGTTGAAATGCCATAAAATCCAACCAACAATTCAAAACAATGTAGTGTTGACATTTATGGAAAAATTCTAAAAAAAAATCATGTCTTTGCAAGAAAAATATTTGACCCTTGTGTATATAAATTTATAACCTCGATTCTGATGATGTTCCTTACCAGTGAATGTGGTAGTGACACGCTTCAAACAAGAGTGAAATTCTTTTGTCTTTGTGCATAATTTCAAAGACAATGACACTTAGCATTCCAGCAGTTGCTGGTGTGTAAAAGTGCATTTTACACACTTTTGTTTATTTGAACACAAATCCTCCAAGGTCTTTTCTTTATTCTTTGAGGCTGTCCACTTGTTAGTTGATAGAAACATGGATGATATGTGAATCAGCTAGTGAAATGTCAACCTGGATTTCATTTGTTCTTTAGAAAGAGTCAACAAAAGACTTTGAATAATAGGAATTTCATAATATAAAAGTATCAAAAGGAAGCTTCCTTTGAGCTATCATTGAAGTCAAAAGATGTTACTTATAAATGATATATATATAATGTCTATGTATATAAGAATGAATGTATATTTGTGTGTGTGTGTATATATATGTATATTTCTGTGTCCTTAGATGTGCATATATATATATGTGTGCATGTGCATATATATATATGTGTGCATGTGCATATATATATATATGTGTGTGTGCATGTGAATATATATATATATGTGTGTGCGCATGTGAATATATGTGTGTGTGTGTGCATGTAAATATATATGTGTGTGTGTGTGTGTGTGCATGTGAATATATGTGTGTGTGAATATATGTGCGTTTGAATATATGTGTGTGTGTGTGTGCGAATATATGTGCGTTTGAATATATGTGTGTGTGTGTGTGTGGGCATGTGAATATATGTGCGTTTTAATAATTATGTACGTGGGCATGTGAATATGTGTGTGTGTGAATATATGTGCGTGTGAATGTGTGTGTGTGTGGATATATATGCATTTGATTATATATGTACGTGTGCGTTTGAATATATGTGCATGTAAATATGTTTGTGAATATATATGTGTGTGCGTGTGAATATATGTCTGTTAGTGTGTGTGTGAATATATGTCTGAGAGTGTGTGTGTGTACATATATGAGCATGTATGCATATATATGAACAAGTATGCATGTGTGCATATATATATATATATATATATATATATATACAGATGATGAGATATTAACTGAAAAGCAAATATCAACATAATAAATAGAGAGATCTCAACAAGAATTTAGATAAAAGGAACAATGACCAATATAGATGAATAGGAATATGTTGAAATTCCTAATTGTCTGTTGTAGTTGGAGAGTACAATGATGAAATTTAAGAGGAGGTTTGCTAAGCACAACGACTATCGTCATAGGAAATGGTATTAACACTGCAAGTTCAAATCCTGGTCAAAGCTGTTTGCATTTCATTTCAAGCTAATACTCTTGGGTAAGGCATGAATCTATCCATTCCCCTCTACTTATGGGTAACTTTCTGGAAAAACTGGGTTCGGATCATATGACTTTTAGGCACCCCTTTTGCGATCTCGATTCATAAGGACATGTTTTTCATTTACACCGTCAAAATCCAGTTGTTTGTTAACCGACGATTTTTAGATTTTTTTCAAAAATTAAACTAACCCCTAACCCTAACCCCTAACAAACAACCGGATTTTGACGGTGGAAATGAAAAACATGTCCTTATGAATCAATATCGCAAAAGGGGTGCCTAAAGGTCATATGATCCCTGGGTTCTCTATCCTAGGTAAAGCAACCAGTCTACTATTGGATAATCTGATCTGTGCAGTAAAGTGGAGAGCTGATGGTAGGTGTGGTACTCCACCTTGTCAAAATCACAATCTCTCCTGGTCTAGTGTTAGCAAAAATGGAATAGAATTCCTCACTGTGAGGCTGATACCAACAATAGGCCACTCTGCCAACTTTAGTGTATTATTCTAAGAAATAAATCCAATTATTGTTTTTATTATAATCAATAATCATCAGTATTTGGCCATTCCTTACAGAATGGTGGTGCCTAGAACATACCAGACCCCATATTTTTACCTTGGTATTGCCAAGTATGTTTAGCTATCATCCTCATCAATTTTTTTCTTTAATATTTGTGCAAGTAAGAATAGTTGACTTTGGCAGTATTATGTTTTGGAAGAGTTAAGTGAAGTTGTACACAATAGCTTCTTTTTTCTTTTTTTTTCTTAGACATATGATTTTAACACACTTGAGAACTGGGAGCTGTAATAATTCCCTTTCCTTATTTCAGGCTTGATCTCTGAGAAGATCTATAGATTTAATCTTTATCTAATCAAAATACTTAATATTTGCTATTTTAGTCTTGCTTTTGTGAAATTAGTTTTCTGTTTCATCCTCAAAGAACAAGAGATAAGAATGAGATAAAGTAAATTGATTTTCTAAATTGAAGTTTTTATTCTTAAGTTGTCCAAAATTCCTGGCTGATGCATTTTTATTATTATCATTTGTAATTTGTATTTTTCATCTTCTTCTTCTTTGAGCGCCCTAGGTACAATGCTAAATTGCATTCAGTGGTGAGACTACAATTCTGGAGCTCTGCAGTCACTATTTCACTGCCTTGTTTGTATGTTTACATATATGGAGGCAAATGGTGTAATGGTTATCATCTTGGGAGATTGACATGATGAGATGAGTTCATTAGTGCAAATACCCATGGGAAAATTATGTCCAACTATTCTCCCTACAGCTATGGGTAAATAGTAGAACAGTCTTGGTTAGGCATCAGTCAAGGAGAAGGAAAACTCTGAATTCAAACCTGTTCAACTCCACTTAAGAAATTGAGCTTGTGTCACATACTGATCATGTGACAAATATATACAAGTGTTGTGGACTTGGGAAAGGTATGAATGCAACTATTCTTCCTTCAACTATGGTTAAATAGTAGGGCAGACAGGCAACCAATTTAGAAGGAAAACTCTGAATTCAAACCTGTTGAACTTTGCTTGAGAAGTAGATCTTGTGTTGCATCCTTGTCATGCAGAAAGGCTAGTAACATCCAGCCATAGCATCTATATGATTGTTCCAATTGTATTGTTCTTATGGCAAACACCCAACTTTTTTATCCTATATGTGTGAGAAAGTGGTGGTTGTGAGTCGTAGTGTCCCGGGTATGATGCTAAACTTCCTCTAGTGATGAGATTCCAATTCTGGAGCTCCAGAGCGTTTGGAGTACCCAATCATTGACACTACACTTAGGTCCATATATTAGTAAAAAATATCAAATGTAATAATTAAATTATCATACTGGGTTATGTCTACAGGTTCTGCTGGTATCTGGAATATTACAAACAGTATTTTATTATGTTTTTTCTTTTTAAATTAGGCTCTAGACATCTAAAGACTGTAAAGTAATGCTTTGAGAATTTCGTACTAAAGCAGCAATACCAACCATCTATTGACGTAATTATGTTGTTATGGTAAACATACTTTCAGCTGGGAAGATCAGGTGGGAGATAATCTGTTATAGCCTAAATAAAATTTCAAGTTTCCTCCTGATGAGATTTCTGACTATTCACATATTTTATTTATCTTTTATCAAAGCTGTCTTTTCTTGCTACTGTTCTTAATCTTTAGGCAATGTTGAAAAGTTTTTAGAGTTTACGAGACGACCTGTAAACCCGTTGGTTGGTTGTTTGGTTTTTACGATATATCAACCCTTTTCAGGTCATTTAATGCCAAATAAAATCATTTTGATAAACTTAGTCACAGGTTGCTTATATTACATGCTGTTGCTTAAGTGGTCAACCAATTAATTATTGAACAGGCTCATGGCTGATTCACTTTGGTAATCTAGCAGGAACTAGTGCTTTTTGACCGTAATGTAAGTTCATTGGCTTTCACCATTCAATTCATGAGGTGGGGGGGGGTATTTGTCTCATACCCTACTTGTATGGACTGGGCACAAGGCCTCGTTTTAACGTGGGTCCACCCACAAGCCGAAGCTCATGGGTGGGAAAGAACAAAGATTGTCTCAGGCGCTGGGCAATAAACCCAGCCCTGCCTCTAAAGGGACAGGTACTGTCTGGGGGTAAAGCTCCCTGGGATCAACGCTATTATTTGTACTTTACCGGTCCAGTGGCCGAAGCACACTGGACCCCTGGGTGTGGAAGGCAATTACTGAGGGTATTAATGCTTTTATAAGGGTCAATCAATTAGGGGATTTTTTTTAAGTCTGCTCTACTATCTTACCCATAACTGGAAGGAGAATAGTTGGATTCATACCTTTCCCATGGGTATTTGTGCTATGTGAAATGCAAACAGCCTTATCTGGGATTGTAACTCTGGTTGACGAGTCCATTTCCTATGACTCTAACCTTACACTACACACCTCCAAAAAAGAAAGGCGAGATATGCTTACATAATATGAATTTAATTTTTTAAGTATATAGTTAATATTTTTTGCATATAAATTGATGTTTTTTTGTTCTTTTTCTTTCAGAGAGACTAAAATCTCGAACATCAAAGTCAAATGACCCTAAAGCTAAGGGTAAACTTTCTATTGATCTGAATGACAAGAATAATGATGGTTCGTTATGTATGATGACCAAACGAATGAAGGACCCCCTATGGAAAACCTGGATGGGAGACGTTGTTGCAATAAAGAGGATTGTCATCTATACCCTTACGACAGAAAGCAGTAAGATATTTTTTCTTTTTTTCACTTTATTTTCTTTCTTTTTGGATTCCAGTCTTTCTTTTATTTCCTTTTTTCTTCCTTAGTTTCTTTCACATTTTCTTTTTCACTTATTTCTTGCTTTCTTTTCTCATTTCACTTATTTCCTTTTTTTCACTCTTTCACTTGTTCTTTCTTTCTCTTTCACTTTCTTTCTCACCTTTGTTTTTCACTTTCTTTCTTTTTCACTTTCTCCCCAGCTATGCATACTTTTACAAGGATTACTCTGAAATTGAATCACCCTTGAAGGTTTACATGCCATTAAATAAAGAAACCAAACCTGTCAAAATTACTTGTGTAACAAGTTTAAAATTTATAGATTAACTCTTTGCCTACTTTAAACGACTCTCAGCAGCTCTCTCACCATTGCAATCCTACCATAAGCCTCTGATGGTTAGTTCATTAGAATTGACCAGAAATAATCAGATTAAAATTATAATACAATTTTATTTGAATAGGTTGAGTTTTCAAGTTATAAAGTATGAAATAGATGATCTGTGGTGTTCAGACATCAAGAATAAAATTGCAAATTCCCACTTCCATCATTCTATTTATACTTTCTATCTGATCAAGGGCAGATCACCCTGTTCAGCCTTGACACAGGGGAAGATCACTATTCTACTTATACAGAGGTGAAGAGATAGGGAACTTTGAAATATCCCATCATACAGGTAAAAAAAAAAAAGAACTTGGTACAGCCATGAGGGAAATTTGGTAAGCAAAGAGTTAAAAGCATCAGCTGGAATATGAAATTAACAAGGATGTCAATGCTCTCAGGTTTATTTGTGTTTTTTTTAATCTGAGATTGTTTTTAACACCTTCATTACCAATGTATTTTTAGCAGAAAGACTTGGTCAATATAGATTCCTCAAAGACTAATTAGCATCACTGGAAATCAGATATTAGACAGAGGAAATCAATTGTGTAGTATTTTTTGTTGTTTTTTAATTTTTTATTATGCTATGACATAGTCTCGGTTACAGATGGATTTCTATTATTGATAGATTTGGCACCAGAAGTATTTTCTTCACGGCATGTTTTCTCAATGAATCAGCCATTTCATCTGAATCTGTGTTCAAGTATGAGCAACGATCTAAGAAGCTGCATCTGCAAGCCATACAGATGTTGATCTAACTCACAATACTGAACTATCCTCATCTTTTTATCACTGGAAGCGAAACTTTCTGCAGAATTTAAATATCTTTTAATTTTGTATATTATTATTAGTTCTATTTTCACAAGTGAATTTGGAGCTCATATAATAGCAGGTGGCTTGGTCACTATATAACCAGCTTGGTACACTCACATCCTTGGCTGCTTTGCAAAGAGCTCACTGCACTAGCAACCTCACAATACAATATTTGAAATCTCATAATCTCATAGACATTGTTTCTGCACAAAATGGGAAAAGGCATGCCTGGTATTATTTTTAACCACCAAAAAATTGTTTTTTTTCCTCTATTTTTTTTATATTCAATACAAAAAAAAAATCCCCAATTATTTGACTTTTTATCTGGTACCCTTTAGCTAGTAACTAATACTTTTTACAGAATGCCCTTTACTTTTTTATTTATCCATTCACTTTAGCTGACTGAGCTATTAAGAAGAAAAAGTTACAAAATTTACCCTGAAGAAATAAGTCATTTTATATATATATATTTATCAACTCCTCCACACAAGCAGGATGTGACACAAGGTGAATTTCTTAAGGTTTGAATTCAGTTTTCCTTCTCCAACACTGGTTGCCAAACTAAGGCTAAAGAACCCAGTCTGTCCTACTATTTACCTGTAACTGTAGGTTGAATAGTAAGATTTTTATTTTCACATGGACATTAGCACTATGTGAAATGCAAACAGCCTCATCCAGGATTTGAAGTCAGGTCGCCAAGTCCATTTCCTATGATGATAACCATTACACCACATACCTTCATAAAATAAACCATTTTATATGTAGATATTTTATGTGTTTTATTAATTTGTTAATACCTACATGACAATGTACAGAGGACAAAATGAACACAAGATGCACATTTAAGAAATGGGGATGTTATGTAATTAAGGGGTAAATTAGCAAAAAGTTTAATTAACATCCTTTTGTATGTGTTAATAATAAATGCGTTCTTTATCTTAATCGCACTGTGTTATTCACCTGGTTATCTTTAGGTAGTTCTTGGAAATTCCTGAAGGTGGCGGTAATTCTGGTGTTCGACTCAAAATAATTCAGCTGCCTGGAAGAAACTGATAGATACAACTGCTAATTTTCTCAGTGACTTTGTGACTCATTGATAATAGTTTTTTTTTGTTTTTTTTTATGTAATTACAAAAAGTCCATGTAGTTATTTTTAATCTATAGTCGTGCTTCACCACATTTCAGTCTGTAATGACTTGTACAACCAACTGTTATGGTTGTGTGAAATTCTGAAAAGCTTATCATTATTCAACTTGGTTGGATGACATGTGGAGTTTTAAGGATTTTATGCTGGTTAAAAGTCGCTGATTATTTCTGGTGCATGTTCCGAGGTTTTCCTTTTATTCCATTATATTTGGTGGTTCTTCCTTCTTATGGTGGTAGAGCTGAAAAGGAATTGAAGGAAGAGACACAGACAAAAGGTAGTTTTAGGTTTCAGGTTTAATTCGTGGGTTATAGCTACCTGATGGAGAAGAAATTTCTTTATGTCCTGTAATAGTGTCTGATTCCACTTAAGGCCAGAGTCCAAATGACTGAGGGAGTTTCTTGGTAGTAGTAAGTGAGTCCTTTTTCCTGCACATGCCCAGAGTGTTCTTCCTGTCTGAGGGCTCATGTTAGATTGTTATATTATTTTTTTTAATTTTTTTTTTTTAATTTTAACTCTATTTTAATCCATACAGACTAACTCAAAAAGGATGAATATATTTGTCAGAACCACTTATACAATTTGGTGTGCAGTTAGAAAGGCCGAAAGGGGGTGGGAGATTCCCCATGGTTTAGTGGATAACAAGCTGTAGGGCAACATCATTGTAAGTGACTTCCAACTCCTGTCGCACTACAGACCTGTTGGCTTGGACTGTAGAATATGCCAACTGCACCTCTGCAGAGGGGTAAGACACCTTCCCAATGGGGCCACATTAGCCATGGGTGGTAACCAGTGATGCTTAAGGATGAAAGCCTGGTGGCTAAGCAGTCCATGACACTCCACTTTGGTCCTTATTTAGGCTGGACGGGTGGTCAGCTAGACCCTCTCTATCAATTGGCTGGGCATGTCAAGCCCTAGAACCTATATGAATGTCCCAACTCCATTGCCCTGATGTTATATATGTGCTAGAAAGCAGTGGGTGAGGTTTTTATTGTCTTGGGTATGATGTTAAACTCTGTCTGATTGTGAAGTTTCAATTCTAGAGCTCTGGGGGATGTGGAGTACCCCTTCATCACCATTACTCCCAGGTCAACTGACCGGAGTGGTAGTACCTGTTAGGGTCCCATTTATAGGTTGAATAGAAAAAAGGAGTTTGAAAAAAAAATTTAAATGAAAAAAGTTTTATGAAAATTGTATACCCACCAGGAATAAATAAAACAATGTCTTCAGCATCAACTAACCCAACAAAGGTTGACATGCTGTAAAATCCAACCAACTAACCAAAATAGTAATATTCTTTTAAATAGTATGAATACTATTTCATTCACTTTCAGACTAATACACTTGGGAATAATATGAACCCCAATTACCCAAGCTGTGGATTAAATAATATCACTACTGTTCTTCTACAAGGATATCTTTTATTTAAAATTTTTTTTTTTTTTATCATGTGATTTTTTACAATTCCTGGCTGAATCCAGACCCACAATCCTCCAATTTTGTATCCTCCAATTTTGGATCCTCAAGTTTTAATTAATGCAATTGTTTTTGTTGATTTTTTTTGTTGATTTTTTTTTTATTATGTGATTTTTTACAATTGATTTTTTATGACTTGGAAATAACTAGCTTAATTACCGCCCAATAACACAGCATTTAAGCTAAGGCATTATATCCTTGTTTTAGTTTTATTTATTTATATATTTGTGAAGAACTTGCTGTTATAATGTTAGCTATAACAAAGGCGTTATTATATAAACATGCTTTTATTTATATTTAACTAGCAGCGGCTACCCAGTGTCGCCTGGGTAGAGGGGGATTTTTTTTAAGTTAGTCCTGCAGATCCATTATTACTGAACTGGGAGTTGAATCCTCATGGGATGCCCCATTTAAATCCCTATGTAAAAAAACAGACTTTGCATTGATCCAGCTACTCTGAAAAGAAATGTTAATGTCTACTATCTAAAATATTAAATGAAAAAAAATCCATGCTGTTATCATTTAAATTTTATTTTTTAATTATCTTCACGAATATAAATAAAATCTATCATTTTTGCTCAAAAACCAAGCCCTGGTGATATTTAATGTGTATATATATTTACTTTGTTGTTAATTGTTTTATTTTCGAAGTTTCCTCTGGACATACATATACACACAACTGCCTTTTATATATGTATAGATGGGTATAAAGAGATATATCAACCGGTGCATCTATGGTCTATGTATGCTTGAAGTGTGTCTGACAGTTCACGTTGTATTCCTACACTACAGGGTTGTACTGAGTGGATGTAGGGAAGTAGTTGTCATGTTACTGTTACAATATTCATCTTATTTTATTTTTTTTTACTTATTTATTTGTTTTTTGTTTTCTTTTTCAGAACTGTTTTCACCTTTTAAGGTGTACATAGGTAATCACACGAGTGTCAACAATGCAATGCTTGTACATCACCATCAGAAGCAAATCAACCACAGTGGCAAGGTGGAAATTAACTTCCAGCAGAAAAATTATGGAAAAAATGTGTTCATTATTCTACCAGGAAGTAAACGAAAGTTAATCTTGTGTGAAGTTAAAATTGGGGAAGGTAAGTAATTATTTGCCTATATAGCCTATATTATCACCTTACATGTTGTAGTTGATGGTTCTAGCCAGGTGTGCTTTTTTGTATTATTTAGATTATTCGGACTATTGTCCTCGTCTTTATTGTTATATACATAACATTTCAGCCAGTGTTCCCTCCTGCTTTCTTCAGGTGTTTCTTGTCAGACTCTGGAACCTTCTCTTCAAATTTTGTAACCTTCTTATCAAACTCGGTAGCCATCATGGAACTTCAAACCAAACCCTTTATTTAATCTACATGGGTAGACTATTTTCATTAACCATGTCGGGGTACAAATGTTGAGCTGTGTTAAGTATTCTATGTTACTATCGATCTTGTCCAGGATTGAACCTGCAGCACAGATATGATTGTCATTTAGAACTATATTAAATCAACACCTATATCCATTGGAATATGGAAGATTAGGACAATAATCTGAATAATCCAAATAATTAAGCTTCATCTTAAAAATTCAGAGAAATAGCTGTGCTTTTGTTGTATAGCCCTGTCTTATTACCATCTTCTAGTACTTAGCTTCTATCTTATGTCTCTTCTCTTTTTTTATAACAGCCCTAAGATATGCTGACTATATCCCATCATAGGACCCTTCCCCACAAAAATGATAATAATAATAATGAAATTTATTTTGTACAGTGCTCAGGTGCACCACAACTCATCAAAGTCTCATGTTAAGTACACAGAATAATGTATTAGTGTCAGGAACATGAACAGTTTACAGTAGTAATATGCATGTATGTGCGTGAGATATGTATGTGGAGAGTGGCATCAGGTATAGTGTCGGCAGACTACAGGAAGCATGGTGGCTTTGACAGACTCAGTGCTTAGAAATGTCCTGGATATGATACAAAACTAAATTTTATTGCCATTTCTCACAGGTCAACTCTGTTCCTGCATGGTAGTACTTGTAAGAGTTCCTTCTATGAGTCATATAGTGCTGTTTAAAAATGATTCATATTTAATTGGAACACTTGATGCGATATAACTAAATTAATTGTATTAAGAATAGTTACTTGTATTGTTTCCGAATTATTAACTAATTAAAACCATATAACAAGTAAGCATCAAAGTGAAGTGTTGAAGGACATAGACTGCTCAGCCACCAGGATTCAGTCCTTAAGCATTACGGATCATTATCCACGGCAAAACTTCAGAAGTGTAGGCAGCATATTCTACTGCCATAGGTAACATTGAATATTTGAAATTTGATATTGAAATATGACCTGTGATTGTATGAAGATGATTTTCAACATTTTAACGTTCAGGGAATTTTTTACATACATCGGGGAATCATCCAATAATAATGTTGACTAATTTACACTTCACACACACAATTACCAACAGCCATATACTGTTCTCAACACCACTTAATGAACATGGCCACAGCTTAGAAGAATTCTTGCTTTATCTTATCAGAGAGATCAGACTCCCATATGATCGATAGTCTCTTTATAGCAGTCCTTGCCCTTCCAATGCATATATTTGACATTGCTTTCTGTAGATGAGATATTACTATCTAGGTATTTTAAATGCAACAAAAAAACCGAAATAATCGTTTTTTCTGAAATACTGTTTTGAAATAAGTCTTAGAAATTGAATCAGTTTAACCCTTTGTCTACCACTACCATCTGCAATAGCATAGTGAAATGGTTGACAAGCTTGTATCATATCACTGATCCTTTACTACTGAATAGAAATGTTTTCATTTAATTCTTTTCTCTTTTTTAACTCTAAACGATTTTTCTAAGAGCTGACGATTTCTGGGATTTTCAGGGAGTCCGGCATTTTGTATGTTGCATGGTTTTGGGCACTCTGATAGATAAAGGGTTAATAATGAAGTTAAAAAAGTCGTTTTATGTGTTTGATATTAGAAATGATTCAGAGCTCTAGGGATGGTAGAATATGGAATCCTCCATGAACCGGAAGCAAACAAATGACCTTGGTTGTCCACTGGAAAAGCCTGATTCATAGTGAATTTGGATTATCTCTCAATCCTTTGATAAGATCTAGGTCACTAGTTTATCATATCATCTGAGCATCTGAAATCTAGTCATGGTTGAATGAATTGCATCTTGCCTAAACACCAGATGGACACAGTTTTGCTTAGCCACTGAATAAGAAGCAAATTAGACTAGATATTGCTTTTTTAAGTCACTATATATATATATATATATATATATATATATATATATATATATATATAGCCCTGTCAAAGAATTTTCTTTGATTTATGTTTTCAATCTATGCTGTATTCACTGATTGGTGATCTACTATTTTTGAAACAGATATTTGCTTACTCTCTCTCTCTCTCTCTCACTCTCTCTGTCATACACACACACACTCTCTCTCTCTCACACCCACACACACTAACTCTCTCTCTCTCTCTCTGACATACACATGTGCAAACACTCACTCTCTCAAACATACACATGCACACACATACACACATACTCTTTCACACACATATACATACACACTCACTCTCTCTCTATCTTGCATACTCATCTCACTCTCTCTCTCTCTCACACATACACATGGATACATACTCAAATATATACACATGCACAGACAAACTCTCTCTCTCTCTCTCTCTCTCTCTCTCTCTCTCTCTCTCTCTCTTACACACACACACACACACACACACACACTGAGACGTCTTAGCTTTTGTACAAGGTGTATCAAAAAAGTATCAACTTTTTTTGCACTTTTGGCACACCTTGTATTCTGAAAAAAATTAACATTCCATTCATTATTAATTTCTATCTTGGTTAATACAGCTTCAAATCAATACTTTTATGACACACCTTGTATATATATACATATTTATATCTTAGCTGTTCCAAATTCAAGACTCACTACTTAAATTCATTTTTTCAACAAATCCTAATAAAGGAAATTTGAAGTCGAACTTCCCTTCCCATTTTCAAATCTTAGACGGTGAATCTACTCAGATTTGCGTATGAGCCAATGAAACAAACACATTTAGGGACTATTCATCCATAAAGAGTTAAAGGTTCACTTGCCAAATCCTCTTGTTCAATAATCTGCCAACAAGAATATCTAAGTGTTATAAAAATGAAATACATGTTCTAAACAACATTGAAACATCTCCATACTGTATAGAAAGCCTCTCACTTTTTTATCATATATGTGCTAGCAGGTGCTCTTAATGTTCTGGGTGTGATTTAAACTTTATCTGATGGTGAAGTTTCCATTCTGTAGCTCTGTGAAAATATGGAGTATCCCTTCATCACCATTACTCCTAGGTTCCCTTTGACCCGGAGTGGTAGCACCATTCAAGGTCCCATAATAATAAAAATGAGTTTATAAAATATGCGTTTAAGAAAAATTGAGTTTGAAAAAGAAAATTGAATACCCAACAAGAATGAATAAAACAACGTCCTCAGCATAAAATAACCCAACAAAGGTTGACATGCCGTAAGATCCAACTAACTAACCAGCCACTAAACCAGAAGTGCTCCAGTAGTATTTATAATACCACCAGACTTTAATTTTTTTCTGCCACATCATAAGACAAAATACAACCTTTATTAATCCAAGAACGGTCATCCATTTTACACAATAGAAAAAATTCACAACAATATACAACAAGAAATGTAAATATGAATGTACAATGAATGCAATTCCCTAACTGCTTGGCATAAAATAATCCTAGATAGGTTGACCTACCATTTAAATCAATAAAGTATGAGATAAGAATACTGTGAACAAATTATTTGTATTAAGTAGATTTACTTAAAGCTACAACTGTTTATAAATAATAATATAATTTCAAGTAATTAATAATAATTACTCGACAAAAGAAAAAGACAACCAATCAACCTACCCTAACACCAGGGGAAGTACCCTACAAGTTTTATAAAGCAATATGTTTTTGTTTTGATTTTTTTTAAATTAAAATAATAAAAAATAAAAATTAGTGAAATATATCACTAATTATGACTGAGCCTATTCTAGTAAGGACCACCCTTAGCGGAGTTTAACAGGTTTGAATTCAGTGTTTTCCGTCTCCTAGACTGGTTGCCTAACCAAGTTTAAAGAGCCCAGTCTGCCCTACTATTTACCCATAGCTGGATGGGGAGTAGTTTGATTCATACCTTTCCCAAGTATATTAGTGCTATGTGAACTGTAGCTTCGTCCAGGATTTGAACTCAGGATGACGAGTCCATTTCCAATGACTCTAACCATTACACCACGGCCTCCAACTTTTTTAGTACATTTCATATATGTATGTATAAATGTGTGAGGGCTTTTCTTTTCTCCTCTCTTTTTGAATACTTTTTTTTTTTTTTTTAAATATTTACTTAAACTGAAAATTTGCTCTTCCGGCAATATTTATAATATGCAGACTTTTGCCCAGTGGCATTTCAAGATTGCTGACGGTGTTTACAAATTTGTTTCAATCTTGAATAATGATATCTTATTCTTTCATAACATTGAATTGTTAACTCAGGAGATTTCTCTTAGTTTAAAAAAAGTTTCTGCTCACAGGAATTGCCCTCTTTTTTTCTTTATACATTCCTACTTGGCCAAATTCAACTAATGTTTATTCCTGAAAATGCAGCATAAACTGCTAAAGTAGCTTTTTTTAAAACTTTTTTTCTGCTAATTTGTTATTGCTACTGAAAAGTTCTTGTAACAACCAAGAAGGAAATTAGATATTTTTTTCATTTTTTTTGTATTGTTTTGTTTTATCTTTAACTTCCACTGGATCATGGTATAATATCAGATATCTAGGTAGACTTTAATTGATATACCACACCATGATAATTTAATTATTATGTTTGATATGTTTACTTAAGAGCTATTGCAAAATAGCTCAATTTGTAAAAATATAATTATCTTGATTTAACTCTGTCACTCTTTTTCTTTCTTTCTTTCTTACCTTTTCATTTTTTCATCATGTTTGATTGAAACAGATTAGCATTATCACTTCTGAGCGCTCACCCCTTCTCTCTATCTTTGACCTATTCTCTTTCTTTCTTTCTTTCTTTCTCACTTATATTTTTTCTGTATAGCATTTCCCTTTTCTTTCTTTATAATAAAAATAGGATTGTCCATTATTTATTGACTAATCAGAAATAAGAATTCTGCCGATAAGCAACAGTCTATCCCCTTTTCACTAGCACTAGACCAAGGAGATTGTTTTTATTTGCTGAGGTGGAGTGCCACACCTACCATCAGCTCCTCACATTACCGCACAGATCCCTGTGCTACTCATATGCTGAGTTGATGAGGGCTGGTATCGAACCAGGAACCTTGCGATTCCTAGGCAAGTGGTCTAATCACCACCAGACATACCAGTAGAGTGTTCTGGGTATGACACTAAACTTTATCTGGTGGTGTGTCTCCAGTTCTGGAGTTTTGGGGACTGTGGCATCATACTTTTATTGTGAATATTCTCAGGTCTACTGACCTGAAGTGATGATACCTGTTAAGCTCTGTAGGTCAAATACATCAGCTTAAGATAATTAAGAGTTTACCTGTTTAAAATAATTGTCGATTATCTTGTACAATATATAATTCAAGATTATAATTGTTAGGTTCTCATTAGATCAGCAAAGTAGTGATGAGCCTCTTCAATACTTAATTAGGATTTATATTTTTGAATTTCATCTTGAATGATTTGGACAGTCTGATTTTTTATCCACAGGGTGTTGCAAGAATGATAACAGTAAGGAACACAAGTTTTGATATATTAATATTTTTATCCACTAGACCAATGAAAAGGTAAAATAGGAACTATACAATGATGCTACATGATGTTTTAAAAAATTCCTGGAAGCATCAGCCGACAAAACAGGAGTTGTAAAACCATTGTAAACAAATGATTAGAGATGAAATAAATGTGCAATGGAATGATGAAAGTAGTTATGATTGCATGCAATCTAAAATGTAAAAATGAACCAGATGTTGGCATTAAATAACCCATAAGAAGTTGATAGGCCATTGAAATCCAATCTTTCCTCTACTTTTATCTTCTCTCTCTCTTCTCTCTCTTCTCTATTCTTTGCTCTCTCTCTTCTCTCTCTCTCTCTCTCTCTCTCCTCTCTCTCTCTCTCTCATGATCTAATATTTAAAATTATCAAATTCTGGCATTAAATAACCCATAAAGAGTTAATATGCCATTCAATAAACCAAACCAATCCTTTTCTCTTTTCTCTCTCTCTCTCTCTCTCTCTCTCTCTCTCTCTCTCTCTCTCTCTCTCTCTCTCTCTCTCTCTCTCTCTTCTCTCTCTCTCTCTCTCTCTCTCGCTCTCTCTCTCATTGTAATTTAACATTAAGAAATTATCAAATTCTGGCATTAAATAACCCATAGAGAGTTGATATGCCATTCAAT
This sequence comes from Doryteuthis pealeii, assembly GCA_023376005.1. Taxonomy (NCBI): domain Eukaryota; kingdom Metazoa; phylum Mollusca; class Cephalopoda; order Myopsida; family Loliginidae; genus Doryteuthis; species Doryteuthis pealeii. The sequence goes on along the minus strand of CM042137.1, from coordinate 120,702,769 downwards.
AAACCAAACCAATCCTTTTCTCTCTCTCTCTCTCTCTCTTTCTCTCTCTCTCTCTCTCTCTCTCTCTCTCTCTCTCTCTCCTCTCTTCTCTCTCTCTCTCTTCTCTCTCTCTCTCTCTTCTTTCTCTCTCTCTCTCTCTCTCTCTCTCTCTCTCGCTCTCTCTCTCTCTCTCTCTCTAATTTAACATTAAGAAATTAATCAAATTTTGTCATTAAATAACCCCTAAAGAGTTGATAAGCCATTAGATAAATGAAACCATCTTCAGAAAGCACCCAGTGTGATCAATCTTTCATAAAAAGTACCATGAAATTTTTTGTCAAAGAGAATGGCTTTTTTAGAATTTTTAGGGAATTTTGTGTTGAACTGTTGGATATATATATATGTTAAATAACCTATATTCCATGGCTCTTTTAATAATACAAAAGTGTCTTACAATGTCGAATGTACAAAAAAAAACAAAAAGAGAATTACATTCCTCTCAAACACTAAATTTCCTTTTCTATAACACAATATAAGACAAATTTTGTTCTTAGATAATTTGTATAATTTCTTAATTGCTTATGTTGTAAAAGTAGAGAAAATGGCCATTATTTTATTTTTTTCAAACTTTACTTTTGTTCTGAGAATAATGACATTTAGAAATTAACCTATTTTCCATGTAGAAATGGGCAGACTTGCACATTTTCATTTACATAAGGTCTAAATAAAACAACATATGATAAAAATTTACATGTATTTATCTTAGAGTTACACACAAATGAATAAGAATGTTTAGAAGAGAGTAGGTATGTCTTTTTTTAGATTTGCAACTATTACATAAATCACATTCACATGTCAAACCCCTAAATAGTCACCCATTATGCTTTCGTTATATGCTCCTTGGCCCTAAAGCTTGATGAGAAAAATAGGTCTTTTCTATTGACTCTGGGCATGTAATATAATAAGATGTAAAAAAACAAACATCCAAGAAGTTAAGTGTAGATAGTAATGGAAAGATTTTTGGATGAGTTAGCACAAGGCTATCTGTCAGTTTCTGATTGGTTGACAGGTGCCAAGTGGCAAAAAGAGGTAGTGAGAGGAGAGAATGAGTTAGTCTGGCTGAAGCTGTTGAAGGGAAGAGACGCAAGATGTTCCCCAAGGCTTTTTGACTTGAGGATAAAATTAATGTGTAAAACAATAATGTCTTGTATTATTAAAAACTATGAACAACACAAGACAATATATCCTCTAGGATTCCTAAGTTGTTCCAGACTCGAACAGTACAAATACCATCCAACCAACATCAGATTCAACAACCAGAAACAGGATAAGTAGAAGATATGTATATTATGATTACCATTAACAAATACCATTTCAAACAGTCTCGATATGCTACAAGAATAATATGCAAAATAATACTTTCTGTTTTAAAATGAAATCAAAATTGTTTATACAGTATAATCAATGATTTTGACATCATGGTGTAATGGTCTACAAGCTAGTCTCACACATCCATTACTAGTGTATAGAGAGTTCAATGCTTGCCAGATGCCCCATATGTGTAACCTTATGTCAACCCAACTTATGGCGAATGGGATGGGTCAATACTTACTGTTTGAGTTAAATATTTAAGTTCATTTTGACCTTTATAGTATCAGCCCTGTTCTCTGGGGATTTAGAATACACCAACTGCACCTCTTCAGAGGGGTAAGACCCCTCCCCAATGAGGCCACCTATGATGCTTCAAGATGGAACCCTGATGGCTGAGCAGTCCATGACCTGCAACACTCCACTTTGTCATATCTAAGCATAGCAATGACCAAACATGGGAAGTCATTTGGAATTGTTTGATTGTTGATCAAACGACATAAATAAATATTTTTTTTAAATGATCGTGATATGGATTCATATGGTGTGCACAAACGATGATGTCATTATTTGAATGAGATCTTAAAAAGTTCTTTGACGCTTTGTTTGATCAACAGTCAAACTATTCAAAATGATTTCCCATGCTCTCGGATACACAGGGAATACCTGAGAAAAGATGGAGGATACAGCATCTGAATCATTGTTTTTATTATCGTAATAAAGATGAGGACAACAGTCCAAAAAATCAAAATTATAAAAATGTTCCTCTAATTTTACTGTTAATTTATCAAAAGGAGAAACTCAAAAGATATTTGATGGGTCATTGCTATTCTTGATTAGACAGGATTACCTGAGAAAGGTCAGAGGGTAAAGCATCCAAAATGTTGTAAATACCACAATTAGGATGAGGACAACAGTCCAAAAAATAAAAAATCATACGCATAAAACCTTATCTAAAAAAATTCAGACACATACAGGGTGACAAAAAAAAACAAAAAAAAAAAAACAGAATCAGGGTTCTGTTTTATTTTTTGCTAGTAGTCTGCATCAGTGATAGTATATATAGAGGGTGATCCCAAAAACAGAATTTGGGTTCTGATTTTTTTTGGTCACCCTGTAATACTACTTTTAGTTGATACTACATTTTACAGAATTTTAATAGTAAGTAAAAAAATAAATGTTAGAACCAATGTTATGTACTGAGTAGAAATCTCTTGGATTTTAAGTGACCCAGAAAAAACAGAACCCACAAATTTTGTAATAAAACTGTTAATTTTAACTAGGTGGGGGTAGGATTGGGGTTAGGGTTGGGGTTTAGGGTTAGTTTAATGGGAAAATAAATAATTTGGATTCTGTTTTTTTTTTGGTCAACCTAATTTTCGACCGTTTTTCAAGTTCAGCCCTTATCTTGATATTTCTTTTAATCATTTATTAACATTTTTTTAAAACTTTAGAAGTTACTTTAATTCATTCATATTAGTGTCGTCTCGAATATTAATGTTTATTTCGACCGTTTATTCATTAGATAATTCTCAGCGATTTTTTAAAATTTGATAAATAATTATCTCTTATTAGTTACCACCAATTTTCCCTGTGAAATTTACCCCCCCCCCTATATTTAACACAATGAAACTTGCATAAAAATTAATATTATCTTGAAAAAAAATTTTTCTTTAGAAAAAAATTATATTTTGTGATTTATGGTCTTTTAATTTTCATACTTGAAGAGATTTTGGCAAGTGACTCAATTATTGATGTTTTATGGGGTGAAGAATCTTTATTTAATATTTTTCAACCAAAATCTTCATCATTGTTGCTTTATATCAGAACTAGCAGGACCTGTGCATATACCACACTATGATAATTTAATTATTACAATGCTTGATATGTTTAATTAAGAGCTATTGCATAGCAATGTCCCAATGTGGGAAGTCATTTTGAATAGTATAATAATCTTGATTTAAATCTCGCTCACTCTTTTTTTTTCTTTCTGACCTTCTTTTTATCTTTTCCTTAGGTTTCACTGAAACATATAAGTGTTATCGTTTCCATGTGCTCACCCCTTCTCTATCTTTCCATACTATCTTTCTTTCTTATATTTTTTCTGTGTAGCACTTCCTTTTTCTTCCCTTTTTTCTTTATAATAAAAAACGGAATGGTCCATTATTTATCTGAAGTGATGACACTCATAAGAATTCTGCTGATAAGCAACACCAGATAATCATGATTTACATTTTTGCATTTCATTTTGGAAGATTTGGGCGGCGTGATTTTTAACCTGATGGGGTTGTAAGATGATAACCATCAGAAGATTAAGGAACAAGAATGTTATAAATACTTATTATTTCTTTTAGAGGCTAACATTCATTTCCAGAATGTGACTTATCAATAAAATTTGGAGCAGAAGATTAGGAACAGAGCGTATTGATATATGAATATACATAGCTCCGTCGGTAGAGCATTCAATTAGCTACCACAATGTTCCTGATTTGAATGTATTTTTTTTCAAAGTTTCAATGTACTTAGGCATAAACCGAAGAATCTAACTTTAAGTACACTCATTGTTTTTGTTCTTTTAACAAGTTTTGAATAATAAGAGAATAAATTATTATTATTATTATAATCATTTGAAAGTATTTGTTTACGGCAGATAAAACATTTTGATATTTGCTTTTTCGTTATATATATTATATATATATATCAGTGTATGAGTAGCACAGAGATCTGTGCGGTAAAGTGAGGAGCTGATGGTAGATGTGGTGTTCCACCTCAGACACCAAAACAATCTCCTTGGTCTAGCGCTAGTGAAAAGGGGATAGACTCCCTCGCTGTCTGGCTGATACCGACTTTAGGCCACCCCAACGACCTATTAAAATTTAGATATTACACAGCAGATACATTCTTTGCCCCTTCGTATTTAATTAACTTTAAATTAAAAACAGAAACCCCTCTCGGCAAATATTTTCTTTTTAACTACTTTAATAAAACACCATATTCTTTCTTTTTGAAACTTTTATGTCTTATGTTACATCCTAGGAAGTTATTTTTTGTACAACAGGAATGAATTTAAAACCCTTGAAAGGCACTTAGCACAAATCTGAAAAAAATAAGGTACTTAATTCATAAAGTTAAGTGTTCTTTGTCACAGCGTCAGTTGACTGTATATGCCGACATAACCACACTACATATATTTATGTATACAAATAGAAAACTTATGATATCTGTATATTAATACTCTTGTTCTTTAATCTTCCAAGCATTATGATCTTGCAATACGTTTTGATTAAATAATCAAACTGTCCAAATTGTACAAGTTGAAATGCAAAAATGTAAATTCTGATTATCTGGTGCTGCTTATCCGTCGAATTTATATTACTTATGAGTGTTGTCCCTTAGATAAATAATGGACTAATGCATTTTTATTATAAAGAAAAGAAAGAAAAAGTACATGCTACACAGAAAAAATATAATAAGAAAGAGAGAGAGTAGGGGAAAGATAGAGATAGGGTGTGAGTACACAAAAGAGATGATGCTAATCTGTTTCAATGGAACATAATGAAAAGAAGAAAAGGAAAAAACAGTGGAAGAGAGTTAAATCAAGATCATAATACTTTTTACATATTGTTACATAATTATTAGATACCTAATGATTATGGCAATAGTGTAGAAATCATAATGGCGATTAGTGCAGCTGATGGCCTGAGGGTGAGTGATGGCGCTTGACCTCACTCTCACCTTCCAGGGATAAATCGTGAGAACCGGAAGGCGTAGAAAACCCTGTTCCGGTTTAAGGATAGAAGTAACTCAGTCAGTTAGAAGTTAGAAGCAGAGCTAGCAAGATGTAAGGATCTGTGCAGATTGTCTGGTTTGGGGATTTACAAATAAAGTAACATCAACGTAAATCGAAGTCTTGTGTTTATTACCTAAAAACTAACAATGACACAGGGCTTCTGATAAGGAGTGATCCCTAACAGAAACCAGACCTGGAATCCCCTTAGAAGACCAGACCTTAGAAGATATACCAAGTCAACACGAGACGCTAGACCCGACCAAGATGTTAGAAGATAGACGATCAGAATAACAAAGCCGGCCAGAAGAAAATACGACCAGAGTAAAGAAGTAAAGAAAGGTATATAACATTGTATCGATTGGTACGGTGAAAACCCCAGTATGCAACAATATTAAACTATTTAGGAATAGCTCTTAAGTAAACATATCAAACATTGTAATAATTAAATTATCATGCTGTGGAATATCCATAGGTCCTGCTAGTATTTATTATTTCGACTCATTCGTTCCTTTCCTTTTTTCTAAAAGTCAAAATTGTGACTTGTCCATTTTTTTTCTTTCTTTTTCTTTCTTTTTTCCATTGATTTTTGCCCTAAACTTATCTATGCATGCTTCAAGTTTCTGGTGAATTTGTCTTGTCCAAATCCTACTTGCTTTTGAATTCATGCAATTCTTAATTTTGTAGTGTTTCTCCAGTTTATTGGTGAGGTTTAATTTGATTAGTTGAAAAAATCATAAATTTCATTGCAAATACAGTACTTTCTGAACTGAAGATCAAAAAAGGGGAGATAATTGAACCCTCCATTAATTTTAGATTCTAATTCTCAAAGGTTGAGTTCAAACTGTCTTATGCCTCATCTCACAATCAGAGAAAAGAATAAATAAGTTATAAAATTGCTTTGAGCTGATTTAGTCTACAGTACAGCATGAGTTTTATTGATGAGTCACTTTCTGGAAATGAATGTCAGTCTCTAAAAGAAATGATAAATATCTATAATAACTCTAGTTCTTTAATCTCCCTACCGTTATCATCTTGCAACACCCTCTGGTTAAAAATAGAACTTTACAATTCATCCAAGATGAAATGCAAAAATGTAAATCCTGATTATCTGGTGTCGCTTATCTGTTGAATTCTTATGTCTTAAGTGTGTCCTCACCCCAGTTAAATAATGGACCATTCCATTTTTATCATAAAGAAAAGATCTAATAAGAAAGAAAGAAAGCGTAGGGGAAAGATAAAGAGAAGGGGTGAGTGTGCAGAAGCAATAACACTAATCTGTTTCAATTGAAAATATTGAAAAGATGAAAAGAAGGAAAGAAAAAAAAAAAGAGAGAAAGTTGAATCAAAATTATATTTTTTTACATATGAAGTAAACATATAGAACGTTGTAAAAATTAAACTATCATACTGTGGTATATGCACAGGTCCTGCTAGTAAATCTCTATTGCATAATTCCAAACAGCTTGAGTTATTTGTTCTTTACAAGAATCAAATTATAAATTTAAATCGCTAATATCAATGAAACCAACTCTCGGTTTTATCAATACAATAATTCAAAAGTTCCTGGCTGGTTTCACTGTGGATCAACAAAAAACTGTTAGTTGGCCATGTCAGTAATCCAAGTCTAGATATCTTACCCAACATAGATGGTTACATTTGCTAGTACACTATATTACTGTTACATTGATTTTACCTATTTAAAGAGTTTAAATTTACTTAAATATGTTAGCTCAATCTCTACTTATTACAATTCAATATCAATAAGATTAGTGTTCTGTTTTTATGCTTTTAAGCATAAAAATACCTGAGCTTGATTAGGGCTGTATGTGATCCGTGGGCAGCATGTTTGACATAGATCATTTCCAGGACTACAAAAAAGATATGATGCCACCAAAAACATTTGGTATAGAAAACAATAGAATTGGTATTATTTGGATTATTCAGACTATTGTCCTCATCTTTATAGTTAACTACACAATGTTTAGGCAGATGTGCCCTCCAGCCTTCTTCAGGTGTAGATAACAATAAAGATGAAGACTATAGTCTGGATAATCCAAATAATCCAAATTATCAAGCCTCATCTCAAAAAATTCAGAGAAATGATAAATTTGGTATGAGAAGGAAAAATTCCTGGAGTTCTTGTAATGATCAAATTTATCTCGCAAGCAATTGACAATAAACAAAACACTTGTTATTTGTTGGTCAAAATCAGTAGGATATGAGACATTTTTTTTTTTTTCAATTTTCATCAATCTCCATTTTATCTTTTATTTTGGCCTATTTAAATCTGAAGTGGAAATTTCTGAAACAGTCTATTGAAAGCGTGGCCATTGTCAAAAATAAATGGTCTCTGCCATTTCCAGTCTGATGGTAATTGCTGTTTGAATTTTGCAAAATAGATCCGGTGTGTTAAATTCCAAGTGACAGGAGTTTCAAAAGGCTAATAAACAAGAAATATCTACCAAGTTGATTAGTTCTTAATTGTCAGGGTTGAGTTGATTGACAAGATGGGGACGGGGGTGGGGGTTAAAACTTTTGGTTATGGTTGCCAGAGATACTCAAGTCAGAATTTTGAAAAAGTTGAAGATAATCAAATTCTATCAATATCTTATTATAACAGAGATTCGGTGTTTGTTTGTCTGTAACTAAAACTGTCACTGCTTACATCACAATACCCTTAGGAATTGCGTAAGTTTATCATGATATTTAATTCATAGTCAAAATCATTAATACATAGAATAATTGAAAATTTGAGTTAGATTTGTGTCAAAACAGCCCATGGTATCAGTGTGTTTAAAATCCTGAGTGTGTGTGGAAGGTTCTAATATTATGGAGAATGATATTATTTATATATCTGCAGAAAAAAGTAAAGAAAAAATAGCAAATAACAACAACATATCAACCTTCTCCATCTAATACAGTATAAATATATAAACAATTAATACTTATAGTTCTACACACCTACATAAGCATGTAAGGTGTGTGTCATAAAGGGGAAGGAAAGAATTATATTTATATATGTTAAAGTGATAATAAATACTGACAACATATCTACCTTCAACCTTCTCCACTCAATACCCACTCACTTGTGCTACTAATGTTCAGAAATATTAAAATAGAAGCACAAATCACTATTTTTCTCACTTGCTTACTACCAATGGTTTTGTATTTACACCAGCAATGAATGGAAAAATTCAGTGACACACCTTTGCTTCATATGTACTTCATATGCAGCATTCGGCCAGCCCTGTTGGCTGGGATTTAGAATACACCAAATGCAGGTCTGCAGAGGGGTAAGACCCCCCACCAATGGGGCCACTTTAGCCATGAGGGTGACCTGTGATGCTTAGGGATAGAACCTTGGTGTCCAAGCAGTTCATGACATGCAACAGTTCACTTTGACCTTACTTAGGCTAGACAGCTGTTGGAAAGGCCCCCTCTGATCAATCAGCTGGTCACATCAAATCCTAGTACCTAGATGATTGTCCTGACCTATTGCCCTTATGACAACCCCCAACCCTTTTTATCATAAATGTGAAGGTGGTGGCTGAGGGTCTTAGGTCCTGGGTGTGATATTAAACTCTATCTGATGAAGTTCCAGTTCTGAAGCTCTGGGAATAGTTGAGTATTCCTTCATCACCATTACTTCCAGGTCCACTCTGACCTTGAATGGTAGTACCTGTTAGGGTCCCGTCTATGGTTAAATAGTAAAAAATGAGTTAAAAAAAAAAAAAAACTGAGCATATATATAACAAAACCATTCTCGCATAAAATAACCATGGGTTAACATACCATAAAATCCAACCAACAACCAACAACCATTTGGCTATTTTAAAAGCATAGTAAAATCAACTTGCACTGACCTATCTATGGGTTAAATAGAAAAAATGAGTTTATAAAAAAAACTGAGTATCCATTAAGACTGAATTTATTTCAAAACTTTGTCAGCATTAAATGACCCACTGATGTTGATATGCCATAAAACAAACCAAACCAAACCAAATCAACTTTCACTGATCCTAGGCAGAGTGCCAGGAAGTGACATTTTGATCCGAGGCACTGCGCGCAGATACTCTGATCCTGGGAAGAACTGCCAATCCATGCATAAACAATCCTCATCATTTTTGACAGATAATATGCTAGAATGATAATATATGCTGTTCAAAACTCGGTCGTTTCCTTCATTAGCATTTGCGTCAGAAGCCAGAACTCTTGGAAACTCTTGGGAATACAGGAAATTACTTAGTCTGTACTTTTGAAAAGTATATACTAAGCTCTCATTGATGGACAGTTGGTACATTGATATATTTTTTATGGTGCTTCCTGAGGTGTAATAGTTATCATCATAGGAAATGGACTCAGTGACACGAGTTCAAATCCTAGATGAGGCTGGTTACATTTTACATAGTACTAATATCCATGAGAAAGGTATTCCACCCTTATGGCAAGTCCCAACCCCTTTTTATCATATGGGTGCTAGAAGGTGGTGGCTGCGGGTCTACATGTCCTGGGAATGATGTTAAACTCTATCTGATGGTGAGGTTCCAGTTTTGGAGGTTTGGGGAATGTGGAGCACCCCTTCATCACCATTGCTCCCTGGTCCACTCTGACCCGGAGTGGTAGTACCTGTTAGGGTCCATCTATGGGTTGAATAGAAAAATGTATATATAAAAAAAAATTGTATCCTCCATTAAGAATTGATTTATTTCAAAACTTTATCGGCATTAAATGACCCACTGAGGTTGATATGCCGTAAAACAAAACAAACCAAACCAAACCAAAGGTATTCCACCTGCTAGTAGTGCAAACTCGGCTCTCTAAAATATATATATCTTCTGTAGCATGTCATTTTTCTTCCCTATATTTCTTTATAGTAATAATGGAATGGTCCATTATTTAGCTGAGGTGAGGACACTCATAAGAAATATTTGTGACCAGTGTGCTTCGGCCTCTGCACTGGTGAAGTAATTAACAATATTGATCCCAGGGTTGGGTTAATTGCCCAGTGCCAGAGGTGCCTCCCTTTTGGGGGGGGGAATGCCAATGGGATCAAACGCATTTTTTGCACCTACCATCCCATGAGTCTCAGCTCTTGTGTGGTTCATTAAAAAGACCTTGTGTCACACCCGCATACATGGGATGCATGGTAAATACCTTCATAGAAATGTAAAATTTGGCGGATAATAATCAAGATTTATATTTTTGCATTTCCACTTGGGTGATTTGGACGGACTCATTTTTAACCAGAGGGTGTTGCAAGATAACGGCCATACAATTAAAGAACACTTGTATTAATATATAGATTTATATGCACTTTTACTACCCCATAAAAATGGCCTAATGAATGTACAGTGAGGCATCTGTTTACAATATCATTTCCTTCATTAGCATTTGTGTCAGAAACAAGGACTCTGGGTAGATCTAGGAATACAGGAAATTACTTAGTATATACATTTCAAGAGTACAGACTAAGCTCTCACTGACGGGACAGTTGGTACATTGATGTATTTGTACTTGTTTAGAGCTAAAATGACTAATTAGGAAATAAAACTTACAGTGAAGATGAGAATTGTTTAGCACTTCTCTGAATCTTCAGTGAAAATAGATGGAGAGAAATAAAAAATTTCTTGAAAGAGTTTTTTGTCTGCAGATCTTGAAAAAAATTTTTTTTTAATTTCATGGTGCTAGGATTTGCACCAATCTCCTATGATGACTGAAAGGATAAAAGGTCAGACTCACTGACTCTTTCTTCTTTTTATGATGCGTGATGTCTACTGTCTCTGATTTCACTCCTGTTGGTGGAACTTAAAAAGGCACTAACTGTATCCCTTGCAGAGATGTAAGAACCCTATAAACAAAAACAAAAAAATCCCCAAAAAACAGGGGATGACACTGTAAATTGTTTGCGAGTATAAATGAACCTTTTTATTTATGATCATCAAAATTATAAATTTATGAAATTAATTCTTAAATTCAAAGTTTGATGATTGCCCTTATTTTCAGCTTCAAACTTGAAATGTTGGCACCAATTTTTAAAATATGCAAAGATAATGTTGATGCTTATCTAGTCTGGTAAAAAAAAAATGAGGTCAATAATAGAAATAATTTAGGAAATAAACCGGCTTTGTAGTTTGATCAGAGCAGCATAAACTAAAAAAATCATTCAAATCAAAATTTGGTGCAAAATTCAGATCAAAACTAAAATTAGGTTTGGTTTACAAGGATGTCATAGGAAACAGATGACCTGACTCAATTGCTTATTTTCCAACCAATCAGCAACTAAAATTTCATATCTATTAAGAATAAAAATTTGAATTCTTAGGAATGCCAATCCTAGATGTGATACATAATATGAAGAACTTGTATAACCCCAACCAGCCACCACTGAACCGCCAAGATTAGTCAACAAACACCATACTACTAAAAAAACACAAAAAGCAAGGCACCTTCCATTTTCTTGTGCCTGGAATTTGAAAAAAAAAAATTTTTTTCCCTTAATATCGGATCTTCTTAATTCGACTTATACATGAGTATAACAAACGTGTTCAAATCTTGGCTGAAGCTATTTGCATTTCCCATAGTGCATAAAATTAAAAAAAACAGGGTGTGTCCTGAGTATGACACAAAACTACATCTGCTGGCGAAGCTGAAAATCAGGATTTTTTGGGATTGTGAAACAACCTTTCATCACCATTACTCCTAGGTCCACTCTGCCTAAGAGCAGTAGTACCTGTTAGGGTATCATCTATGGGCCAAATAGATCTGTTTAAGAATAATTCATATTTGATAGGAATACTTTATACCATATAACTGTAGATTATTTGCACTCTGGGCATAAGTATTTAAGTTTTAATCTAACAAAATATATTAAATTAGAAAGTCTAAGTAGTGACGGTTACAGACAGACACTGAATCTCCATTATGATAAGATTAAGAATAGTTACTTGAAGCTATAATTGTTTACTAAGGATTATTAGTTATTTGAAATATATATATTTATTTACTCAACCCTTCTACACAAGATGCGATACAGTCAATTCTTTAAGCAAAGTTTAAGAGATTTGAATTCAGGGATTTCCTTCTCTTAGACTAGTTCCCATACTATGGTTAAACAACCCAGTTTGCCCTACTATTTACCCATAGTTCAAAGGACAATAGTTGGATTCATACCTTTCCCAAAAGTATTAGTGCTATGTTAAATGCAAACAGCCCTGTCCAGGATTTGATCTTTGTTTGCTGGATCCATTTCCTCTGACAATAACCATTACATGACATACACGCACACATATTCAAATTTAAAAAAATGTCTAAAAAACACAATTCCTTTTGTGGACCTATTTTATAAAATATTTAATTTTCTCCTGTTGTACCCATAACAACATTTTATTTATATATATATATTTATATATGTATATAAATATTCTTACACACTCTCAAACATTACAATGAATTACTATAAAAAAAGAACCTAAAATTAAAACAAGATATTAGTCAAAATCAATGACTGACAATGTTTCAATGTTTCACTTATAAATAAATTAAATGTTCTTTTTAGAATTTGTTCCAAGTTGAAACACCAATATCCACAAGTTAAAAACTAAAGCAACAATTCTTTATTAATTTTTGACTTGTATTTTCTTTCATCTTAAGTTGTTTTTTTATCACAGCTCATTTGAGCAATTGATATACGACAATGAGAAACAATGCTCATTTAAAAACATTTAATAAAGACTTAACCTCCCAGTGAGATTCAAGGAAGACAGGAATGTGAATCTTACAGAGAAATGGTTTTCTTTTAAATAGCTGATCATTGTTTTGTTTTTTTGTTTTTTGTTTTTTCTGTCAGTGACAACCCAACTGAGTTTTTCTATTTAAGATAAAAGAACTAAAAATAAAGATGAAAGAAACCACAAATCAAAATTAATAATAATCTCTTCATCAACTTTCTCCAAAACCAATGAAGAATTGTTTCTGATATTTTTTTTTATTTGATATGAATTCTTCAGATTTAAAAACGAAATTCAGAAATTCTTTTTTATTTTTATATTCCCCTTCTGATCTCATTTAACCTTAATTGAGGTTGGGTGGAGGGATGAACAAAATATTGAGTTAGAAACTTTTATTAGTCAGCGGTTGACTTTTAGGGTTTTTTGCAATTTTCTGATCTGAATAGTGATTCTTCTCTTACAGTGAAAAGTGATTTGCAAGCAAAATTGAATCCTTTCATTGAATCTTAAATTGATTCAAAGATGAAAAATCAATAGAAATTTTTTTTTTTTTTTTTTTTTTTTTTTTCCCTACTTGATTGACCTTTTAATCTTTAATGATCAACATTTAAATAGTAGAAAACAAATTTGAACATTTTTTTTTTTTTTTTTTTTTTTTTCAAAATTGATTTTACTATCAAGCAAGTTGAAATGTAAGATGTAATGGCATCTTGATTACAACTGGTTCAGATATTTGACCAAAAAAAAAAAAATACTTTGTTCAAATCTCAAATAAAGAAATGTTATTTGATTCTCAATGTCATCATTATTGAATTTTAATCCAATTGAGTTTTGTAAAGACTGAAACCCTCTTCAAATGATTACAAAAGCAAATTAGTTAAAAGTCAGAGAAAAAGAAGGCTAATCAAGATTTTAGTCAAACCTAAAAAACAACCAACAATGTTTATGAAAGGAGAGCACAGTGGTGTACTGGTTAGAGTCGTAGGAAATGGAGTTGTTGACCCGAGTTCAAATCCTGGACAAAGCCACAGTTCACATAATGCTAATACCCTTGGGAAAGTTATGAATCCAACTATTCTCCCTCCAGCTATGGGTAAATAGTAGGGCACTCTGGGCTCTTTAAACTTAGTTGGGCAACCAGTCTAGGAGAAGGAAAACTCTGAATTCAAACTTCTTAAATCTCTGCTTGGGGTGGTTACTACTAGAAATATGCTCAGGCCTACTTAGTGATCTATTTCAATTTTTTTTTTTAATAAATTTTGTTCAAGAATATGAAAAAAACAATTCTACTTCCACAAAGGTGCATCAAAATTAGTTTCATTTTCTTAATTTCAAATTATTCATATTTGATAGGACTTTGTGCTGAAAATATCAAGAAACAGCAGGTAAATATGAATATACGATGAATGTGATTACCTAACCTCTAGGTATAAAATAACCCTTGATGCCATTAAAATTAACCAATCTATGAATCAATCATGAAACATATATGAATAGATTATCTTGCTATAAATGAAAACAACTATATCTATTTACCAACCACTCTGCACGAGTAGGATGTGACATATGGTCAATTTTTAAGTGGTGTTTAACAGGTCTGAATTCAGTTTTCCTTCTAGACTGGTTGCTTAACCAAGGTTAAAGAACCTAGTCTGCCCTGTCATTTACCAATTGTTGAAGGAAGAATAGCAGGAATTATATTTTTCCACAATGAGGAATGCAAACAGCCTCATCCAGAATTTGAACTTTGGTTGACGAGTCCATTTCTTATAATGATAACCTTTACAAGATGTATCTCCATTCATTTCTTTAATTAGCTGAACAACTAGTCCTGAATTTGAAACATTGAACAAAAACTCATTGCTGTGTATGTATCTTTTTATTGTAAAATCATTAGCAATGTATTTATATACGAGGATCCTTCAATAAATAAGATGAATATTGCCTAAAGAATTGACAATAGAAAACACTGTTTATAGTTCCACCTTTTTCAAGGAAATCAATAATGATGGGCCCTTTCATGTCCCAAAATACTATCACCATGACCTTCTTTACTGACTGCTGCAACCGGAACTTTTTCTTTACCAGAGAGTCAATGTGTTTCCACTACATATTACATAATTTATGAGCAGCTTATAAATTATGAATATACCTGTAGTTACAATTTTGAATTAGGGTCCGTTAGATTTAGAATGACAGGGTCCATGGAAAGTTACCCGACAATTGTTGACAGGTGCTAACCTTTTGCTTGACCCCTTGAAAGCGCATGATTGGATGCATGAAATAGTTTAGATTTAACAGAAATTTTGGAGCGAATAGACATGTAGGTCGTCACTCTGAGCCGATCTCCCCCCACAGTGGAATCAAATGGGCAGGATTATAAAATAAAGCTTGATCAAGAAAACAACCAAGTCTCGTTTGTTAATTGAATATTAAAAACAATGAACAGTCCAGCACAAAGAAGAATCAACAGAAAGAAGAAAACCCACCCTTAACAGAAGCAACGAATTAGACAAAGAACCAGAATCAGAGTTAAGGAGTAAGACCATCATGTATCATCTCTACTCTATCTGTCTCTTTCTCCATTATATACCCGAGATGACTCTCCCTGTTTATATACCCTTATTACCTATCGATATGGCATATAATAAATGCACATTTGTTATTTATTGATATGATCTATTTAAAAATATATTTATCATCTATCGATATGATCTATTGAAAAATATATTTACCATCTATCGATATGATCTATTGAAAAATATATTTACCATCTATTGATATCATATATTGAAAAATATATTTACCATCTATCGATATCATATATTGAAAAATATATTTACCATCTATCGATATCATATATTGAAAAATATATTTACCATCTATCGATATCATATATTGAAAATATTTTACCATCTATCGATATCATATATTGAAAAATATATTTATCATCTATTGATAGCATATATTGAAAAATATATTTACCATCTATTGATATCATATAGAGAAACAATATCAGTTTTCCTTTAATCACAGATTAGAAGATTATTTTTGGTGGAAACCATTTCCTTACTTATATCTTAGAATATTAAGTCCAAAACATTGTGTCACCCACCTACATAGATGAAGGAAATAGGATTTTTGTAGTGACTTAGTATTTGTAGAATCATCGGACAGTACTGTCTTTAACTAGTGCAGAATTTGTTTGCAAGATTCAGTTAATCCCTGATTATCTAAGAAGGATGAAACTAAGCTGGATCAGGATTAAACCAAGATTTCAGTGCACAGTGTCTCATTCTCTGGAATTATCGGAGATTCCTTGATTGGCGTCTTTCCAGATTGTTCCCAGCCCTATCGGCTGGGGCAGAAGAATACACTGACTGTTCCTCTGTAAAGGGTTAATACACCACCCCCCAATGGGGTCACTGGTGGCAACCCATGATGCTTAAAGATGGAACCTTGGTGGTTGAGCAGTCTATGATATCAACACTCCACTTTGACCCTTACAGGTGGTCGGAGAGGCCCCTCCAATCAATCGGCTGGTCATGTCAAGCCCTAGCACCTATATGATTGTTTGAACCCTATTGTTCTTATGGCAAACCCCCCAACTATTTTTATCATATATCTGGCAGTGGCTGAGGGTCTTATTGCCCTGGGTATGATGTTAAACTCTATCTGATAGTGCAGTTCCAGTTCTGGATCTCAGGGAATTTGAAGTACCCCTTCATCACCATTACTCCCAGGTCCACTCTGACCCTGAGTGGTAGTAATACCTGTTAGGGTCCCATCTATGGGTTGAATAGAAAAATAATGTTTAAAACAAATTCAGTAACCTTCAGGAATGAGTAACACAAAAATGTTTTAGGCATAAAATAACTCAATGGGTTGTCATGCCATAAAACCCAACCAACCAAGTGATGCAATTGACTGGATATAGCAATGACAATAAGAATTCCTGTAGAGTTAAGGCATCTTTCTTTCACTAACAGAATTAGTTTAGTGAAATAGATCACTAATTAGGACTGAGCCTATTCTAGTAGTGACTATCCTAAGCAAAGTTTAACAGGTTTGAATCAGTTTTACTTCTCCTAGACTGGTTGCCTATCAAGGTTAAAGAGCCCAGTCCACCCTACTATTTACCCATAGCAGGAGGGAGAGTAGTTGGATTCATACCTTTCCCAATATTATTAGTGCTATGTGAACTGTAGCTTCATCCAGGATTTGAACTCTGGTCAACAAGTCCATTTCCTCTGACTCTAACCATTAGACCACATGCCTCCAACTTTAATGAAGCCTATTAGTACAATACTTTGAATTCAGAATTTTCCTTCTTCTAGACTGGTTGCCATAACAAAATTATAGCTATTTTCATGCCTTTCATTATGGCATGAGTATGTAATCAAATGAAAACTGCCTCATTCAGGATTTGAACTCATGTCACAAAGTTTATTTCCTAAGACAATAGCCATTAAACCACATGCCGCTAGAATGTTGTGATAAATGGTAATGAAAAATAATCATAAAATAATAAAAAAAGAAATAATCTTCATCTTAAAATAGTCAAATGTTTTTACAGATGTCGGATATATTCACAGCTAGATAATTACATGTTGCTGTTAATTAAATGCTTGAATAAATTCATGTTCATATTTATGTTGGTGATTGAGTTCACTAAAGTATTTCAAATGTTTGAGAGTTTATAGATATGTAAACATCGGTGCGTATATCCCCTTTGAATAAACAGCATGGCTCTCATTAGGAGGAAAGTCCACATCATTTGCTGGAGAGATTAAAGATAATTTATCTCCAAGTGCTTCATATTTAATTTCACTATGAAGAGTAATCAGCTGATGGGAAACTGAATTAGAAATAGATTATCAAACATGTTTAGCACTTTAATATCCCGGCAAAGTTATCATTGACGACTCGACACTTGACTAGTCGAGGCAAGAGATTTCACATTTACAAAGGAAATTATTGCCATAAACTGCCACGTAGCTAAATATCAATAGCCTCTCAGAGTGTGAAGTTATATCTTTGTTTTGATAATGAATAATACATAAAATTACCTTTTGAAACCATCACACTTGTGTTATATAGCCGTCAATTTAGATAGATGTTATTGTTATACACCCATTCACATCAGGTCCGCCCTGTCGGCTGGGGCGTTAGAATGCACCGACTGCACCTCTGCAGAGGGTTAAGACTCCCCCAATGGGGCCACCTGTTGGCCGTGGGTGGCGACCCGTGATGCTTAAAGATAGAGCCCAGGTGGATGAGCAGTTCATGACTTGCAATACTCCACTTTGGCCCTATCTTGGGTTAGACGGGCGGTCGGAGAGAACCCCTCCGATCAATCGGCTGGTCACGTCAAGCCCAGCCCCTATATGATTTTCCCAACCCTATTGCCCTTATGGCAAGCCCCAACCCCTTTTTATCATATGGGTGCTGGAAGGTGGTGACTGCGGGTCTACATGTCCTGGGAATGACATTAAACTCTATCTGATGGTGAGGTTCCAGTTTTGGAGGTTTGGGGAATGTGGAGCACCCCATTCATCACCATTGCTCCCTGGTCCACTCTGACCCGGAGTGGTAGTACCTGTTAGGGTCCCATCTATGGGTTAAATAGAAAAATGTATTTATAAAAAAATGTATTATCCATTAAGAATTGATTTATTTCAAAACTTTATCGGCATTAAATGACCCACTGAGGTTGATATGCCGTAAAACAAAACAAACCAAAAAAAAAAAATCACATCAGGTATATAATTTGAGAGAGAGAGACGGATGATGAGGGTTTTTTATGTTTTTTCAGTCCACATGTTCCTGGCTACTATTTTCTCTGGGCTGATCCTGTGGGTTACTTTCTTCTTTCTTGTTTGGGCTGGTCATCTATAGTTTTAATGAATTAACAAGACTTTGTTGTTTTTCTTTAAGTCTTTATTAAACAACCCCAGCCCACAAAACCACACGTTGAGAAGTGACTCTTGAGAGTTACTTATATATATACACACATACACACACAAGACAAAACATGACCTGTTGTGTCACCCATTGAGCTCTGGGTAGATAATTGGAATTAAGGGAAAGTGAAATTGCAAAGTGAATTAAATTTTTTAAAATGAATAAATACAGTAGGAGAATTTCTAAAAAAAACATTAAAATCATTTAGTAAGATTTCTAAGAAAGGGAAAGTTAGACCTAATTTAAATTTATTGAGTGCCAAGATGTTGAAGCTTCTGGCTCACTGCTTATGACATTTGACAAACAAATACGTTTCATGCACTCCAATCTCTCTCACTCTCTACCCTCCATGAGAAACTAACATATATAACGAGGAGGTAATCAAGATATACATAGGGAGGGAGAAAGTGATAAGCAGAATATGAAGTGAGAGACTTGTCAGTTTTTGACTTATTTGCAAATTACAACTAATTAGAAACAATTAAAACTGAATTTTCTTCAAACAAAACTCAATCCTAGAACTGAGGAATAATTTAGTATAACTTTCATGTCATTAAACTAAACAGTAAAAAAAGCCTTTAGAACAAAAATTGATTCGCTCAGCTTTAGTATAATAATAGATGGCAGTACCTAGAAGAGTATAGTTTTCATATGTTTGGGTTTTGATGGACTCTACTTAATTGTATCTGTGCCAAAAGAATATCTAAATAGTCGATAGCAAAGACATACGAAAGAGAAAAACTACATTGAAGGATTATTTCTCAAGGAGTATAAGTTTTTCCAATTGCAATCAATGTTTTTTCCTTTTCTAAAACTTTCTTTTATGTTTGCTCTACTTTTCAAATATTTTTTCTTAAATGTATCAATTATGAAGAGTAAAATTGTATTGTTGTTTTCCTCCTTTTTTGGCTGGAAAGAATTATATTGAAACCCATTATAATCAGAGTGGCTTTGAATAGTCTATTCAACATTGTGGAATAAATCAAATATACCATTCAAGGTACTGCTACACACACACACACACACCACACACACATACATATATATATATATATAGTCTGTCTATATTTTAGTCTGTAGGTGTGTGTATGGTTATGTGTGTGTGTGTGTCTATCTCTCTCTCTCTCTCTCTCTCTCTCTCTCTATATATATATATATATATATATATATATATATATATATATATATATATTCATGTGTATGTGTGCCTGTATATTTATGCCTCTTGATATGTGGATGAGTGTGCATATATATATATATATATATATATATGTGTGTGTATATGTATGTGTATATATATATATATATGTGTGTAGTGTGGATATATATATATATATATATATATATGTGTGTGTATACATGTATGTGTATATATATATGTGTGTGAGTGTGATATATATATATATATATATATATATATATATATATATATATATATATATATGTGTTGTTTATGTATGTGTATATGCCTGTGTGTGTATCTATATATTATATGCTTGTGTGTAAATGTTTGTGTGTGTATGTATATGTTTGTGTGTGTAAATATGTATATGTTTGTGTGTGTGTATATGTGTGTGTATATATGTATATGTTTGTGTGTGTAAATATGTATATGTTTGTATATGTTTGTGTGTGTATATGTTTGTGTGTGTATATGTTTGTGTATGTATATGTTTGTGTGTGTAAATATGTATATGTTTGTGTGTATATGTGTGTGTAAATATGTATATGTTTGTGTGTGTATATGTTTGTGTAAATGTGTATATGTTTGTGTGTGTATATGTATATATATAATTCACTATAAAAAACCAAACATTTGTTGAGAGAATTGAATGCATTCTTTTTTTTTGTATTCTTGTTAATTTTGTTGGGACAAGACTGTTTTGACTGATTGATTGTAGAGTCTTCTTTAGAGTCTATCACCAAACGAAAGAAAAGAAGAAAACAAATAGACAAATAAAGATGCTATTCAACAATCAAAACCACTTGACAAAATTACAAAAAAAATATGCATATAGGTTTTTCCATGCATCTCAATCATATCTGTTTATCTCTCTATCTACATCTATTCATTATGTGTCTTTTTTAGATCTGTTTATCAAACTGTTCATACCTCTGTTTTAGTCTGTTTGTATTTATCTTGTGTGTGTGTGTGTATGTATGTATGTATATATATATATATATATATAATATATATATATATATATATATATATACACATTCATGTCTGTATTTGTGCATATATACATATGTATAAATGTATATTCATGCATTTTTTGTGTGTATGTATATATATATTGTGTATGTGTGCATATATACATATGTATAAATACATTTATGCCTGCATATATTGTGTATGTGTGCATATATACATGGGTATAAAGATATATTTATGAATGTGTATGTATATTGTGTATGAATGTGTATGTATATAAGTGTGTATGAATGTGTATGTATATAAGTGTATATACACGTGTGTGTATATATGCATCTATATATATGTGTGTGTATGCATGTGTGTGTGTGTATGCATGCATATGAGTGTATGTATGCATATTTTTGTGTGTAAGTATGCATATGTATGCGTGCGTGTATGTATGCATATGTGTGTATGTATGCATATTTTTGTGTGTAAGTATGCATATGTATGCGTGCGTGTATGTATGCATATGTGTGTATGTATGCATATTTTTGTGTGTAAGTATGCATATGTTTGTGTGTATATGTTAGCATCTACACATCTATATAAATGTGTGTGTGTGTGTGTGTATATGCATCTACATGTGCACATACATATGTACATGTGTTTAAGATAGAAATGTTAACATAATTCTAAAGTTTGTTACATGCATCCTCAATTGAATTTGGAAAAGGCAAAATTGTGTGTATTCATGTATGAATGTATCTTGAAATATATATATATATATATATATATATATATATATATATATATATCCCTTTCTCTGTCGACCTCTATCAATTGAGATTACTAATTGAATGTGCATATAATGTGCTGATAAGCAGTTAAGCAACTCTTTCTCTGTGTGCATTTCTATGTTAATAGTTCTGCATATATTGCAGAATGTATGCATTACCTACCTGATTACAAAAAAATAACGACAAAAAAAAAAGATATATAAACATTAGCTTTAGGCTAAATGGTTGATGATCAGTCAACAGCAATTTCTTAGTTTTTTGTTTTTATGGTTTTCTTTTTTTATTGTTGTATTCTTTTTACTTAGACTGATGCAGAGCGACGTTTACAATCAGATCAAAAAATTAAATTGACAGGGATAAAAAATAATTTGAAAATCAAAACAATAATAAGAAAACACTCTCTTCCTGTAGGCTTTGTGCTTATAAATTTTTATCCTTTAATAACATTTTTACAAGATAAATTTAAAATATTTTATTGAGGAAAGATTTTTTTTTGTTTATTTTTAATTTTTTTTTTGTCTGGAAAGATTTTTTGTGACAAGTTTGTTTCTTTCTTTTTCTTTTCTTGTTTTTTTTTTTCTTGTTTTTACAAAATTCAAGAAAGTTTCCGTAAACTTTGAAGTGAAAGTTAGAGAAACGTTTTAAGATTTTTAAAAGGCGAAATCTAATACGTATTTTATTTTGATATTTGATTTTATGATATTTTATGATATTTATCTTCATACTGTATGCTTTGTATTCTTTTTTAATCTTTTTTATCAAAGACTTCAAATAAATAAGTGTTCTTCCTAAGTACTGTTATGAAACTTAATTTCCTAAATTCTCAGAGATAAATATCTTTTAATATCCATTGAAATATGATTAAGAAGTATCCAGACTAAAGTTGTACTAAGAAATGAGCAATCAATGAAACATCAATTTTCTTCAAAATAATCCCCTTGGCATTCAACACAATTATTCTGGTGTATGTATTTACCAAACCCCTCCTCCACGAGTAGGATCTGACACTAAGACTACTTTTAAGTGCAGTTTAACAGGTTTGAATTCAACCGGTTGGTCACATCAAGCCCTAGTACCTATATGATTGCCCCAATGGCAAGACACAACCCTTTTTATCATATGTGCTAGAAAACCGTGACTGTGAGTCTTATTGTCCAATGTAAGATGTTAAACTCTATCTGATGGTGAAGTTCTAATTTTGGAGGTCTGGGGAATCTACATACTGTAAAAACCAACCAGCCAGGACAGCCTATTTTTTATTTTTTTAAAGAGGAGTTTTACTTCTCTGCAGAAAGGAGTACCCATGGGGTAATGGTTAACATACTGGACTGCGATGACATAGTGAGTTCGAACTCCAGTCTTGCTATTAGATTCCTATTCATTTTAATCCCCTTGGAAAACCGCCCTGTCAGTGGGGCGTTACAATGCACTGACTGCACCTCTGCAGAGTGGTAAGACTCCCCCAAATAAGGCTACCTGTTGGCCGTGGGTGCCAACCCGAGATGCTAAAAGGATGGAGTCCAGGTGGATGAGCAGTCAATGACATGCAACACTCCACTGAAACCCTTACTTAGGCTAGACAACCGATCAGAGAGGCCCTCTCTGATCAATCAGCTAGTCACATCAAGCACTAGCACATATGATTTTCCCAACCCTATTGCCCTTATGGCAATCCCCAACCTTTTTATCATATGAGTGCTAGAAGGCAGTGGCTGCAGGTCTACATGTCCTGGGAATGATATTAAACTCTCTGATGGTGAGGTTCCAGTTTTGGAGGTTTGGGGAATGTGGAGTACCCCTTCATCACCATTGCTCCCTGCTCCACTCTGACCCGGAGTGGTAGTACCTGTTAAGGTCCCACCTATGGGTTAAATAGAAAACCTGAGTTTATAAACAAAATTGTATTATCTATTAAAAAGGAAATTTTCAAAACTTTGTTGGCATTAAACATTTTTGAATGCCAAATTACCAATAGAAGTATTTGGCATAAAATAACCCAAGGGGTTGACAAGCTGTAAAACCCAACCAACCAACCAAACCCCTTGGGAAAGGTATGAACCCTCACCCCACATCTATGGGACAAATAGTACCACTACTGTTTTTCTACAAGGATGGTTTTGGTATTAAATAACTGACAATGGTTGATATGCCTTTAAAACAGAACTTAAACCAAACTTGACTCTCTGCAGTGGATGCAGCCAACATATAAGACCTGCTGCCAAGACTATTTTAATGTAGATTCCATAGTCTTCTTAAAAGTCTTGAAATAGATACAAAACTGACCTACCAAGAAAATATTGGAAGAGGAAACTTTTTTTTTGTTTGAATTCTAGTTGAGTGGTATCTAAAAAAAATAAATGTTCAGAATAAATACTATTTACTTACTGAAAACACACACACACATATATATATATATATATATATATATATATATATATTGTCTGCTTTTTCTGTTCTTGGCGAATTCTTTTCTGAACTGACAATTCCGCTTAATGCCAAAGTAATTATTTTGGTGAATTATTGAATTCTATTTATTTTTTTTACTATGAAGAATCCGGAAGATTATTGGATAATAAATGGAATACTGACAATTATCAGAACAGAATATGCATATCGTCATTACCATGTGCAGCTTCATGTGATATGGTTATGGAGATATAGATGCAGATATATGCAGTTGCATCTATATATGCTTATGGTAGAATCTGTACACAGACATGCACGCATATCTGAAAACTGACTTATATTGCTTCTTTCTTTCTTTCTTTTTTTTTTTTTTTTTTTTTTTTTTTTTTTTTTCTTTTTTTAAAGAACATATGTTCAGTTTCATATAAAGCCCGAATTATTCATTAGACAACTGTCATCATGCTGGATGTCTCTGTATGGAAGCACATACATGCACACTTAGCATAGTGGTTATCATCATAGGAAATGGAATTAGCAAATGGAGTTCAAATCCTGGATGAGGCTGTTTACACTTCATTTAGTGCTAATGCCCAATAAAAAAGTATGAATCCACCTCTCCAACCTCGGATGTTGATAAATAGTAATGCAGACTGGTTAGGCAACCAATCTAGGAGAATGAAAACTCTGAATTAGTCAGTAGAGTGTTCTATTTTATCAGCTAGACAGCGAGGGAGTTTATCCTCTTTTCACTAGCACTCGACGAAAGAGGTGGTATTTGCATCTGAGATGGTGCGTCACACCTACCATCATTGAAAATAAACAATAAACGATTCTGTGATTTCTAAATATTTTGGAGACCTCATATTATCATCTTGTTCACCAATTAGTTCGCACACCTATCTTTGTTTATTCTCTCTCTCTCTCTCTCTCTCTCTCTCTCTCTATATATATATATATATATATATATATATATAATCATGTCGCGCTGTTGGCATGGATATTCATGACAATCTCTCTCCATCCATCCCTATCGCTCATCATTCTCAGGAGGTCCTCTATACAGCATCCCGTATTCGCACAGAGCTGATCAATGTATGACTTTGCTGGTCGGCCCACACTAGCATGCCCATGTGCTAGCTTCCATTGAGGACATAGCTTATGTGTTGATTCTTGCTTCTCCAGCAGTGTCCCGTGTGTCTTGTCCGTCTTACTTGGATGGTTTGGGTGATATGTGGCGACGAGAAAATAAACTAGATGAGAGCATTGCAGTTTTGCAGTAGCTTGTGCAATTTTTTTTCTTGGTGAATGAACAAAATTTTTACCCTGAATATACCATTGCATCTGCTGGTAGATAAAGGGTTAAAAGTTTAACAAATTTGAAAATACGCTAGACTACTCGTACTTCTGCTTGTTTGAGTCATTATTTTTTGTCCATTTTTCCTTTTACTTTACCTCATATATATATATATATATATATATATATATATATAAATAAATAGTGCTCTGGCTTGGTCATGTCAGGAAGATAGACAAAGGCTGTATCTCAAACACCTACCTGTATCACTACAGTTAAACTACACATGGAAAGATCCTAATTACCAGTGTATATATATATATATATATATATATATATATATATATATACCTAATGAGACAGATATACCTACTTTATTATTTGCTCTACTTAGGTATTGAGCACTCTTTACTTATTAGCTTTAGAATATCCTGGCGGTTTTTATATGTATATATATTTTTCATATATATATATATATATATATATATATATATACATATAAATTGTTTTTTCTTTTGGACAAGTATTATAGTATCAACCGATTATTTTTGTTTGGTACGACTATCTTGGTCTTTTCTTCTTTCCAAGTTTATCATTACTTGATCACAATTCATGAAGTTGACAGTTGCACTCATTATTATGGGGCACCTGGAACACCTTTTCAACCCTTTATCTACCACTGCCATCCACAATAGCATGGCGAAATGGTTGACTAGCTAGTGTTGTATTGCATTATAATAACTTAGTGTTGGTTTCAAACTAATACCCACTAATTCCTATACCTGTATTAAACAGTTTTAAATATGTTTATTTATATATGTTTATATTTCTGAGATGAAGAGTTATTATTATTACTAGTGGAATCTATGGATATACCACAGTATGATGATTTAATTATTACAACATTTGATAGGTTTACTTAAGAGCTATTGCAATTAATTCAATATGTAAAAAGAATAATAATCTTGCTTTAACTCTCTCTCACTCTTTTTTTCCTTCTTTTCATTTTCGATTGAAACAGATTAGTGTTATCGCTTCCACTCTGTATCTTTTCCAAAAGCTGTTTCTTTATTTCTTTCTTATTATATTTTTTATGTGTAGCATGTCCTTTCGTCCCCTTCTTTTTTATAATAAAAACGGAATGTATTCATTAAATTCATTTCTCTTTTGTTAACTCAATACCATTTTCTAAGAGCTGACGATCTCTGGCGTTTTCAGGCAGTCCGGCATTTTGATCGTCAAGCGGTTTGGGTTGTTCTGGTAGATAAAGGGTTAAGTAACAGCAAACAAGACTGGGTGACCTTTATGTCAATCAGGAGACACCTGCCAAAGGGATGATAGATGATAGGATAAAATCTAAAAAAATTGTATTTTGAATGGCATACAATCTACCTGAACTACCTTTGTGGTCTCTTGGTCAATCACGATTGACATATTGCAAACCCCTGTTCTAGAGAGGTTAAAGTTTTCTTTTGGGTCAAAATAAGTTTAGATAAGTTTAAGATTAGGATATATAGCACCTGTCTGTGGGATGTGAAAAATTTACAAAGTTCTTTTTTTCCTAGTAGAATAGTCTTCCTTGTCCATGCACTTAATTCAGCAATGAATATTAATCATTGGCAGGACCCATGGATATACCACAGTATGATAATTTGATTATTACATCATTTGATATGTTTCGGTTTAGCTCAGTCGGTAGAGTGTTCGGCTAGGAATCTCAAGGTTCTTGGTTCGATACTGGTCCCCGCCAACTCAGCGTATGAGTAGCACCGGGATCTGTGCAGTAAAGTAAGGAGCTGATGGTAGGTGTGGCGCTCCACCTCAGATGCTCAAATAATCTCCTTGGTCTAGCGCTAGTGAAAAGGGGATAGACTCCCTCGCTGTCTGTCGATACCGACATTAGGCCGACGACTTTACTTTACTTTTTATTTGACAATTATTGCAAAATAGGCAGAGTTTAACAGGTTTGAATTCAGTTTTCCTTCTATTTGATTCGTTACCTATCCAAGGTTAAAGAGCCCAGTTATTTCTACTATTTCCCCATATTAAGAGGGAGAGTAGTTGGATGCATACCTTTCCCAAGGGTATTAGTGTTATGTGAAATGCAAACAGCCTAGTCCA
>CM042137.1:120657683-120672683 GCA_023376005.1 Doryteuthis pealeii | reverse complement strand
CTGTGAGAAAGACAAATTGCCTCTTTGGACTATAAACCCTATTTCCTCAAAAAAATCTTCACCCTCCCCATTTAGACTTTAATCTTTCCTATTTAGTTGCTCCATATGGTGTTTGCTTTTAATTGTCCTTTCTTATTTTCAATCAAGAGTCGGTTTAGCTCAGTCAGTAGAGTGTTTGCCTATGAACCTCAAGGTTCCAGGTTCGATACCAGCCCATGCCAACTCAGAGTATGAGTAGCACATTGTTCTGTACGGTAAGGTAAGGAGCGGATGTTAGGTGTGCCACACCACCTCAGACACCAAAAACAATCTCCTTGGCCTAGCACAAGTGAAAAGGAGATAGACTCCCTCAATTTTAAACCACCCCGGCAACAATGATTTTTAATTATATGCCAGCCCTGTCAGCTGCGGCTTTAGAATATACAGACTGCACCTCTGCAGAGGGGTAAGACCCCCTATCCCTAATAGGGTATTGTTGGTCATGGGTGGCAACCCATGTTGCTGAAGAATGGAACCTGTCGATACCGTTGGTCAGTCATTACAAATGCATATGTCAAAGAAAGAGAGTTGAATAGAATATATCTTATTATAATGGAGATTCAGTGTCTGTCTGTAAACCGAAACAATGTCACTACTTATGTCACAATACCCTCAGGAGTTGCATAAGTTTATCAATGAGTAATTTATAGTCAAAATCATTAATACATAGAATATATCTTATTTATTAATGATGTCTATAAAATCACAAATTAGATTTGCCTCAAAATAGCCCATGTTCTTGCTGTGTTTAGAATTCTGCTATGTGTCTTATATATCACTACAAAATAAAGGTTTACATAATATATGGTATGGTTAATTTGCATACTGGTTTTAATAAACTGGGTTTGATAAATAATTATTTGGTGTTATTAATTTCTAATATTGTTTTATTCTCCAATGTATAGTTGGAGGCACGTGGCCTAAAGGTTAGTCGAAGCAAATGGACTTGTTGAACCGAGTTCAAATCCTGGATGAAGCTACAGTTCACATAGTGCTAATACCCTTGGTTAAGGTATGAATGCAGCTACTCTCTCTCCAGCTATGGGTAAATAGTAGGGCAGATTGGGCTCTTTAACCTTGGTTAGGCAACCAATCTAGGAGAAGGAAAGCTCAGAATTCTAACTCTGCTTGGGGTGGTCACTACTAGAATAGGCTTAGTCTTAATTAGTGATCTATTTCACTAATTTTCTTTTTTTAAACATAATTAAATAAGTGGAATCTTTTTATATGCATTCTTAGTTAATTTCATTAGTCTTTCTCGTTTAATATATCTAATTTCATTAAAAGTTTAATACTTATGCCTAGAGGGTGCATATTCTTGTAAGTTTTATCAATACAGTAGAGTCTCATCTTTTAAAAGTTAAACTTTTGTAGATTTGATTATTTGATAGTTTTCTATCAATAATCAAATAGAAATTTTTTAGTCTTTTAGTTTTACAGCATGCCGCAGAAAATTGTAGATGACGTACAGAGAAAAAAAAGATAAATAAAACGCTAAAAGAATTTTTAGAAAGTTTTAAATGCATAAAATTATATTATAAATTTATTTTCTCATTCCCTACCATAAAAATGTTTGCACCAATGTTGAATTATGTCAACTGTTTCAGTGTACTCAAAGAACTATAAACTCTGAACTCTGGTAAATTCCACGTTCTTTATTTCTGTACAAGATGGCCTGTACCGTTGCCCTTTTTTGCCGAGCGCTAAAATGATATCTGTAACGTTGTCGTATATCTGGTCACAGTACCCGAATGAAAATGCTTAATCCAATTTGGAACTAAATGATTTTGTGAGGTCAGCTTCCCTGATGAATGTAAATTTTCCTAAATAGCAGCATTATTATTAGGGTGATCAAAAGTTTTGTGTGAGGCACAATTCAGCAGCTCCACATACTTTTGCAGACATCTTGAAGATGACGAACCACACTGGTCTGTGAAGATGACAAGCTCATTTGATACTCTCAAAGCTACTCACCAGGCTTCAAGCATGGCTTTGCTTGATCATCAAAGTTCTTGTAACCTGAGCAAAATGTCTTAAACCATCTTTTTACTGTAATCAACTGCACCTTGGTTTTTTTTTGCACAACAAATAAACTCTGAACTCTGGTAAATTCCACGTTCTTTATTTCTGTACAAGATGGCCTGTACCATTACCCTTTTTTGCCGAGCACTAAAACGATATCTGTAACGTTGTCGTATATCTGGTCACAGTACCCGAATGAAAATGAAAATGCTTAATCCAATTTGGAACTAAATGATTTTGTGAGGTCAGCTTTCCTGATGAATGTAAATTTTCCTAAATAGCAGCATTATTATTAGGGTGATCAAGAATTTTGAATTTAGAGTTATCCCTCTCCTAGACTGGTTACCTACCCAAGGTTGAAGGGCCCAGTCTGCCCTACTATTTAACCCATAGCTGGAGGGAGAATATATGGATTCATACCTTTCCCAAGGTATATATATATATATATATATATATACATACATACATACACACAGACCAACCCCTCTGCTCAAGCAGGATTTAACACAAAATCAATTTCTTTAGAGGAATTTAGTTTCTTTTACTTTTATCTTAGTGCAGAAATGATGACTAATGTACAAGGCCTGTGTAGGCACATGGTGTAATGTCTAGAGTCTAGGAAATGGAATCATTGACCCGAGTTCAAATCCTAGACAAGGCTGTTTGCATTTAACTTAGTACTAATACTCTAGGTAAAGGTATGCATCCAACTACTCTCCCTCCAACTATGGGTAAAAAGTAGGGCAGACTGGACTCTTTAAACTTGGATAGGTAACCAGTCTAGGAGAAAGGAAACTCAAACTTGTTAAACTCTCCTTAAGAAATTGACCTTGTGTCACATCCTTTTTGTTCGGAGAGATTGGTAAATATATATACATATATATAAGGAAAAATATACATATATATAATGAGAAAGCGCATGGTGTAATGGTTAAAGTCATAGGAAATGGACTTGTCGCCCCGAGTTCAAATCCTGGACATGGTAATTGCATTTCACTTAGAGCTAATACCCTGGGAAAGGTATGAATTCTACTCTCCCTCCAGCTATGGGTAAATAGTAGGGCAGACTGGGCTCTTTAACCTTGGTTAGGCAACCGGTCTAGGAGAAGGAAAACCTGTTAAACTCCGCTTAAGAAATTGACCTTGTGTCACATCCTGCTCGTGTGGAGGGGTCGGTAAATATATATATATATATATATATATATATAGGAATACAAGTCAGATTAAATTTACATGTAATAATCAATCACTACTTCCTCCAGACATCTGTTGTTATAAGGATTGACAAGCTTGGCTAGCAGATAATTATTAGTGAGTTTGATTCTCACTGGGTGCCCCATACTGTGCCTCTAATGCTAGTCTTAGTGAAAGACTACTTGACAAGCTGGGGCAGTTTTTAGTTTTTTTCAGTTTAAAAGGAGTTCTCGTGTGTATTCATGAGGAAGAATAAAAACAACCTTGGTTTCTTCAACCAGTTCATGAAGTCCAGGCCAACCCCACTTCTCTCTACCATGCCCATTCGGATAAACAGGCCCCACCCTACAGGAATGAAGGTCACAGAAAGGACACTGATTAACAAACAAGATATGAGGGTTGTCTGAAATTTTCAAATGAGTGATCATCAGGCTTGTGGCCATTTGGATAAATACCATTCCTATTTTTTATGATGTTATCATGTTTCAGTCTGTAAATTAGGGAAGGCTGAAGCACAAATCTGCTGAAATGTAATTGTAAAATCACTGATGAAAATATTAGTCCAAACACCTTAAAGAATGATATTGTTGTTTACATTGATATTTCAATGTTTATTTCCATCATCTTCAGGTGTCAAGATTGCCTTTTGGCAGGCTTATAATATGCTGACTGTACTCTTGAAGGTAATAATCCCTCCCCCCAAAAAAGGATATACTAGATATGACACTAGACTTCATCTTATGATTTGTTTCAAAGACCTGTAGAGTATGGAATACTCTTCATTGCCATTATTCCCAGGTCCACTCTGACCCAGAGTCACAGTACTTTTCAAAGTCCCATCTATAGGTCTAATGGACTTGTTTAAAGATTATTTGTATTTGTGCATACATAAACCTCTTAAGATATGACTATGCAAAAAAGTTCAACATGAGCATAATTCCCTAACCTAAAGGCATAAAATAACCATAAGCAAGTTGACATGCCATTAGAATCAATCAGGTTTCAACATGTCTGTATTGGAATGCTTAATGATAAAATCGTAGAGAATGTGACACAAATAACTAAGGGAATTGTGACTTGAGTAGTAATATAATTTCGGTTACAGACAGAAAAACACACAATCTCCATTATAATAAGATGTGGAATGTAAACAACCATGTTTACAACAATAACCATTACACATTGGCGCCTCCAAACCAATGAAGTAGTGCATAAGCATTTGTGCAAATATATTTTCTTCCCCTGATACACGCAACAAAGCAATTTAAATATCAATGTTAGCCAACGTTATTCATGTTTATTGCTGTCTTTTCAGTCATGAAAAGTTTCTCAATACTATAAATTGATCTTGAGAAAAGAAAGTATTTTTGTATTTGTTAAAATTTGAACTTTACAAAATATGTTGAGTGAGTTTGCATCTTTCAAAATACGTGTGCTAGAAAAATATCATTCATCATTGGCATCGATTTGTCTACTAGAGACGATGGTGTAATGTCCAAAAATTAGTGGAACTACATAGGCTGGGTGGGTTGATACGGAGGATGAGCACATCCCCCCCCACTCCACACTGCTGTTGTTTTCCAAAGGAAAAGCAAAAAACTCAATGCAGTTTGGCAAAAATAGTGCCACAGGAGTTGCTAGATAGCGCTGAAGTTCAGCATCACACCACCTTAGGGATTCCAGCTGTGAATTTAATTTCAGGATTTAATCCCCTAGCCTTTCCTTGGAATGAAGTATAGCTGCTGAGCAGCGGAAGTGTTATATCAGACTTTTCCTTGTCCTAGATGGGTTGCCAACTAAGGCAAAAGAGTCCCATCTGCCTCATATGGGGATTTATGTGAGTAGTAAAAGTAAAGTAAAGTCGACGGCGCAGCCTAAAGTCAGTATGAGCCAGTCAGCGAGGGAGTCTATCCCCTTTTCACTAGCACTAGACCAAGGAGATTGTTTAAGCATCTGAGGTGGAGCGCCACACCTACCATCAGCTCCTTATTTTACCGCACAGATCCCTGTGCTACTCATATGCTGAGTTGGCAAGGACCGGTATCGAACTAGGAACCTTGTGGTTTCTAGCCGAATGCTCTACCGACTGAGCTAACCCGGCCCCTCAACACAATTTATTGATAGTATAAAATAAAGTAAAGTTGTCGGTATGGCCTAAAGTCGGTATCAGCCAAACAGCGAGGGAGTCTATCCCCTTTTCACTTGCGCTAGACCAAGGATATTGTTTAAGCATATGAGGTGGAGCGCCACACCTACCATCAGCTCCTTATTTTACCGCACAGATCCTGTGCTACTCTATACGCTGAGTTGGTGAGGGCGGGTATCGAACTAGGAACCTTGTGATTTCTAGCCGAACGCTCTACCAACTGAGCTAACCCGGCCCATAGTAAGTAGTAAGTACCCTAATCCTACTACTATTGATGTGGATGCCTGATGGATCCCTGGAACTCATCCGTTCTTTGACAGATCTTGTTTTTAGTGATGCTGGGTATCCACATACCCACCTCACCAGACAAGTGCTAGTTTAGTCACTGACATCCTGACCATGGAACAGGTAGTATTAATTTACATGGTACTGGTAAGAAAGAAGACCTATCTCATCTTGACCTGACAAGAAAAATATAGTAAACGTCTTAAAGATTGTGTGTAATGGGCATAGCCAATCCCCCGACGTAAATGGCAAAGAATCACCTGTGCCATGCATGAAAGCCTCAAACGGCATGAGATGTAATTTGCATGACGGCTGTGTGAGCTGTAATAAAAGGAGGCAATTGTTCACACTGAGGTAGAAAGAACCAGGTGGTGGAAGGAGTGACAGCGTTGATGATGGTGAGAGTCATGTTTATTGTTCATCTGACCAAGGATTTGAACCGGAGAGTTCGGGAAGGAAACAGTGATTGCTGAGAGACCTTGCCTCACTAGAAGATTGTCCTGAATTATTTGAGTGTTGGCTTTTCTTCATTGTCTAAATGCTAATGGACAATAATGGAATACTGGTCATAAGTTTTTGACCAATCAGGCAATTTCTTTCTAATTTAAGAGTTAATATAGTTGTGCAGTGTGCATATCATTGGTCTCCCAAACAACGAATTACTTAAATAAGATACATTTTTTATTTTTATCACAACTCAACTTTTAAGTTCAGTAAAATATGAATATACATTAATATACATTATAACCACACACTATTTGAAAAACTGATTAAAATTGTTAATCACTTCACAAAAATTCAATCAGTTGAGGCCTAGTTTCTATCTCTGGAGTGACGTCAGTGAAGAGTTCCACCCAAGGGGAATAACTTATGACTCTATATCACATATGAGAGCTAGTGAGCATCAAACTCCTATTCTGGGATAATTGTTTTGTGTAACTAGCTTATTAATACACTACAACAAGAAGGTAGTTTTTAGTTTGATTCTCACTGTGGAAGTCAATACATATTCTATTATATATTCTATTATCTTATTATAATGGAGATTGTGTGTTTTTCTGTCTGTAACCGAAACTATATTACTACTCAAGTCACAATTCCCTTAATTATTTACGTCAAATTCTCCATGATTTCATTCTTTTAAACCTTCAGTTATTAATAAAAATTGTTTTACATTATTAATACTGTTGACCATATCTACGTACTGATAACATGCAATTGTATTTATATATACAACAAAATAGCGGTTTACAGTTTGAACGAGAAGGCTAATTTGCATATTGATATTAAAATTTTATTTTAATAAATATGTGCTTGGTATTATTGATTTCTAATTGTTTGGTTTTATCTTAAGAAATATAAACAAAAATCTCGAGGATAAATCTTAAAAAAATTTATTTACAAGAAGAAATAACTGTAATATTATCCTTTACTTCCTATTTTAACTAAATAGTTAAATTAGGAAAATTTACCAATGAAAGAGGGGAGTAATGGAAAACGATGGAATAGTTAGTTCAAAGTTGTTCTATTTTCGATTATACCCCTCTGTTGCAGATTTTTTATCTGCATTCTTAGTCAGTTCATTAGCCTTTCTAATTTAATATGATATTTTATTATATCAAAACTTAAATACTTGCACCCGGAGGGTGCATATATTTGCTAGTTTATATAAAGATTATATTATTCTCTTTTGCTTCCTTTGTCAACAGTATCTTGATTATAATCTTACCTAAACAACCTTTGTGGCATGCTTTGCCTGAGAGTTATAATCATGAAAAATGGAATTAGTGACCCAGGTTCAAATCCTGGATAAGGCAGTTTGCATTTGACTTTGCAGTAATACCCTTGTGAAAGACCTGAATCCATCTGCCCTCCCTCCAGCTATGCTTTTTACTTTTCTCTCTGGGATTCCTAATTGCTTCTCTAAATTATTCAAATTGCCCTGTGGGATCACACTCCACATTAGGACTCACTGCACTTAAAGTTTATGAAGAGTTATTAACATTTGTTCAGACAGGTGATATTTTCCAAATGTTTGATACTGTTTAGGGAAACACAATTATCAAGATACAAAATTTTGTGAAACTTCGAAAAGTGCAAGAGGCGGTCGTTGTGTAACGGTTATCATCATAGGAAATGGATGGGGTTACCAGAGTTGAAATCCTGGGTGAGACTGATTGTATTTCCCATAGTGTTGATACCCTTGGAAAAGGTATGTATCCAACTATTCTCTCTACAGTTATGGATATATAGTAGGGCACACTGGACTCTTTTGCTTTGTTTAGGCAACCGGCCTATGAGAAAGAAAACTCTGAACTCTGAACTCCACTATAAAAATGACCTTGTGTCACATCCTCTTAAAGTTTGAGAACATTTATCAACATTCCAAATTTTATTCAAGCAGGTAAAGCCATTTGTTGTGCGCTTGATACTGTTTAGGGAAACACGATTATCAAGATGTAAAATTTTGTGAAACTTCTAAAAATGCAAGAGGCGCTCATGGTGTAACAGTTATCATCCTAGGAAAAGAACATGCAACCAGTTGAAATCTAGACCAGCTGTATTCCACTAAAAAATTTACCTTGTGTCATATCCTACTTGTGGAAATATATAGACAATTCACATTATGCGAGTGAGGTCTTCTGCGCAGCATCCAGCATCCTCGCATAGTTGGTCAATGCTGGGTGGCCCACATTAGCATGTCCATGTGTTGGCTTCTACATGAGAACCTCGCTTATGAGCTCGTCCTTGCATCTCCAGCAGTGTCCTGCATGCCTAGTCCATCTTATTCGGATGGTTTGTGAGATGGGGGGGGGGCAAGTGGCCGTACAGCTTCTTCCTTGTGGAGTGCTGTTTCCACCACTTGTTCAAGACTGCATGCAGTATTCTTGTGCAGGTCCCATCTAGCTTATTCTCAAGGCGTCTTGTTAGTGTCCAAGTAGTGCAACCATATAGCAGTACTGATATAACCACAGCTTGGAAGAATTGTCTCTTTAACTTGTCAGTGAGATCAGACCTCCATATGACTGATAATTTGTTTGTGGCCGACCATGCCTTTCCTATTCGTGTATTAACATTGCTTTCTGTGGATGAGATATTACTACCTAGGTATGTGAATTGTTGGGTAAATATATAGACCACCTGAATCTCTTTTTTTTCTTGGTTTTTTTAATGCACTTGGAATAATACTCTTAATTTTCTATTCAAGTTTTGTTTATTTGTTGTTGTTTTTTTTTGTTTTTTTGTTCTTAATCTTGAATTACAAGTTCCATCTTTTATTTGTTTGGATCTTTTTATTTCTCTTTCTCGTTGAGTCTTTTGAGAATTTCACTCCAATTCCGAAGCACCTGCTAATCCCAGAACGTGTACGACAAAAATAAAACTGGAGTAAAAACATCATAAACGAGAATAAGATAAAAGAATCAAGTGCAAGCCAACGAAACAAACAGCATCAATTTATTTCAACTCTGCTTAACTGACAGGTTAATGGCTTCTGTTAGTAAAACAATATCACATGACAAATTGTGCCTTTCTCTTTACTTTCACTTTCTTTTTGTTCTTATTTACTTTTACAAGTAAAGCAATTATGAAGAGTTAAAGTTAAAAGCTGACTAAACGTTTCAAATAATCAATATTATAATTGTGTTGAAAGGAAACTGATCACCCCTACTTCATTTCATGTTCAATTACATTTGATTCTTTATTATAATTTTATTACAATATTTATTCGTTGTGCTCAGTGCAGAAAATTGCTTGAAGAAACATCCTTTGGGAATTAGAAACCGATGAGTATGATATTTACGATACAAGCTTTATTGGATAGATGTGTGTAGTAGAGTAAGCAGGAGTTACCAGTGGAGTAAAATCATTGTTACGACACTAAATTGCATCTGATAGTGAGGTTCTGAAGATCTGGTGAGTGTGGAGTGCTCCTTTATTGTCATTATTTCCAGGTTCACTCTGACCTGGAGTGGTAGTACCTGTTAAGATCTCATATATGGGTCAAATAGATATGTTGATAAATTATTTTTATTTGGTAGGACCGTAAACAAAGAAATTAGTATTTAGATTTTTCAGACTGATATCTTCATTGGTATATACACAATGTTTTGGCCGACATGCCCTCTGGCCTTTTTCTGAAGTTTCTGGACAACAGTCAAAAAAGTCTAAATACAAAATTATCAAGTGTTTATATATATATATATATATATATATACACACAACCTTGAGGTTTGTTTTGCTGTGGTTAATCGCAAAAGATTTATACACACACACGCAACCACACACCTAAAAAATGCACAATGCTTTCTTTTTGATACACACACTTACACAGTCCATACTCATACCGTAAAAGAGAATATTTGACGTCATGTTTCAAACCGTTTCCTTTTTTCAAACCTCGAATTTTAAACAGACTAAATAACAAGGACTATCACTCATTTTTCTTGTTATCCTGTGATAAAAATTTCTTATTACCTTCCATATACCAACAAATGCCCTGAAGATGATCTAATTAATAGATCGAAACACAGTGTCGGCCAATTAACTCACCACAGTGTCGGCCAATTAACTCACCACTTAACTCATTTAAACCTGTGTTTTTTCATTCTTTCTTAATATACTACATACCATCGGATTCACTTCCTTTTCTTCACATATATATATATATATATATTATATATATATATGTATATTTATCTGTAGGTATAAGTATGCATTGTGGAGAAATGGTAGATAAAGAAGGTTGCCCTATTGGCTTGGACAGAAGAATATATTGACTGCACCACTGCAGAGGGATAAAATTTCCCCAATGGGGCCACCTGTTGGCCATGGGAGGTGACCCATGATGCTTAAGGATAGGATCAATTGGGTGTCCCATCAACCCAGCATGTATATGATTATAACAACCCATTTGCTCTCATAGCAGTCTTCTGCTAAACTTTTTATTATATACACTAGAAGTCTGTGACTGAGGTCTAATAGTCCTGAGTATGATGTCAATACGCATGTAGTGGTGAAGTTCAAATTCTGGATCTCAGGCGAGTGTAGAGTACCCCTTCATTGACAATACTTCCAGGTCCACCCTGACAGAGTGGTAGTAT
Source organism: Doryteuthis pealeii (assembly GCA_023376005.1). Lineage (NCBI taxonomy): Eukaryota > Metazoa > Mollusca > Cephalopoda > Myopsida > Loliginidae > Doryteuthis > Doryteuthis pealeii. Next base: position 120,661,895 of record CM042137.1, on the reverse strand, counting down.
CTGTTAGGGTCTCATGTATGGATTAAGTAGATCAAAAAATGAGTTTACAAAATCCTTTCTTTTTTTTTTTAAATGAGTTTAAAAAAATTTGAGTACCCAACAAGAAGAAATGAAACAAATGTTTTCCACATAAAATGACCCAAGGATTGACATGCTGTAAAATCCGGCCAACAAATCTGTATCTGATTCTGGAGATAAGGTGAATATGAAGTTCATTGGCGTTACTTCCAGGTTTATTCTGACCCAGAGTGGTAGTACCTGTTAGGATCTCATAGTTAGGTTCAGATAGATCTGTTAATGAATTATTTGTCTTCAATAGGACCATGTTCTAAAAAAAGAAGTCTGGAGGACCACCATAAGGACAATACAGTTGCGACAATTATATAGGTGCTAGGGCTTGATATGATAAGCTGATTAATTGGATAGGGGCTATCGAACCAACTATCTAACTAAAGTAAGGGCCAAAGTGGAATGTTGCATGTCATGCACTGCTCAACCACCAGGATTCCATCCTTAAGCATCATGGATCGCCATCAACAGCCATCTGGTGGCCTCATTGAGGTGGATGGGAGTCTTACTCCTCTGCAGATGTGCAGTTGGTATATTCTACAGCCACAGTCGATTGGGCTAAGAATCTTTAAACATTATCTATGCTGCCTTTTGAATAATAGATAAATCTATGATTTAACACCTGCTGGTAAAATCAATCATATTTGGAAATACATAACCTTAAAATGTCTCTTCATAAAATTTGTATTCTTAGCAGAAGAAATGTGACCCTATATAAATATTGTGATCAGGAAAAAAGTTAGTTTGCGAAAGAAAATGAATTAAAAAAATATACATATATGCTACACGTTAATAATGAAAAAAAAATGAAAATCATTTTGCTAAAATTTGCAATTAAGTTAAAAACAGACCCATCTTATATATGCCAGCCATTAGCTGCTAAAAATTAACATACAAATAAAGTGGGAAGTTCAATCTACCGCTCACACTCTTTACATTGACAGAGAAAACTAACATATATAAGTAGTTAATCAAGATCTAAATAGAGAGGAGGCAAGTGACAGACAGCAAAGGGAGTAAGAGATGGGTGAGTTAAAGACTTAATTGCAAAAATAAGTTAGAACCAAATAAAATGGATTTTCTTTCAAAAATAACTCCTCACCCAAAAATTCAAAATTGCAAAAGATTAGTTAGAACCAATAAAAATGGATTTTCTTTCAAAAATAACTCCTCACCCAAAATTCAAAAAACTGAGAAATATTGGGATTTATTTTGAGTAATTAAACTAAATAGGAAAAAAGCCATTAGAAAACAATCATTGATTCACTCAGTTTTAGTATAATAATAGATTTCACCTTTGTAGATATACCAAAAGGAAAAAGAACAGATACTCCATTTTGATCTGAGCTTGAAGGCCAAGGAGATATACTTTTGTCCTGACCAGAATTGCTGATTAGTTGGTTGTTTAATTTTGTGGCATTTTAAACCCTTTTTGGGTCATCTAATGCCAAATCAAGTCATTTTGATATTCGGTTTACTTACAGTACCTGCTGTTGTATTGACCAGGCTCATTGCTGCTTAACTTTGGCGATCTTCTGGGAACTGGTGCTTTCAATGTGACTTGACATAAGCCAGAAGTTGAGAATACATTGCTGAGTATACAGGGCACCAGAGACTGCTATTCCAAAATTTAACTGCTTAGCCACTCACATAGTAGATGCAGATATTTTTTTAATTCATTTTTTACACTATGCCATTGTCTCTAGTAGATGGAATAATGACAATATGCAAATCAGTTGACCTCAGTTGGAAAAACGTTTTGAGATGGGAAGAAGTGGTTGCTCTGGTGACACAAGTTCACATAATACTTCAGCCTGAACAAATAGATACAGAATATATATATATATATATATATATATATATATATATACACACACACAAGGTGTGTAAAAAAAGTATCATCAAGATTTTTTGTATTTTTTGACACACCTTGTAATCTAAAAAAATAACATTTCATTCATTGTTCATTTCTCTCTTGGTAAATACAGTTTCAATCTCAATACTTTTATGACACACCTTGTGTGTGTATATATATATATATATATATATATATATATGAGAGGAAGTTTCAATCCACATATAGATAATCTTGTCATTTTGAAAGGAACGATTCTTGTCTATTAAGAACGTTGTAAGTAATTTCTTGTACATTACCTGATTAATTTTCTTACACCCATAAAATGAACATTCATTGATTTTTATGATATAAAGTGTGCTATCTTCTTACTTCATTTTGCCTCACCCCCTTAACAACCTACTTTTCATGATCTACTTCTCTCAATTATTTCCGTTCTCTCTTTTAATTTGTCTCATGATATAACTCTTTTTGAAGTTATCAGTGCGATTGTATGATATAATTATTGTTGAGTGTCAGTTCTTCCAAATGTCTGCCTCTTAAAATAAGAAGTGAGGATCATCTAATCAGAAGCCAAAGAGGATGAGGGGAAAAAAGTATTAGCATTTTAAAACAAATATTTGTAAACGAATGACAAGTATGAAAGAGTCTATCTTTAAAGTAATAGATACACAGATGCATGTTATTAAAATTGAACACATCAAGAATAATTCTAACTAATCTTAATGTGATTAAAAATTGAAGAATAACAGATAAAACACATTCAATTGATATTTCATCTCTCTCTCTCTTTCATCTGTCTTTTTCTAATCTCTATCTCTCTCTTCCAAATTTCATCTCCCTCTTTCTATCTCTTATCTCCCTGTCTCCGAATTCAAACCTGGTTAAACTCTGCTTAAGAAATTGGCCTTGTGTCACATCCTGCTCATGCATAGGGGTTGGTAAATATATATACTATGCAATGTGCACAACAACCTATTTTTAATGATCAGCTTTTCTAAAATACTTCCAATGACGCTTAATATAACTGATCTCATGACCACATTGAAAATTATCAATATTTCCATCTATAATGCTATATTGAACGGCTATATATAATTAGATGTGATTAACATAGAAAATTTAATTTCCTTTCAACTGATAGAATTTAATCAGGAAAAAAAAAATCAATGTGTGCACTTCTATCGGAATAATTCTCAGCTGATTTTTTTCCCCAATTTCTTTGCAATGGTTTCACGTAGATAACAAATGCAGATATTTTTTTTTCAATTTTGATAAAAATTGTTTGTGCAACGTCAACAATAATGAGAAGAATTATGATTAAAATCAAACAAAGGCACAAAACAGTTAAAGATTTCTTTTTGAATATTTTAGACTTTTTAGTAATTCTATTGAGAATACGCAGAGAAATCGCACAGAAGATATGAATAAATGCTAAAAAAATCTAAGTCAGTAGAAATTGTTAAAATTTTAGTTGTCATTGTAGGGTTTCAGTTGTTCTCTTGTTCACAGAATCTAGTTGGTTAATCCTAGTCTTTAGGTTTTCTTTGGGATATGTATAAGTTCAAGTCTGTAGTGTTCCTGTAATCCTAGTCTCTCGGCATATTCTGTGATATATGTTCAAGTCTGTAGTGTTCCTTGTAATCCTAGTCTCTCGGTATCTTCTGTGATATGTATGTTCAAGTCTGTAGTGTCCCTTGTAATCCTAGTCTGTAAGTTTCCTCTGTGATATGTATAAGTTTAAGTCTGTAGTGTTCCTTGTAATCCAAAAGTTAGGACTTGCTGGCAGAAAGTTCAATGAGCAATTGATTTGAGGAAAGTTGCAAATGGTTTTAAATGCTTTTTGTCCTCTTCTATCATTGGCCAATTTTTTCCAGAAGCACCTGCAGTTGTTGGGATAGTTCATAAATAGGAGAGGCTTGTACCCAGATAATCTTACAGAAACATCTTAAAGAATTCAGACAAGAGAAATAGTCCAATTTATAAATAAAAAAATCATGATGAAAAAAGAGCTTAAAGCAATTACTGATTGATATTGTGAAAACAGTGAACAAAGACAGATATTCAATAGACAATGATGAACTATTATATAAATATCAAATAAATGCAATTCACTAACCTCTGGGCATAAAATAACCCTGGATGGGTTGATATGCATTTACAATCAATAAATCTTTCTTTTAATAACAAAATAGACTACATTTATTTGGCTTTATATAGCGACCTGTCAACTTTCACTTATGTAAGTAAAGTAAGTGGAGTGGCCTATTGGTGGTATCAGCTGGATA
>CM042137.1:120627683-120647683 GCA_023376005.1 Doryteuthis pealeii | reverse complement strand
GACATATATGCACATGCACACACTCACACTATATATATATATATATATATATATATATATATATATATATATATATATATATAGTGTGGTGTGTCTGATTTATTAGGCTTTATATATATATATATATATATATATATATATATATATATATATATGCCTAATAAGTCAGAGACTTTCTACTTAGGTTTCTTCAAATGGATCATCAGGATAATTCTGACTGTAAAGGGTTGGTGCAAAACCTAATTTATTGTTAAAAATGGTCACAAGGAAGCATGAAAAATTAGCATAAAAGGAGGAGAGAGAAAAAATAAAAAATAGAAATAACAAAAAGTTTGATAATAACAAAAAATATTTTAAAATTTTATCGGCCAGGCTTTTTTTATGTTTACATGTATTTAAAACCTTTGATCTCTGACGGTGCAAAAATCTCCTGGCACTATAATTTGTAATTACAGAGTTTAAAAATACCCCCCATATATATATATATATATATATATATATATATATATTAAGTAGAATAAAGATGATTGGTTAATAAACAAAATATGAATTACAATTGAGTTTTAATTATCATAGACATTAATATCACTCATTTTTTATGATAAAAACAAAATAACAGTGAAAAAAAAGTTATATAGACATCCACATACAGTCCTGTTTTGATGTATTGCATCTCTTCAGTGCAGCTAGACTTAGCAGGCTATCTCCATCCAGGATCAAAACTCAACAAAACTTTCATCAGTCAAATCATAAACTACCGGGCTATTAGGCCACCCTTCTAGCAGAAGAGAACTTTACTGATTAATACATACATATGTAAAGACTGCTGGAGAGAGCTCAATCTGTTTTTATGGAAAGGCTTGCAATTTAAGTATAATCGGCAGCTGGCGTTGAATTTCCCTTCCAGGGAGCTCAACCTACTGCAGAGGGGAGTATATATATACATACACACACATTAATATGTTCACAATGTGATGAAAATTGATTTTACAGAAAAAATATCTTATTTTTCATATAATTTCCTTTTGTGTCAATGCACCTAATTCTGGGTTGTATACAGATCCTATAAATGGAATACCATACACTGAAAATTAATACACTAAGGACTTGTTGATAGATCTTCACACACACACACACACACACATATATATATCGTTGTCGGGGCAGCCTAATGTCGGTATTAGCCGGACAGTGAGAGAGTATATCCCCTTTTCACTAGCGCTAGACCAAGGAGATTATTTTACCATCTGAGGTGGTGCACCACACCTACCATCAGCTCCTTACTTTACCACACAGATCCCTGTGCTACTCATACGCTGAGTTGGCAAGGGCCGGTATCGAACTAGGAACCTTGTGGTTTCTAGCCGAACGCTCTACCGACTGAGCTAACCCATATATATATATATATATATATAATATATATATAATAGCTAGCTATAAATTTTAGTTCTCCTGAGGAAGGTGTACCTTGAACACCAAAACCGTGGTAGAGAGAAAAACTTTTTTCTACAACTATATATATATATATATATATATATATATATATATATGTGCCTTATGGGTATTAGGGGAATAGTTTCCATCTATTCACATTAACTTTGGATCTTCTGAAGATGCTGTGTTTTTGGAAAATTTTGGATGTGAATTTGAACACTCATCCTTAATATACTCTAATTATTATCTTGAAGGAAAGATTTCAATTGTTATATAATTATATCACCTCAATTCGTAGAAGAAAATAAGAAATAACACATAAAATACAGAAGAACGTTCGATTCTAGATCTACTTCAGCCTTCAAACTGTCATTATCTGATTCTTGATAATTCTTGTCATCTTCCAGCTGTTCTAACAGATAATCTTGATCAAACAAAAAAAAAAAAGAATTATGTCATCACAGTTTACCAGCACCTGCAACATTTCCTTTGCCATAATTAAAATAGATCTACAGTGTTTTCATCAAAATATACATCAACCAGCTGTATGGATACTGGATGCCATGCAGAAGACCTGCCTGGAGTGATGACCAGTAAGAACAGATAGTGACAGTCAGGGAAATCTGTTCTCAGCGTAACATGATTATGATGATGATTTTATATCTCCAGCTTCATGGGTGACCATATAGCATTAATATATCCAATGATACACTAACACAGAATAAATGGAAGGAAAGACAAGATCATTTACACATATAGCATTAATATATCAAATGATATACTAACACTGAATAAATGGAAGGAAAGACAAGATCATTTACACACATATAGCATTAATATATCAAGTGATATACTAACACAGGATAAATGGAAGGAAAGACAAGATAATTTACACATATGGCATTAGTATATCCAATAATACACTAACACCAAATAAACAAACAGAAAGACAAATTGATATAGGGACATTTAATATGTCCATAATAAACATACAAGAAGTATTAACAAGAATATATACATGGGTCTCAATTGATAAAATGTGCACATATTGTTCCATGAACAAGCAGTATATGAAAAGGGGTATAAAAACGGTAAGTCTTACTTGAGTTCTTTGAGTGTTCAAAGGCATGTGGGCTTTATAGTTCAATCACAAAATAAGGAACAACATTATTGGCTGGATGGTGAGACCAAGTCTGTTCAATGAGTAGATATTAAAAAAAAAGGCATGTCTTAATCCTGCAAAGATCAAGGACGAAAGCGGACAAGAAAGTACCCTGGGTTTCTCACAAGACTTCTCAAAATCAAAGAGAAAATTATATCACCTTTCAAATCTCCCCTCCAATCGATCAGCTCGTCACATCAAGCCCTAGCACCTATATGATTGTCCCAACTCTATTGCCTTTATGGCAAGCTCCAGCTCTTTTTGTCATATGTGCTAGAAGGTGGTAGTTGAGGTTCTTCATGTCCTGGGTATGACGTTAAACTATATCCGATGGTGAAGTTCCAATCCTGGAACTCTAGGGAATGTAGGTTACCCCTTCATCACCATTATTCCCAGGTTGACTTTGAGTTGATTGGTAGTACTTGTTGGGATGCCATCTATGGGTTAAATAGAAAAGAAATGAGTTAAAAAATGTTTAAAAAATAATTAATAAAAAAAAAATGCCTTCGGTATAAAATGACCCAACAAGGGTTGACATGCCTTAAAACCAACCCAACCAATCAACCTTACAAATCAATTGATAGATTAAAAAAACTGAATTTAGTATAGATGAAATTTAGTAAAATTTGTGAGTTCGGAAAGTGATGTCATTGGTAGAATTATTCCATCACCCTTGAAAAAAAAAAAAATGAACAAGTATCAACAAGAAATCTCCAACTGCAGTAATTAAAATATCTAAATGAAATGGAAAACTCAAAAAGGATATGGATGTTGCTTTGAAGGAATTGACATAGAAATTACTTAATTATTGGGGTGTGACAAAAATACATACATTTTTTCATCAAACAAGCAAAAGTATGCACCCTCTAGTTGCAAGTATTTAAGCTTTAATGTAATAGAATATTATATTAAATTAGAAAGACTAATTAAAATAAATAAGAACAAATATAAAATATTACTTATTTTAATGTTATTTTAATTGATTTCTATATATGATTGCCTTTAATACATTTGAGAATAACATGATAATATTAGAAATCAGTAACAGCAAATAATAATTTAGTAAACCCAAATTTGTTAAATTCATTATGCAAATTATTCCCATGATATACTATGTAAATCTTTATTTCTTAGACATAAATAACACATATATCAATATTTTAAATGCATTAATAATATGAGAAAGTTATTAAATCCAACTATTCTTCCTCCAGCTATAGATAAATAGTAGAACAGATTGGGCTCTTTAACCCTGGTCTAGGAGAAGAAAAACTGAATTTAAGACTCAGCTTAAAAACTGACCTTGTATTTATCCTGCTTGAGAGAGGAGGTTGGATAAATTTATAACTTTTAGTAGTAATAGTCTAGTGAGAATTTTTTTTCCACATCCCAAATTCTGTAAACTGGTTCACCATTTTTGATTCACCCAATTATAAATAATAGAGCTATAGATAGTCTGTAGATATGTACATAAGCTGTAGAGTTTTGTCAAGAAATAAACTAATTTCGATATACAATCATCATCATAACAACAGTAGAATAAAGGTCTGAAAAAAAACCGAAAATAATTCAGATATGAAATTGATATTTGATATAACTTATTCTTAGATTTTATTGTTAAAATTTTTTAATAATAATAAAAAATTGTCTAGTTCTAGATTTTGGCAAAATTCTTATATATCAAACTTTTTAGAAGGCAATATGATGTTCTGTGACAAGAGTATTTTATCAATGTACCTTTTATGTAAAGAAGAAAAAAATGGCTGCCAGGAAGATTTCCCTGTTTTTCTTTTATTGACTGCCAAACATTTATCTTCAGCTTTCTGTCTTCATTTTAAATGTCTGTTTATTTTCTTTCTTAGAGTTGCATGATTTCATTTTTTTTAAGATAACAAAACAATGCTGTCCTTTCCCTTTTTAACAAAAGAGACTCTAAATCTATGCCATATAATTCTCCTTTCTTTGGTTTATGACCCCCCCCATCTGTTCATTTCTATAGCATCACCCTCATTTACCCCCCTTTTCCTTATTTTTCCCCACTCTTTTTCATTTTTTTATTTCCCCAGGGGGCTTTTTTTTTTTATATAGAATCATCCTTATTTTCCCATCCCTGTCGGATGGGGTTTTAGAATACACTGACTGCACCTCTGCAGAGGGGTAAGACCTCCCCCCCCCAAATGTGGCCACCTGTTGGCCGTGGGTGGTAACCTGTAATGCTTAAGAATAAGTCCATGACATGCAACACTCCATTTTGGTCCTTATTTAGGCTAGACAGGCAGTCAGAGAGGCTGCCTCTAATCAATTGGCTTGTTTCATCAAGCACTAGCACCTATATGATTGGCCCAACCCTATGCCCTTAAGACAAGCCTCAACTCTTTTTATCATACATTTGTTAGAATGTAGTGGTGGCTGAGGGTCATACTATCCTGGGTATGACGTTAAACTCTATTTGATGGTGAGGTTCCAGTTTTGGAGCTCCGGGGAATGTGGAGTACCCCTTCATCATTACTCCCAGGTCCACTCTGACCTGGAGTGATTGTAAATGGTACAGTCCCATCTGAGTTAAATAGAAAAAAAACAGTTTAAAAAAAATTTGAATGCCCATTAAGCATGAATAGAACAAAATATCTTTGGCATGAAATAACCCAATAAGGGTTGACATACCATAAAATTCAATAAACCAAATCTTATTTCCCCCCTTTTCTGTTATATAGCATTATTCTTATTTTCCTTCCTCTTCTTGGCATCATCCTTATTTTCCTCTTCTCCGCAAAAGAACCTAAACTGGTGCTGTTACATAGCAAAGCTATCATTTTTGCAACCCAGAAAAATCCGAGTTTTTTCTTTTAAAAAAAGTGTTCTCTTAAGAAGTGAAGGTTTTAGTCAAAGACATCAGAGCAAAAACTTACTTTTAGCTGAGCTATTATAGGTTACGTGTGTAGTAATTGAATATTTTTTAAATTATAGACTTATTCTCGACAAGACATAATTTTAATGGTCTATCATTCTTCAAAGTTGAAAAATTCTTGGATGTCAAAATACATATGTATGTGTACATAGATATACTTAGACATATGTAAGGATATTAATGTATGTGTATATATACTTATGTATGCATAGTTATGTATGTTTATAGACACTTACATAATATATATATATATATATATAATGTGTGTGTATGCGATATCAAAATATCTGTCAACATATATGTGAATACAAATAAACTTATGCATATACATTCAGACCTGAGTTGATTCTTAGATACTGCAATATATATATATATATATGTGTGGTGTGTGAAAGAGAGACAGACTAATGTATATTTAGGCATATATATATATATATATATGATAGATACATTGAATATATAGACAAGTTTTATATGTATGATGTGCATGACTACTTATATGCATATTCTGAATAATATATATAATTGAACATCAGATAAAAATGCTCACAACATGTCAATATTGGTACTCTACGTTCCCCATGTTTTAATCTACTTTCCTCACACACACATAACACACTATATATATATATATATAATATATAATATATTGTAAATGATAAATGCTATATTTCTAATCAGATAGTGCTCAATATCATTGATAGTGTATATATTTGAGTTCAGTAGTGGACAAGGAGTCAATACCTGGTTACTGACAGTTCCTTGCCTCTGTGATTTTCAGACTAAATTTGGTCTGAAGATTGCTTAGGTGAGAAACTGTAAGTAACCATGAATTGACTCCATGTCCATGTTACCTTAACTCATATTCTAATTATCATACATGTAAGTAAAGTAAAGTCGTTGGGGCGGCCTAAAGTTGGTATCAGCCCAGCAGCGAGGGAGTCTATCCCCTTTTCTCTTGCGCTAGACCAAGGAGATTATTTTAGCATCTGAGGTGGAGCGCCACACCTACCATCAGCTCTTGTGCTACTCATACGCTGAGTTGCGAGAGGCCGGTATCGAACTAGGAACCTTGTGGTTTCTAGCCGAACGCTCTACCGACTGAGATAACTCGGCCCCTATATTATAATATATATATCATGATATTTATATACACTTAGGTAAGTATAAACTTATATGTAGAGAGATTTTAAAGAGATGAATACGCAGATATAAAAGAAAAAATCTTGTCCAGGAAATTCTAAGATATTAACTATGATTTTATATATATATATATATATATATATATATATATATATATATATAAGAGAGAGAGAGAGTTCATATAAACAATTTCACCAAACTATGAAAATGACTCCTTTTATGTACCTATCCAATTATGTATAATGTATTTGTATATGTGTGTAGCTATGTCCATATATAAATAATGTATATGAAGATATCTAGAGAAATCAAATTGGATCTGTTAGTCGAAAGCAAGGCTGTGACATTTGATGAATTACATCAAGAAACTGCAACAGCCGATAATGTTATGCAATAATGCAAAAAGAAATAGTGTTTATGTATATATATATGTGTATATATATGTATATATATATATATATATATATATATTGAAATTTCTTTTGATTACAGGCGAATGATTTATTTTCTTCCTTTGAATTTATATTAGATAGTTTTTCTCTCTTTCTGTTTCGCCCCACTTCACTTACACCTTTGTTGCTTGTGTATCTTTCTCTCTCTATCTTACAATTTTAACTTTCCCTGGCATATATATATATATATATATATATATATGTGAGAGAAATAAACAGAGGTTCCTAACTTTATGATATATAATAAAGTCAAGTCAGCGGGGTGGTCTAAAGTATAAGAGAAATGTCCTGAGAGGAAAATATTCTTTTACCACATAAGTCTTGAGTAAAAGGAGAAAGTATAAATGCTACATATTCTTGTGCCTTGCAACATGAAATGAAGAGGTGTTAAGCCTCCCCTGCTTATAAATAGGAGACACAACTGGTGCGTGTTTTTCTCTTGAAGGATAGAAGATAAAAAGGTTCACTAGGATTTTTATATTGCTGCTCGCTATGCCACCTAGCACCTACTGCCAGGCATGGGAGGTCATTATTCAAAAATTTGAAAACGAACAGAAAGATTAAAACCAGAATGTCTTTGGCATAAAATAACCCAAAAGTTGACACACCGTAAAATCAAACCAACCAATGCCAGGCCCAGCAGGTAATTACCCCTTATGTCCCCTAGCATCAAATAGGAGAATAATAGCTATTAAGGAATGTAATCCCTACATGTTTTGGAATGGTAGTACCTGTTAAGGTCCCATCTATGAATTGAATAAATCAAAAAATCTGTTTAAGAAAAATTTGTATGTTCAACAAGAATGAATAAAACAAAAACTTTTTCCAGCATAAAATAACCCAGGTTTGACATGCCATAAAATCCAACCAACCCAACATTCATAATGAATGTGATTCCCTAACCTCTATGCATTAAATAATCCTAGAGTGGTTGACATGGTGTTAAAATCAATCAATATGGCTTTTCATTATTGGTTAAATAGATAAAAAAAGGTGTTTTAAAAAAATGTTGGTAGCCAGCAAGAATTGATAAAATCAAAACGTCTTCAGCATAAAATAATCCAAGGGTTGACATCCCGTAAAATCCATCCAATCAACCAATCAATAGTACTATTGGTATGGATAACCTTTTTATTATATGCATTAAATAACCCTAGACTGGTTGACATGCTGTAAAAATTAATCATTCAATTACATAGTTTTCCACTTTTTCAGTTGCACTATGAAAGGAGATAAAAAGGTTTTGAAATCTGAAAAAGACCATTATTAATGGAACCAGGGGCAGTTTTTTTGTGGTCTGGAGAAAGGGAGGGGCGAAATTTCTCTGTGGTCTGGAGAAAGGGAGGGGCAAATCTACCTAGAGTTAGGAGGTGCTGGGAGGGTGTTTTGCGTGCTGATTTTTACAGGCAGTGGGCACTCCACTCTGTATAACTCGACTACTCACATTAACTCTCCCACTCACGGTAACTCTATATAGAGGGAGAGTCAAAGAGAGGCAGGTCTAATTTAGACAGGGATTGGTCGGTTGTTGACTTAATTGCTAATTACGCCTAATTAAAACCAATTAAACTGAATTTTTTTTCAAACACCAAGGAATATCTAAGTATAAATATTGTGTTCATAACATTAATAGAAAAAAATCCTTTAGCTGGCGAAGGTTGATAAACTCAGCTTTAGTATAATAATAGATAAATATATATATATATTATCAAACAAAGGAGATAAAGAGGTTTTGAAATCTGAAAAAGACTATCATTAATGGAACCAGGGGCAGTTTTTTTTTTTTTTTTTTTTAAAGACAGAAAAATCTAAGAATTTAACAATGGTTCTATTGAAATCAACAAGGATATCATCAAGAACGCTGAAGTTTGGGAGATGAGTTGCCGTCGTTTGATTTTTCAAATAAAAGCTAACAGATACGGGTGTGAAGATTTATTAAAAATCAAATGATAATACATGTTTATTTTATCAGTGTTTTGCACCACAGGCTTTTTGCAAAATCAATGGTAAGTGTAACAGGAAAAGAAAAGAAAAACTTTAAACTGCCTTTTATTTTATAAGACACATAATTATTTGATTATGGGCTTGAAACTTCTTGAAAAACTTTTTAAGTGCTTTTTACAAAATATCCTAAGTGCTTCTCTGAATCAGCAAATATAAGATATTCCGCAGCAGACACCTTCTGTTATGTTCCATTTAGAATGAGAGACTCGGGAGCTGATTGCGGGGGGGGGGGATGGAATGTAGATCGGGGGAAAATCATGTAGATCCACCACCACAATACGTTATTAATTTACAATTTCTTCTATAATCCAACAGAGAGGTGCACTTCATATAAAGAAATGGGATCAGCGATCCGAGTTTAGAATCCTGGATGAGGCTGTTTGCATTTCCCCTTAGTACTAATGGCATTGTGGAAATACTTGAATCCATCGATTCTTCCCCTGACCATCAACAGCTATGGGTAGATAGAAAAACAGACTGGATTCTCTTAGCCTTCATTAAGCAACCAGTCTAGGAGAAGGAAAACACAAAATTCAAACCAGCTGTACTTCATTTAAAAATTGAACTTGTATCACATTCTGTCCATGATGGGGCGGTTGGGTTAATGCATACCCAGGGCATCCCCTTTTTTGTGTGTGTGGTGTCTAACACCACTGCTAGGGATGTAGATGACCTGTTCTTGACCTTACCATCAAGTTTGCTTGAGCTGTGGATTGGATGATCATGCTTTTAATTTTATAGCAGACTTTGGGAAAGAATTGTTACTCCCCAGCAATTACATCAGTATGAATATTTGAACTACAATTAAAATTAATCTTGAATGATGCTTAAAAATTGACGTTGCGTCACATCCTGCCAGTGGTGGAAGGGGTTGGGTAAATACATACTCTAGCAGCAGATAATTCTGGAGTTCTCGATCTGATGAATTCTTCATTTCAAAAATCTAACTACACTTCATATATAATTCCTAGGCTGCCTACAATATTATGTAACAAAAGGAGTTCTAAAAAATTGTATTTAAAAAAAATTGATTACCCATCAAGAATGAACAAAATAAAGTCTTTGGTATTAAAATGACCAAATGGGTTTACATGCCATAAAATTGAATCAACCAATCAGTCTGATCTGTAGTGATGGTACCTGGTTATGTTACATAATCTATGTGGTTGCATAAGATTATTGTCAATCCCCTGTAATTCTGAGGGGATGACCCTTTTCATATCATGGCCGGGTCCTTCCATGGAAAATTACAGAAGCCCGCCAAATATGTGAAGTCACGTGGGACCTTTTTGAGTCCCCAGTTTTTCAGTGAGACGTCAGGCAGAGAAGTCGGCCATTTTAGGTCCTGCCTAAACTGAAACTCACGCGCGCTATGTTAGTCAGATATTTAGTTACATGAAATGTATAGTTAAGGAAATAAAAGTTTGTATAATTAATATGTTCTTGTGGTTGATGAATGTCTTGGTAACAAGACTAAGAAATGAATCCAGGACGACCAACCAGCAAGAACATAGCAAAAGAAAGTCCAGACCTTAGAAGATTCCAGACCAAGACAAGATGTTATAAGATTCCAAAGACGGCCAGAAGAATAGAGTAAGAAAGAAGTAAGTAATGAAGAGGGTATACAACACTAAGGTTCCATTAATGGGTTAAATAGAAAAAATGAATCTAAAAAATAAAAATGAGTTTTGAAAAAAATTCAATACCCATCAAGAATGAATAAAAAAAAGATTTTGGCATAAAATAACCCAACTAATGTTGACATGCCATAAAATACAACCAACCAATCAATCAACAGCATCCATGGTGTAATGGTTATTGTAATATATATTTTGTTTTACTTTACGCTAATGACCTTTGGCAGGGCATGATTCTGTTCTTCCACAGCAAGCAGGGCAGACTGAGTTCTTTAGTCTAGGTTACACAATTAGTCTAAATGTGAAACTCTGAATTAAAACTAGCTTTATGCCACTCAAAAATTGACCTTATGTCACATCCTGCTCGTAAGGTAGTAGTTGGGTATTAAGATTATGTCTACAACTTCTGTGCACTAAGTAGAAATTCTCTTGGGTTAATACATAAAATCATCCCTCCCTATATATATATATATATATATATATATATATATATATACTCCCAGTAAGTGTGAAAATTCAACAAATTGTCATTTGGCTACAATAAAAATTGATAGATATGGATTGTTAGGTAAATATATATTCTGAAAGATATGTGACAGTTTTCCGAGGTTCAGAGATTAAATGTTTTCTCTAATGTACATATTTTCCCATGAGGAGCAATGTGCTGATCAAGATGATATCAGTTGCTTTGAAAACAACAAAATAAACAGTAAAAAATATATGTGAAATAAAAAAAATAGATTACATGTGGTACACAGATGAAAAAATGGATATGATATGTAAAATATGCTATATGCATATATTCACACACACACAGGTGCATATATTCAATTGGATATTGATACCAGTACTTATATATGTAAAAATATGAATAAAAATGGCATGTTTTATATAATATATATATATATATATATATATTAATAATAGTTATGATTGTAGGAAATGGAATCAGCACCCCTAATTCAAATTCATAACGTGACTGCATTTCATTTCATGCTAATGGGATCTTTAGCCTCAGTTTGGTAAACATTCTGGAAGAAAAATTCTGTATTCAAACAAACTTTGACCTCGTGTCTCATCCTGCCTGTGTTGAAGGGGTTGTGTGTGTGTATACATACATATATATATTATATATATAATATATATATATATATATATATATATATATGGTTGAGAATAGAGGAAAGTATGGATATAACAACACAAACAGTTGATATCCACACTTTCCTCTATTCTCAACCACATTTTGTTGGATTTATTCAAATCTTTCACTCCTCATATATATATGAAAAATGTCATCTGAATCTTGTTTTTTTCTACCATGTGGTTAATAATGTAATTTAGAGCTCATCGAAAGTGTAAAATGTTTTAGTGCAGAATATCCAAACTTTAACACATGTACGCATGCGCGCACACACACACACACTGCCTAAATACACTCACAAAGAATTATATATATATATAACTGGACCTCCACTATTATACCTGTGAGTTTTCTTATGAACCAGGTGTTCCATAAAAAATGTAAAGCTAAGAGGGTAGAATTTTTTTATATATATATATACACACACACACCTACACATGAGCAGGATGTGACACAAGATCAATTACTTAAGCGGAGTTTAACGGGTTTGAATTCAGTTTTCCTTCTCCTAGACTGGTTACCTAGCCATGGATAAAGAGCCCAGTCTGTCTTGCTATTTACCCATAGCTGGATGGAGAATTGGATTCATACCTTTCCCAATGGTATTAGTGCCATGTGAAATGCAAACAGCTTCATCCAGGAATTCAGCTCGGGTTGACGAGTCCATTTCCCATGACTCTAACCATTTGTCCACATGCCTCCATGATATATATATATATATATTTATTCTTCTGTGTATATGTATGTATATATATCTCGGAGATATATATATATATATATATATATATATTTCTCTCTCTCTCTCTCTCACATATAATGAGAGATTTAAGTTTAGGATAGCATAGACACAGTTTAGTTACTCTCACTTATATTGAGCATTCTTTATTTATAAATATAGCAAATTGCATCATTAATTATGTATATGTATATACACACACAATCAATTAAATTAAAGAATTCAATAGAAAAACATGAGTTGATAAACAAAATTTGATATCCATTAAGAATGAATTTATTTCAAAACTTTGTCTGCATTAAATAACCCATTGAAGTTGATATGCTGTAAAACGAAACAAACCAAACCTAAATTAAAGAATGCTTATTTCATTTTCGCTAAACAAACATAAATAAACAGTTTTGGTTTCTTATTTAAAAAATATAAATATTCAACGAATGAAATCTTTAATTTTTTAAATAGTTTCATTTTTAGGTCGCATCTCCTTTCTACATTCTTACAATTTAACAAATATTTCTTTTACATTTAAAAAATAAATAAATAATTCCAGCATTCATATTCCTTGCATGTCACATATTTCCCATAATTCCTTAGCACTCACACTGCTTTGTTTTTTGTTTTTTTATTTTCTGTTGTTGCTACCAGCTGATTAATTTTCATTAACAATGTTTCTTTTTTTTTTTCTTTTTTTTTCTTTTTTTGTTTCGTTTGTGTATGACACGTAGAGTGCAATACCTGCAAGTGCTTTGTGTTCAGTTCAATTCAATTTTTGCAAAACTTTTCTTCACCACAATGTTTGCTTATTTTTCCTTTTCTTTTTTTTTTTTTTCCAAAATTTTTTTCTTTATTTCTTCTTTCACCTGCATCTTTCCTCGTTTATATCTAAGGCGTGTTTTTTTTTTTGTGTCCTTTTTATCTAAATCTGTCTATTTTTTTTTTTTTAATTTTTCTTTTAAGATAATTATCTTTATTCTAATAATCTTCTTCTTGATGTTGATATCGAATATAAAAGATACAAGTAAGGATCAAAGCACTTGAATAATATAAATTAAATTCATTCAATTCTTTCACCTGTTCACATCTAACATCTTTCTTGGCAAGCATCACAATATCGGTAATTAACATCAGATATATTTTTCATAGTAAAGGAATATAGAATATTAATAACTGTTTTCATCATTGCACATAAAAATGGAAATATAACTAATATATATATATAATATATATACTTTGGTGTGGTACCAAGTTTCTTGTAGAGTTCAGGTTCCGTGTGAGAGCTCAATGTTTAATTATTGTAAGTATAAAAAGAATAAAATATATCAGTGATCTGAAGAAGCTCTTGAGCATGCTCTCGAGTGGAAATGGTCCATAATCACGATACCCATGGTATTTAAGGCCTTTTTATTCCCAAATATATAATATATATATATATATATATATATATAATGTGTGTGTGCACATATAATATACATGTGTGTGTGCACATATAATATACATATAAAGTAATGAGTGTAGAAATCCGTGTGTGACGTCAGCAATGGGTTGACGTGGAAGTCACTGGCCTTGGCTTCTGATTGATTGAGCCAGGACAATAGTGCTAAAAGTGAAAGAGATAAGAAGTTGTGAATTAGACAGAGGTGTTCGAAGGAGACAGATGGAAAGAGTTGCCTGGTTGTTTGAAGGGGACAGATGCAAGATGTGGTCTGTATTCTGAGGCCATTTCTCAATGGTTAACTTGGGACTGGAAAATAAATAACTCTTAAAACAAAAGCAACATTTATTGTGTGTTTGAGCAGATAGGAAAATATATGAACTTATAAAGTTAATCACTTCCTAATAATTTGTGGGAGTCCCCGTGGCCTTGTGACTAACGTTCTGGACTGTGACATTCAAATAAATGAGTTTGAACACCAGTCGCAATGTTATGTTCCCTTTTGGACTAATACCACTACTGTTCTTCTAAAAGGATGGCTTTGGCATTACATAACCCACAAAGGTTGATATGTTATTAGGAAAGAAAATAAATCATAATCTATATCCTGCTTGAATACTTACATAAGATATTTACTTTAAATATGTGCCTAGAAGGTAAAAAGAAATAATATAAAATGTCTTCGGCATAAAATAACCCAACCATGGTTGACATGCCGTACAATCAAACCAAACAAATCTTACATCTCTTGAAAGAAGTTCAAGATAGCAGAATGAATATTGTCACAAAAAAAACCCATCAAACTTTAGTAAGATGTATTGTTCCCCTGTGTTCTATTCCATCACAAGATGTTTTTAAAAATGACTGGCATGCCATGATGATTGACAAAAGTTAGTTCCTGAAGAAACAATTTGCAAAGCACTTTCCCCCAGCTATGGGTAAATATCTGGGTAAACCAGATTCTTAAGCCTTATTTGGCAACTGGTCTTGGAAAAGGAGAATCCTGAATACAAATCCTTACTTGTGCCGTAGACAAAGTTGCTGCGGTAGTCCAATATCAGGGTTAATTGAATTCTATTAAACTCAAAGAATTGATCATGCATTACATCTTGCTCATGCAAATATATACGTATACATATATATACATATATATCCCGACAGTATCAACAAGAAGCTGGTACATTTCTAATCAACTTTAACAAAAAACAACAGTGAATGTAATGAGTGCCTCATGGTCCAATGATGAGCAAGGTAGTCACAGAGACATTATCATTGTGAGTTATGGAGGAGTAGATAAGGAGTTCTTTTAAGCAAGTCATTACTACTGAAGAGAGTTTGATCCTCATCAAGTACTGCATATTTTCTAGTTAGCTAAACTAGAAACTACCCAATGCTTGATGAGGATCAAACTCTTCAATTTATTCGGAGATGCAGATGTTTTCATTAGTGTATGTGATGATGGAAAAAATTAATTTTCTATATTTCGTTATAAACTTTAAAATCTGGATGGACTTATTTTCAGTGTATTTTAATTTAGATAATTATAGATACATACATGTAAAGAAATAAATTTTAGTGCTATTAAAATGGATTTAGTTAGTATACAGTCTGAATAGGGGCTGTTAATAATGTTTAGTATCACTGACTGCCAGTTTTATTTTTGCCTTATATATATAAGTGTATGTATATATTATATATATAAGGAAAGGGGGTTGGAATGAAAGAACAAAACTCAGACAAAAATGTGTAGTATATTTTGCTGGAGTTTGAACTTGGCTTCTTCAGCTTTTATTGAATAAAAGCTGAAGAAGCCGAGTTCAAACTCCAGCAAAATATACTACACATTTTTGTCTCAGTTTTGTTCTATCATTCCTTATATTTTACCTCACACACACACACATATATATACATACATATATATATATATATATATATAAAATGTGTGTGATAGGCATTCTGCCTGAAATAACAACTCACTTCTATTGGTGCCAGCAGTCAGTGTTCAAGTTTAGACAAAAGCCTTAATTTCAAAGGCAAGCAGATTCTTTCTGTTAATATTTCTGACCACTTAATAAGACAACATTTATATTTATATTTCCCCGAGAATATTGCTGCGTCATCCTTCGTATTTCAAGCTATTTGCCACAACACCCTCATCATACCCTCATTTCAATCAGATGAAAGTAAATGTAAATATTCACGTGTGTATGTAACAGGGGAATGCACTTTAATTCACTGGTGTTCAAATTTACATATATATGTGTGTGTGAGCATACGAAAATAGAATTAGATCCGATAATTTGAAGAAAAGGTAGAAGGAAAAAGAATAGTATAGATTGTGCTGACAAGTGCCTGTTTCAACATTATGATGTTAGTATAATGTAATCTAAAAGAAATTTTTAAAAAATAAATAAATAAATAAAATAACAATAGTAGAAGGCATTGTATAAACCAGTCGTCTTCTCCAGAGCAGAGCTATAGGAATGATGAAAGAGAAAAATAATGCCTGTCATGAGAAGTTCAACAAACACTCACATTCTGTACTGGAATGTCTTTAAAAATGAATATATATATATATATATATATATATATATATGTGTGTGGGAGAAAGTAGACCAACACGGGATGTTATGGAAACTGGATGTTTATTGTCGACGATGCAACGTTTCGGCCATTTAGATCATCATCAGGACCAAATGCCCAGTTCTAGCTTCAATGAAAGATATTTTCAGAATTTTATTGAAGCTAGAACTGGGCTTTTGGTCCTGATGATGGTTTAAATGGCCAAAACGTTGCATCGTCAAAAATAAACATCCAATTTCCATAACATCCCGTGTTGGTCTACTTTCTCCACATACTGTCGGATTAACCTCCTCACATTTCTCCCATATATATATATATATATATATATATATATATATATAAGGATATCTACTGAGTCAGACGAACCTACTATTAGTTTCGCATAAAGCTATCCTTATTACTTGGCTCTACTTAGGTATTGAGCACTTTTTACAAATTAGCTTCTCCTAGCGGTTATATGAATATATATATATCTTATATACATATATATATACATATAAATTGTTTTTTATTTTGGCCAAATACTATACCAATAGATTATTTTTTGTTGGTACGAATATCTTGGTCTTTTCTTTTTTTCAAAAAAATTTTTTTCTTCCTGGTTGATGTTTGGTAGTATATTTTTACAATCAAACTCTCTGCCGGGTTTTTTCTCTCCGCAAGGATCTACCAACACGCTTGGTATATTAAATTATATATATATATATATATATATATATATATATATATAAAGATCTTGCTCCATCAAAATTTATATTCTTAAAGTTTTATTTGCTTTCTCCAAATAACTGATGAAATAAAGTGCATCTTCCACTCCAAACAAATCTAACTTGTAGCTCAAAAAGTAGAACAGCAGTAATAATAAGACATGCATAAAACTTATTAATTTATTATCCATGCTGTTTACTAATGGCAAGAGACTGATGCTCTTGGATAGTTGAGATGAAATTGACCCCCCCCCCAAAAAAAAAAAAATATTAAAGAAATATTAGTTAAAAATTGCAAAGATGCAACAGGCTCGTTCTTGTATGTACTGTGATCAATCCCCTGTTCATTTACGAAAAAGATACCTTACTTGATGTTTGCAACTCTCAACTATGTCAGTTTCCGCCTTGCTGCATGGCATTTTGAACAGATCAAATAAGTTAAGTATATACATTTTAATGCATTTTTTAAAACTTTAAGAATAATGTTCTTTTTTCTTTTTTTGTTAATATTATAAAAATATTTAATTAACTTTCAGGTTATGCCCAAAGTTGCATTTAACTAAAATTTTTAAAAAGTGTATACATTTTTAGGAATATCTGGTTGATTTAGATATGATACATATATATATATATATATATATATATATATATATATATAAGCAAATAAACTAATGATTTTTTAAATCATTCTGTGATAACGTCTCAACTTTATTGAAAGGATCACAATCAGGTGATAGAAATATAAACAAGTTTAGTGTCATATCTTTTCAAAAATTATAACTATTTTGTATGTTTTGCTAATTTTCTCACAGAAATATATGTAAATATCTTATTATGATGGAAATTTGGTGTCTGTCTGTAACCAAAACTATGTCATTGCCTACATCACAATACCCTCAGGAAATAAGTTTTTATTAGTTAATAATTAATGAATTCAGGCATATATGTTCAAATGTAAGGCTAAACAAATCGAGAAAATGTCAATCCCTGAATGTACATTTCGACCTATTAAGTCTCATCAGCAGTCGAGGTTTCGAGTCACACACGGAGCAGTCTCCCATGTCTATAACCTTGCAGATGAGACCTAATGTACATTCAGGGATTGACATTTTCTTGATTTGTTTAACCATACATTTGAACATATATACCCGCCTAAATTCATTAATTATTAACTAATTAATTTTCAAAATTAGGTATGACTTCAATTATGCACATATCCTCCAAAAATTGTCGGCTAAAAGCCATATCAAATAAACACATTGTTTGTTACTTACTCTCATATATATATAATATATATATATATATATATATATATATATATATATATACACACACAACACTGTTTTTTTCTTTTATTTTAATAGGTAATATTAGAGCAAGGATATAAAGAGGTCAAAGTTTTTTGCATTCTTCTTTTTTGATGCATAACAAATAAATCTCTAAAATTGTGTAATTCTAAACTGAAGCTTTTCAAAAATATATCAAAATTCTTCTTAAAAAAAGTTGAAATATAAATTTCTTTTATTTGCAATTATAGTTCCAATCTGATTTGTCGGAAATTCATGAAAATAATATTTACTGTTGCCTAAAAGTGCAGACGAGACGATAAAAAGCAGTTCCTCAGGAAATTAGATTTGATTTTTTCCAAAGTCAGGATTAAAGGAATGGAAAAAAAAATCCTCATAATATTTTCTCATCCAATAGACAAAAATGTTTGTATTGTTTATTAAATGCCAAACAATGACTTATCTCAACTGGTCAAACATTTCCTTCTTTTTTTCTGGAGAGCTCTGATTTGAGTTTATTTTTCTTCTACTTAAAAAGGTTTTCTTCCATGAAATTGAAAATCTTTTTTTTTTTTTATGCAAAACAAAATAGGAAAAATTATCAGGGCTTTTTACCTTATATGGAAGATTTTAGTAGAGTGGAGTACAATGTGGCAGATCTATAGATTTTGGTAATACATAACACCTAACAATATCTATTTTTACAACATAGGTTGGTTGTATTTTTTTTATAACACATCAATCCTTTTTAAGTTATCTAATGCGAATTCGAATGATTAAGTGATTACTGTTAAATAATAATAAAAGACTAGTTTAGAAGAAAATTAACTTTTTATCAATTGTTGGTTGTTTTATCTATAAAGAGTAATTATTAAGTTTTGATTAGTTTGGCACAAAGCCAAATGTTGAGAGCACCTAGTGAGCATCAAACTCAAAATGAATCATTCTCTGCTCGGCTAGAGATGGGTTCATACCCTTTATGAAGGGCATTAACATGAAAGTGAAACACAACCAACCTCTTCCAGAATTTGAACTCTATTTGCAGAGCCAATTTAACCATCTAAGCAATCACAGCAAAAAGCTGCTGCTACTTTTGTCAACCTTTACAGTGGGAGCCCATTTAACCACTTAAGCAATCACAACAAAAGGCTGCTACCTCTTTAGTCAACCTTGACTGTAGGAGCCCGTTTAACCACCTAAGCAATCACAGTGAAAAGCTGCTACCTCTTTAGTCAACCTTGACTGTAGCTGATCAAATTTTTGATGTCAGTGGCTGTGAATGTAAGACGAGTTTATTATTATTTTTACTGGTATTTTCATTTGGCCGACCAATATCTCCAAAGGCTTTTTCATTTATTTTGTTTAGTCGTAT
>CM042137.1:120540183-120625183 GCA_023376005.1 Doryteuthis pealeii | reverse complement strand
CCTTGTCCTTGTATTTGCCTTTCGGGGACTGAAAACTGTCTATTACACTTTTACAATATTTATTTTGACCTAAAATTTTTATTTTCAGTAAGTTAATTTTAGCATGCCTTAAATATGAAGTATATTAAGAAATTTAAAGATATATATTTGCATGGAACATACACATACATGTGAACTTATAAATTAACACATACATAATAATTAAAAATCTTAACACTTCATTGGAAGACTGTTTAAAATTATTATTTCATAAACCTACTTTGATAGAAGTGTTAACATTTTTTAATCACCAAGTTATATATATATATATATATATATATATATATATATAGTGTGTGTATTATTTATTTTTTACTAGATTTTTATTTTATATCATTGTTGTTTTTTATTAGAATATTTGAGGGTAAGTCTCTTTTGACCAATAATTTCTATGAAGTCAATCTGCTAAGTGAGGATAAAAAGCAACTATAATATGAAAGAGCTAGTATTAAAAAATAATAAGGAAAATATCTTATCTAAGAATACAAATAACTGAAGAGACAACAAACACACACACATATATATATAAATATATCTGTCACAAGTATCGTAAATCTCTGTGAATAATATATTTATACAGGGTGTTCAGGAGAAATTTGACATTTTCATAAGGAAAAGGAAAAGTGCATGGTAATTACACAATTTAATGGATTGTAAAGAAATTCAACAGGCACGGGAATTACACTACTGTCAACAAGTTTCACTCAAAATAACCACCATTAGCATTGATCACAGCCTCAATCCTGCTCCGGAACCTGGGGCAAGCTAATGTCCCAGTTTCCCTGGTAAGGGTCTCAAAAACTACCTTAATTCTGTCAATTAACTGGGCTTTTGTAGTACTGGCTCAGCAATTGGTGTCTTTCTCAACAGTGCCATATACATAATAATCCATGGGTTAAGATCTGGGGAGTTCGGAGGCCAAACATTGGGAGTGGTGTAGTTGTAAAATTTGCCGACAATCATTATTGACTTTTCCCAGATGTGTGGCAGGTGGTCGAATCCTGCTGCCATACATATGGCCTACCATTGGCTACGCTTGGTATCCAGGGCTTGACTACAGTGTTTAGCAACTCCACGTAGGCATCTGAGAGTCCTCAACACTTTTTTCTGCAGATTTTAGAGGAATTCTGCTGTACAATCACAATCAGATCGTCTGTTATGCTGTTTTCTTCAAGCCACAGCCTCTTAGTCTCCATTGCAATTCTCCAGTTCATACCTGATTGTATTTACAGTGTTCAGGGAGCATTGGGCAGCAATTATCATGATGGCCGGCGCAGATCATCATGATACAAGTTATTCTCTTCCATGATTCAGGTGGGTTCCAGTCATCCATTCGATCTGTCATCACGTTTATGAATGAAGAAGGGTCCAAGCTTTACGTGATGTGTAGTATGTATCAGTACCTCCAACCTAAAGAGAAAAATAACCAAATATAAGTATGTCAAATTTATCCTGTGCACCTTGTATATAAAGTTAAGGTAGCATGGACATGAAATCAAACGTGCCTGGTTACTGAAAGTTTCTCGCCTAAGCCATCTACAGACGAAGCACTTGGTCTGAAGATGGCATAGGTGAGAAACCTTCAGTAATGCTAACTTAACTTGGATATAGATAATCTATCTATGATATTGAGTACTGTTTACTTATGAATATAACACCCATATTATCTGTTATATATAATACATTGCAGATAGTTGGGACACATATATTTATATATTGCATATTAATGATGTTATATATATATGTGTGTGTGTATGTGTATGCATTTATTAATGTAAGAGTATGTATATGCATCTATTTGTGTGAATATATATATATTCACACACTACTCCACACATTTATATGAAGGCATATCCATAACTCCATAGCCTAATGACAACATATGTGTATTTTTCAATCTCCTTTCTTGTTAGTGAACTTAATTTAGTGATAGATATTGATCACATAGATCAATTAGAATAAAGTGAAAATTTTAGTTAAAAATTCATTATGCTATGGACTTATTGTCTCTTCTCTCATCTAATTAAATGGCTCTTCTTTTCAGCCAATGTTCAGTTTAACTAGAATCCAATATATATATATATATATATATATATTTTTTATCATATACACAGTCCACTCCAGAAAAACAGATTAAATTGTATTTTTCCCAACTAATCAAATTAATCATAATCAATAAACATGTTGCCTTTTTATTTCCTTATATCCATATTTACATGCACCTATACATATCAAAATTTAAATCTATTAATCACAACTGTGAATTTCACATTTTCTCAATAATCAAGCGATAATGAAATATTTCCTCTCTTGAACTCACTGTATCTCTTGTAGTCACGTGAAATCCATAAAACAGGTTGGAATTAATAAATCCAGTGAGATCAAGACAGAAACACTTTTATCATCACTTGATGATTGGCGGTGGTGGTGGTGGGGGGAGTAATGAAACTGACAGTTGGGATTGATATTCTTGGATTTTAATGTTCAATATACTAATAGCTCTATTGTGGATATTGAGCACTGTCAAACTGTCCTTTTTTATTTTCAAATATTAAATATAAATAACATAACACTCTTCTTACAGTTTCACTTTAATCCTGTTTAATCTGATGACAAATGTTATTAACAAATCTTTATCCTTTAATAATCTCTCCTTTTTTTCCCACAATGCAACATCTAACCCTCACCGGCACACTTGACCCCCACCAATTGTTTTTTTTTTTTTTTTTAAAGAACCACCTCACAACCTTACACACATAACTCATTGTGATCCTTACTTATTTGTCTAATTCATTACCTGCTAATTATCTTTTCCTCAGGTTTCCATTGTTTAACATGATTGGCCGTTTTGCTTACATTTTAAATTAAAACACCATTAGTATAGAAATATAGATATCAATGAAACAAGATATTGATTATCAGTGGCGTAGTATGAGTAGGGCCAGACGGGTGATTCAAAATTTTAAGGGGTGCCAAAATTGTTGGATAAGAAGAATATAAAATGACAAAATTGTAAAGTTATATGAAACCACACCTCTGAGTTTTGTTTTATTTTAGTATATAATATACTCATATATATATATATGTAGTATAGTGAGAAATTTGAAAAAACACAGGTTTAAATAAAATGAGTGGTAAGTTTAAACCTATGCTTTTTAAAATTTCTCACTATATTACATACCGTCGGATTCACATCCATTTCTCTTCACATATATATATATATATATATGTGTGTGAAGAAAGGAAGTAAATTTGACAGTATGTAGTATATTACGAAAAATGAAAAAACACATGGTTTAAATGGGTTAAGTGGTGCAGCGTTAAACTATTGGCCGACGCTGCAGTGTTTAGATCTATTAATTAGATCATCTTCAGGGCATTTGTTGGTATATGGAAGGTGATAAGAAATTTTTTTTATCACAGAATAAAGAGAAAAGCGACTGATAGTCCTTGTTATTTAGTCTGTTTAAAAATTTTTGAGATTTCTTATCACCTTCCATATACCAACAAATGCCCTGAAGATGATCTAATTAATAGATCGAAACACTGCAGCATCGGCCAATAAACTCACCACTTAACCCAGTTAAACCTGTGTTTTTTTCATTTTTCTTAATATACTACATACATACATACATACATATACATATATATATATATATATATATATATATATATATTTTTCTTTGAGTTCTAAGTGTTTTGTGTATGCTTTGCGTATTTGTGTTATAAAAAATAAAGTATGAAATGATGGTGAAGGTAAATGTTCAAATAGACTAATATTTATGAATAACTTAGTAGTCCTCCTTAGTTTGTATGTTGAGAACTATTTACTATCTTACAATAAAAATCCATTAATTTAAAAAAAGAAAATTACATCAAGCGATTTTACTGCCTTAATTGGCAAAAACAATTAGTATAAATATCCCAAGTCTAGTATCACTTATATTATCAGTTTGGACACACACATAAGTCAACAGTATTTCTTGAATATTATTCTATTAGAACATCTACATTCACCCTCCACTCATGCTTCAAAAAAACCCAGTAACTTTATTTTTTCATTTTCTGTAGAATGATATATACTAGTATATAATATATACAGATATCTGTAGTATGATATATGCTAATATATATATAGTATAAAATATATAGTGGAAAGCTGCTGAAAAGGTACATGATGATTTTTGTTTACGAATCTAGAATTCCTAACAGCTTATGGTTTAGGACAGACAATTATTTCAAATTGCCTCGGGCACTCAAAAATCCATGCTACGCCACTGTTGATTATATAAAGTAAAGATATGTTTCTTGATTGTCATTGTTAAAGAAAATATTGTTGTGTGAAAAGTTTTTCTAAAGAATTTTTATTTTGAATGAATAACACTTAAGAGATTCATGTAATTAAACTTTCTTTTTTTTTTTTTGTCTGGATAGTCCAAACTAAGCAATAATCTATATATTAATACTCTTGTTCCTTAATCTTCTGACAGTTATCACTTTGTAACACTCTCTGGTTAAAAAGGAGACCGTTCAAGATTAAATCTTAAAAATATATGAATCCTGATTATCTAGTGTCGCTTAATAACCAGCTAAATAATGGTCCATTCTGTTTTTATTATGAAGAAAGAATGGGTAGAAAAAGGACATACTACACAGAAAAAATATAAAAAGAAAGAGTAGGGGAACAGAGAGGGGTGAGCGTGCAGAAGCGATATGCTAATCTGTTTCATTCGAATATAATGAAAAGATGGAAAGAAAGAAAAAAAAAAAAGTGATAGTTAAATCAAGATTATTATACTTTTTACATATTGAACTATTTTTCAATAGCCCCTAAGTAAACATATCATATGTTGTAATAATTAAATTATCATACTGTGGCATATCTACAGGTTCCACTAGAAAATGTTTTATTGTGTGAAAAGGCTTTATTCTGACCTTAGGTAAAGGGCTGAGGGCTGACATTTTAATCTAAAGCAGAATACACAGATACTACACTCAGATCCTAGGTTTGAGTTCAGGGAGTCATACTTTGATCATCAGCAGAATGTGCAGACACTTCATTGATCTTAAGTAAATATTTTGATACATATATAAATTATTCTATCATTTTTTCTGGTTACTATGCTTGTAAATTAACACTTAATCTTAGAAATTGGAAATTAAGGATGAATTGTAGGCAACAAATATTCCCTTTTTCTATTTAACTCTTTAAAATATCCTCGGTCTACAAAACGTCTTTCCTGTTCTTCTGAAACCCTGGTAGCTGAGCAGTCCATGACATGCAACAGTCTATTTCAGCCCTTACTAGGATAGAAGGGTGGTCAGAGAGGCCCCACCGATCAATCAGTCAGTTTCGTCAAGCCCTAACATCTATAGGTCTCGACCCTATTGCCCTAATGGCAAGCCCCAACCCTTTTTTTATTATATATGCGACAGAATGCGATGGCTGTTGGTCTTAATGTCCTGGGTATGACGTTGAACTATCTAATGGTAAAGTTTTAATTCTGGAGCTCGGGGGAATGTGGAGTACCCCTTCATTACAATTTCTCCAAGGTCCTGGAATGGTAGTACTTGTTAGGGTCCTGTCTATAGGTCAAATAGAAAAAAATGAGTTTGAAAAATGTTTTTAAAAAAACATTGAGTACCATTAAGAATGAATAAACAAAATGTCTTTGACACGGAATAACCCAACAAGGCCTTAAAATGTAACCAACCAAACTACTCTTGATAGATTCACCTCAGCCTCATTTTCAAATCCATTTTCTTTAACATAATTAACTGCTCATAGGTCAATTCAATTCCTTTATTTGTAAAGCACTTACTACACAATTCAATAAACATTATCCCTAAAACAAGTTACATGAGAATTCTGGACACGGATTACCACAGTATGTGTATTTTTATTAACCCATTATCCTTTAAAGAAAGTCGGCATTGCCTCAGATTATGTCCTCTTATTTTTACAGTCCCTACGTCCCACAAAGTCAGAAAGAAAACAACATGTAAAGTGTTTTATTTGGATAATATGCAAGGAAAGCAATCTAGGTTAAATGATTGCTTTCTTAGCTCAAAATCCTTTACAATAAAGAGATCTTATAGCAGACGACTCTTTACCTGCAGTCAATCTCTGATAGAATGGATTTGTCCCTTAGCTACACTTAGATTTTCATTGGATGCTCTTTTATTGAAAGCTCTTTTGATTGGATCTGCTTAAATTTCTTTCTTTTATCCTTTTTTATCATCATTATTCCGGTCCATGTTGGAAGCTGTTTCTCTTAATACAGCAGATTTTGCTGAATTTATATCCGACCCGAACCGTACCTCCTCCTTTCTTCTTTTTCTTCATCGACCGGTGATATCAAAGAGTATCAAGCTAGGTTAACCTCTACTCTCTGCCAGTTGGTTCACTCATGATTTCTCTATGGGAAATACAAATGGGTTTCTTTTTATCTATATATGCCAAGTTCCTAAACACACACAGAAAAAAAAGGCAAAGAAATATTTTCCTGGACTTTTGACAAAAAGAAAACAGTTGGCTTCTTTTTCCGGATCATTATGCTGAATATCAGAATTTGTTTTGGCGGCTACATTACAATCCAAATAAATATGGATCCCCTCCTCTTGTCCCTTATTACATGTGTCCTGGGTATGACGTTAAACTATCTGATGGTGAGGTTCCACTTCTGGAGCTCTGGGGAGTGGAGATTACCCCTTTCATCACCATTACTCCCAGGCCCACTCTGACCTGGAGTGGTAATGACTGTTGGAGTCCCATCTTTGGGTTAAATAGAAGAAAAAAGTGTTTAAAACAAATTGAGTACCCATCAAAAATAAATAAAGCAAAAACATCTTCAGCATAAAATGACCCAATGGGTTGACATGCCATAAAAACCAACCAACCAACATCACACATCTTCAGTTAACATTATTGAACATTTTATTAGATTTTTCCATTATTATCAATGCATGCTGACATCACAGATTCTCTTGACTCTCTCTTACCAGTCATCCCTATCGGCCACCGTAAATCTTCTAGACGGCATCCAGTGTCCATACAGAAAATAGCTTAGAATTCGCACTCACCTACTACAAGTTTAAGAGACCTAGAGAAAATCACTTAAGTGATTGTTTGGTTGGTTAGTTTTTATGGCATGTCAACCATTGTTGGGTTATTTTAATTCTATTTTACAATAGCTCTTAAATAAACATATCAAATGTTGTGTAAGATTCAAAGTGATAATACTTGAAGATAAAACTCCGACAAAGGTTGATAGACAAAACATTTTATATACAGCACAGAATAAACAGGGTACATAATACATAGAGGTGTACATGAACATACATACATAAGTAATACAAAGTTACATGTAAAAGGATAAGCATAAAAGCAACAGACATGAGACTAGGAATAGTCCATGCTGTATGAATCACTTACAGTAATGTAAGGGGGGCCAAAGCCCCAACAAGAGTGGCGTAGACCAGAGTCTAACCCTTAGTGTCTCGTTGGTCGAGCAGGCAAAAGGAGAGAAAGAGACGTTCAAATCAGCCGCTTAAATATACCAGGCCCCTAGCGGGAACCAGCGAAACTAAATGGGCAGACAACTCTCCAGGCAAATACGAAAATAACGTCACAGTTGTAATAATTAGATTATCATATTGTGGTATATCCACAGGTCCTGCTAGTATATATGGAGGAGGTTAGTAATGTCTCCGATGCCATCAAGAGCAGCATCTCTTTTGCTATTAAAAAGAAAAATAGATAATTCATTTAAAGCCCCAAAGCAAAAAGGCCAATCATGTTTTCGTTTTCCTTTTTCTCTTAATTCTATGCTTGTATATTTCCTTTGCTATATGTTGCACTGCTTTTTGCCAGAATGCTCCCGGGGCTTCTATGGCTCAGGGTGCTCAAAAACCTGTCATCGCTGCCATGTATACTCATGTGATCGGTTTAATGGGACCTGCAAGTTTGGCTGTACCACCGGTTATACAGGCCCGCAGTGCAGCCAGGGTAAGTAAGTGACCAGTAATTAAGGGATAAAACCCGCAATGGCTTTTAGAGATTTTTTTTTTTTTAATTTTCATTGGAGTCTCAAAACATTTTCAACCTGTCTGACCTTGTAGGGTCAAGTTTTCTAGAGAATGTCAGAGATTCCAAATATGTTAGGAGACAGCACACAGTCTTGGAACCGTTCACCATTCTTCATATTTCTGTATTAGATTCCGGCTCACCGATATCCAAACTTAGAAATTCTCATTTGCTTTTGATTGGAGTATTTTTGTGATGAAAATTTCTACCTATAACTAAGTGAATAATTAACTATTTATCTTTTTAAATTCATGTACTGGTTGAGTGAGTATCAATTAAATAGGATTTAAAATTGAGAATAAAAATACTCGTTAAATGATACTTTATTTTTATTTCTAAAACCAGTGAGGTAATTCCATGTGAAATCATCCAGAAAAAAGTAAAATTGTCACCCACCCACTTCAATTTTTCTGAAATTTTTCCAGTTGCGAACTGTTAACATTAGACAATCCCCAAAAATTGAGCTTTCAATTCCAAAAATTAGCGGAGTTATGTTGATTTTTGGCTCCAAAAGTTTTTTAAAATGATGACTTTTTGTAATCTATTTTTGTCTGTAAAATAAGTTCTAGAGCTTCCCTACTAATAAAAATTGCTTTATAAAAGCATTTTTGCCCAAGGAATCCAGACATGTTATAAAAACATGTTAACCAATTTTAAGTTATTGATGATTTCTGATTTCTTTCATAGCAAGATCAATATCCCAATGTATCACTGCATCTATTACAAAAAAGTTTTACCATTTCACATATATTGAACATCATTTTTACCAAAAAGATAGTTTTATTTTTGCTCATAACTGAAGCTACAACAAATCAGAAATCATTAATAACTTAAAATTTGTTAATAGATTACAAAAAGTTTCGCCAAACAAAAAGGTTTTTGCGACCCCCCCCCCCCTAAAAAAAGTTTGGAGTGCTAAAAATCGACATTAATCTGCAAAATTTTGGAATTGGAAGCTCATAATTTTCGGATTGTCTAACATAGTCCTCACCTAGCAAAATTTTAACAAATTTTTGTAAAATGTTGTACCTAGAATTGACAATATATTGTCCTTAGGTCCTACAGATATTGTAAAGGGAACAATTTTGTCTAATTTAAATTAAGGGCATAGAATATTAGGAGAATTATTAAATTGATTGTACTGAGTATAGCAGATGATTAATTTATTGATTGTACTGAATATACCAGAATATTAATAGATTATACTGAGTATACCAGATTATTGATAAATAGATTATACTGAGTATACCAGAAGATTAATAAATAGGTTGTACTGATTATAGCAGATTTATATTACCATCTTACTTGTTACTCAAGATTTAGTAGATTAAACAGGAATTATTATTTCAACAATAATTCAAGCCATCGAAATCTGCAAAATTTTGAACAAAATTGATTGCTTTTTTTCTGTTTTTTTTTTTTTGGTTTGTTTTTTTCTTTCTTGCATTGATCATATTTTTTTTTCTTTCTTTCTTCAAGATGATTTTAAAACTCTCAATGAAACTTAATTAACTCCATCATTTTATTTTTTTTTTTACAGTCTCTAATTTTAAGAAAGATGATTACCATTCAAAGAATTATTTGGACAACTTAACAACTTGTTTTTGTTCACACAATATTTCTGTTTTATTGGACAGTTATTGCTAAAAATAAGTTTACAAGTGTTACTGTTATCATTTGAAAACTTTTCTGTTTGATGCCATTTTTTTGTTTAGCACTTCCAATGGAGGTGACCAAAAATCAAAGTCTTTTTTCTTAGGAAAGTGCACCTTACACCTGAAGAAAGCCAGACAATGTACCATTGTGTGAACAATAAAAAACAAGAAAAAGTTTAATAGTATAAATAATTCTTTAAATAAGACATTTCTTTTGTTTTTTACTATTTCCTTTATCTTTTTTTTCCTTTCTTTTTTCAGTTTTATCAATGTCGCTTAAAAAAAATGAACAGTACAATCACAGCCTGTTAATTTTTTCAAACTTTTTGAAGATAGAAAAAAATTAAAGTAGGCATTACATTAAAGTAGACATTACATTGAAGTAGAGCTCTCCGTTGGAAAAAATTACGTTTAGTCAAAATATCTAAAATGTCACAGGTTATAGTGAAAAAAGAATCACAAAATAAACTTTTGAGTGGAAGGAGAATTTTTATATTTGAAACATGGAAGATGGTGACCATTTTTTTTTAAAATATATATATAAACCAATTTTACTGTGTGCTGATTTCTCCAAACTTCGATATTTTATGTATTTTTCTTTTTCTTTTAATTTTTTTTTAGAATGTGGTGAAGGCTTTATTGCAAATGTTTATTAAAGTTTAGAAATTCACTTTTGCTTTCATTGTTCTTTTTTGATATTGTAAACATTTTTGTTGTCTTAGTGTTGTAGACGTATATTAGTTTTTGTTTGTGTTGACCTATGACAATACCTGTAAATGTAAAGATGTTTAGTAATAAGTGTTATGTGTACTTTTGCGGGGGTGCTGTTTATCTGTTGAAGTTGAATGTTTTCAGGAAATCTTTTTAAATGCAAGTGCAAATTGGAAAGTGGTTTAATATTGCTTTTTATGAACAGAACCTATTAATGAAATAAGAAGATTAACAAATGGGTCAGTTGATTTTTTTAAATAATTATTAATTAAGATAAAGTGGATTTTTCAATTCTAACTTCCTGAGAATAGTGAGAGAAATTTCCTCCTTAAAAATCACTACCAAAATCATCATCATCATCATCATAGCTGTTATTTTTTTAAACATCATCATCATCATCATTAAAATCATCAAAATCATCATTTTCATCATTAATAATCATGATTAAATCATCATCATCATTTTTATCATTGAATAATTATCATCATTGGAATAATTATCATTTTTATCATTGGAATAATCATTTGTATCATTGGAATAATCATCATTAAATCATCATTTTTATGTAAAATTATGATTCTAATTATTATCATTATAATCTGTAATACTGTAATTCGGTTATTCATTATAATTTTATTTATCTAAATTCCAATTACTATTCTTTCTCTATATTATGTTTATCACAAATTTGATTTTTTATTAATATTTTCATGATAATTATCTTCATAACCATTCAATGATAGTGTCATCATTATTCTTATCTTATATTCAGCATTGATATCATAAACATTTTCATTATCTGTATGAATTTGACAATCAAAATTCAGCAGTGGGGTCTGCCTTTCACATTCCATTCATCAATTTTTCTTCAACCATTTAAATGTCTGATTCTTTGTCTTTTTCTTCTACAACCTTTCCATCTTGGAATCAGTTCTCTCATTTCATATCTGCAGTTCCTTCATTTCCTCTCATTTAAGATCCTTCTTAGCGTAACTTTGGAAACGTTTTTATTCATATGTAAAGCCCATATCATTGCTTCAGTCATCACATGTATCATGTTATCTGTTTTTTGTTCTGTTTTTTTTTTTTTTTTTTTTTTTTTTTTTTTGCAGGGGAGGGGCTATTTTTAGTTTCACTCCCACCTCTTCATTGTTTCCTTATTCATTCTTCTGCCTCACTATTCTCATTTCAGGATATCATAAAGCTCTTATCTATGTAACCATATTAGATCTCATAATGAAATCGTGATTATTTTACTAGAAATTGACTCAATACAGTTCTCCCTTTTGTTAGAACCAGATTAAAGAATCGTTTATTTGTATATGTAAAAAAATTCAATGCAATTTCAAAAATCCTTAATATAAACAATATTTCTAGGAATTCCTTCAGACAAAAATGTAAGCTTATCGAAATGGTTAATAAATTTACTAGACAGTTTTCAATGTTAGTTTGATTTAGGATGTTTTATTAGAATGATTATTTACTAAATTGTCGTTAGACTAAAAATGGATAATCTTCATATCAGTTTGACTCATAAAATCATAAATCACATACTTATGAGGATTTGAATTATTTGGATTATTCGGATTATTGTCCTCATCTTTATTGTTATCTGCACAACATTTCGGCCTATGTGCCCTCAGGTCTTCTTCAGGTGTTTCTTGTTGAACTCTGAATCCTTCTCAAACTTGGGAATCTTCTCTTCGAAATCGGAACCTTCTTGAACTCAAGTTTGACAAGAAGGTTACAAGTTTGAAGAGAAGGTTCCCAAATTGAACAAGACCAGAGGGCACATCAACCAAAACGTTGTGTAGATAACAATAAAGATGAGAAAAATAATCTGAATAATCCAAATAATCCAAATATCAAACCTCATCTCAAAAAATTCAGAAATCATGAGTATTTGTCATAAAAAATCCATTATTATTTCCCTAGAACTAGATTTTATACAGATCTGTCTTTTGCTGAAACCAAATTAAGGAATATGTCTTATTTTATTTGTATGTTTAAAATAGAATTAGGTGAAATTTCAAGAGACATCCCGGCCAACTATTATATATGGCCCCACATGTCATATTAACAGGCAGAATCCTAACAGACTGATTTGCTTTATAGTCAATCTGTCTGTTATGGCTGAAAAATGTTAAAACTGTTTAAAAAAAAAGTATATAAACAGGTTATCTTATTTTATTTTTCTTCAGAAATGTAATAATAAAAGATTGTAAATAAACAACAAAAAAATAGTTATTAAAACATTCTGCAGTAATACAAAGCAAATATTTGTAAAAATAAACTTTTCTTCATAAATCAATTTTCTTTTGACCTTTGTCTTTTTTTTTTTTTTTTTTAAAGCAGTTTACAGTATGTTTTTGAATTTCATCTGATGCAAACTTTTGTTTGTTGTTGTAAAATATATTCACAACAATTTTTGCTGCAAATTTAAGTCCTTTTACAGTGTGTTGTTCACACGTGAAAATATATTTTGGAGAATAAGTTTTGAAAATTATTTGAGCAGACTCTGAATTGTGGATTCATAATGTTTTGCAATAAATTCATCTGCATAATAAAGTATAGCAAAACAAGCACCAACAAATTCTGCTATAGTGGGCTGTGGAGACATTAATATATACAATATTTTTATGGGTTCCTTCAGACAAAAATGTAAAACTCATTAACTAAGTTGTCAGTAGAATAATTGGATAGTTTTGAATGGTTTCATTCCAGAATTTTTTTTTCTCCAGAAATCTAATAATTTACTTAATAAATCCTGGACGAAACTACAGTTCATATAGCTTTAATACCCTTGGGAAAGGTATGAATCCAACTATGGGTAAATAGGACAGACTGGGCTCTTTAAGATTGGTTTGGCAATCAGTCTAGGATAAAGAAAATTCTGAATTCAAACCTGTTAAATCCGTTTGGGTGGTCACTTCTAGAATAGGCTTAGTCCTAATTAGTAATCTATTTCGCTAATAATTACTTGGTTAGTTATATATTAACACTACAATTTAGTGACATTATAGCACATACTAAAGTTTATTGCTTTGATATTATTTTGCTGTTTCTTTGTTTTTCTCTGTACTTCTTGTTTCTTTTCCTTTTCCTTTTTGCTTCTTTTTTGTAATATTTGTTTCATGGGGAGTTGGGTGAAAGAGAAACCTTTTAAGGTAAGGTCATACTCCCCTTTAATTGCTTTAACTTCCTATTTTATTTATAGTAAATAAAGAGATTTTTCTCTTGTTAAATTTACAGTCTTACCTTGCAAAAGCTTAAAGACAAATTGGTTTCTCGTTAATAAGTTATATACATGTCTTTAAAACAGATGGTCTGCTTGGTTATTTTCAATATTTTCTGAGATCCTAGACTAGAAGTTTTCCTTTTCAGATTTAAACCATGAATTTAGAAGATAGCACTGTTACTTGGGAACTAATATATCTTATTGTAATGGAGGTTTAGCTCAGTTGGTAGAGCATCGGACTAGGAACTACAAGGTTATTGGTTCGATACTGGCCCTTGCCAACTCAGCGTATGAGTAGTACAGAGATCTGTACGGTGAAGTAAGCAGCTGATGGTAGGTTTGGCACTTCACCTCAGACGTAAAAACAATCTCACTGGTCTAGCGCTAGTAAAAAGGGGATAGATTCCCTCACTGTCTGGCTGATATAGAATAATGCCACCCCCAACCAACTTTACTTACTTTACTTTTATAATGGAGGTTATGTTACTGTCTGTAACCAAAACTACATCACCACTGACATCATGATTTCCTTAGTTATTTAAGTTATATTGTTAACAATTATGAAAAAGTCATTATTTAATCTTAATTAGCATCTTATTTATTAATTATGTTTCTATTAAAGTCTAGCGGAGTTAAATTTACCACAAAACTGCCCATATTATTAATGCATTTAAAATCCTGTATATTATATTTTTATATTTGTTCTTATTTAATTTTGTTAGTATTTCTAATTTAATATAATATTTTATTACATTAAAACTTAAATACTTGTGCCCAAGTTAAAAGATGTGTTTAAAATAATATTGCATTTAAAAAAAAATTCAATACTCATCAAGAATGTTTGTGGCATAAAATAACCCAACAAGGGTTTACATGCCGAAAAAATCAACCAACCAACCAGCTAAACCCCCAATTATCATGAGCACTCTAAGTTGACTTCAGGTTTTTTTTTCTGGCTTATTATATCTATTTTTTTTTTTTTTCCCATTTATATTTGGAAATCCCTACTGTCTCAGACACATAAGTACCCCTAGAACTTTGAAATCTGAATGACCACCCCTAGTACTACTTGCTTGGGTCATCTGGCTTTGTTACAAACTCATACACATATACCCATGTTGGGTACATACACAAGTATTCTTTCACTGGATAGAGGAGAGAGATAGACATAAGTAGACAGAGAGAAGCATAGCTTACTTCTTTGGCCATTGGTGATCTCTAGTGGTTTCTATTCTTTCTCTCCATGTTGAATTCTATTTCTAGATTCTTGTTGGCTGTTCGTCTTTGATGCATTCCTTCTTCTTGGTCAGTCTTGTTGCCAAGACATTCATCAAGAAAGAACACCACATTATTTATTTAAACTTTTATTTACTTAACTAAAATTCTTCTTCTAACTAACACAACGCGCGTGTGCATAATGAGCCCATGCTAAGGCAGACATCTTTTCTGCCTGACGTCCAAGCCGGAACTAACGAGTTAACTTTGTCCCACGTGACTTCACATACTTTGCAGGCTTTCTGTAAGTCCGCCCATGATATGAAAAGGGGCCATCCATTCAGAAATACAGGGGTTGACAATAATCTATGCAACAGCTTAACAATAGGCAGCAAAGTAAGTAAAGTCAGCACAGAGGCCTATTGTCGGTATCATCCAAACAGCGAGGAGAGTCTATCCCCTTTTCACTGGCACAAGACCAGGGAGATTGTTTTTGCATCTGAGGTGGATTGCCACACCTACATAAATCAAAGTTGTGTTACTCATGTGCTGAGGTGGCAAAGGTCCATATTGAACCTATAACCTTGTGGTTCCTCGGCAGATACTCTACCGATTGATTAGTAATATACTTATGAACTTTGACTTAATAAAACTCTTCTCAAGATGAACAATTTTTGGCGTTTACAGTTCATTGAGTGTTAGATAAAACATGATTTAATATCATCTAATCATAAATGTTTTTGAATGGGGCATCCAAGATGGAAATCAAAACAATTTAAAAACAAAATAGAAATAATAAATATTTTTTAAAATTTTTTCGTCTTAATTCTTATCGTGATATCGTAATGTCTGTTTTCTTCCTTTAATATAAGAAAAAGAAAGAAAAAAAAAAACCTTAACAGGGTTCCCCCTGAACTCAACTTCAAAACAAGAACAGAATACGTTCAATAAATCTTTTGATGTTTATTATGGTAAACACATTTATTTTGATTCTTGTTATTTCTAGAAATAGATGTGGCATTATTAAGTAGGTTTCCTAGCAATCTTATCTGACAGCCAAAATTCTGGGACATCCATTGGAATGAAACAAAAAATAAAAATGCTATTCTGTTTCTGGTTATTGAAAGTACATTCACGGTTTGTGATTTTTTAGACCAGTTATTTCTCTATTTGGTCTGACATTTTTGGCACTACCAACCAAAGTCTGAGATCATTCCATTATTTTTCCTTGAGCTTTTGTTCAAAATATCATGATTCATTTGACTGATCCAAGGAATCAAATTATTGAAATTGAACTTTGCTATTTGTGAGTTTAGTTCTATAGAAATCTTAACCAATAGATCATTTATAAAACTGAGTTGAGTATTTATCATTGGCTTACCCAAAGATGGCATTAGGATGTTTACAGTATGACCCAGAAATAAGTACACCCTGAACAAATTTTTGATAAAAAGTTAATATTCCTCTAAAACAAGCATACCATTATTTGGTTATTTCTGACAGAACATTATTCAAAACAGATATCATTAGATATTATTTATTACCAAATTCAATATCATTGAAACTCTGTAACCAAATGACATACCCAATCTACAAGGGAACCATTTGTTCCCAACTCCTATTTTCATTAACCCTGTTGGTTGGGACTTTAGAATACACTGACTGCATCTCTGCAAAGGGGTAAGACCCAATTATTGGCCATTAATAGTGATCCGTAATGCTTAAGGATGGAACCATGGTGTCTGAACAGTCTGTGAAATGTAACACTCTACTTTGGCCCTTACTTAGGCTAGATGGGCAGTCAGAGAGGCTACTTCCAGTCGGATGGTCATGGAAAGCCCCAACTGTTTTTATGGGTTAGAATGTCCTGGGTATGATATTAAACACTGACGGTAAGTTTCCAATCCTGAAACTCTAGGGAATGTGGAGAATTTCTTCATCCCCATTACTCTCAGGTCCACTCTTACCCAGAGTGGTAGTACCTGTTAGGGTCCTATCTATGGATTAAATAGAAAAATGAGTTTAGAATATGTTTAAAAAATTGAGTACCCATCCAGAATGAATGAAACAAAATGGCATAAAATAATCCAAACAATCAATTTATGTCCATTTGAAATGTTAAACATGTTCACATGCTACAACTTGGATATTTAAACAAAATTGCTGGTAGTGAACATTTCTTTAGGTAGTGCAGTCGGTATCCATAGAATGATACCAGCAATAATCCCCAGGGTCGTAGTTTCAGGTTTGTAAATGAACTCTCAATCCACTAAATGCAGTATTGATATTAAATAAAATCAATAATTAATCATTCAAGTAAATTGATTGATCTCTTATTCTAATTAAATTAATGACTTATATTATGCACTAAAAAGGATAACGAGTAACTTAATATAATTTTTATTCATTAAATTTGAAGTGAGAAATTATCGGTAATACTAAAGATGCTCGTGTTTGGATGTTATGCCTAGTCATTACCTCGGATATATAATGGACTATTCCATTTCGATTATGAGGAAACTAAGTGAAGAAAACAAAACAATAAATTGATTTTTTTTAAAAAGGATAAAAAATAAAACAAATTAATAAAGGTTAAAACAGAAAAAAAAGCAAATAAAAGACAAAATACAAACAAGAACAACAATAAAATCTACTTAAAAGCAAGAATCTATATAATAATACTCATGTTCCTACAAAATACAACCGTTATCATCATGCAACACCCTCTGGTTAAAAATGAGACTGTCCAACTTATCCAAGATAAAATGCAAAAATCTAAATCCTGATTATCTGAATAATCCAAATTAAACAAAAAGTTTTCTTTGTAAACTTATTTATTAGGCACCTCATGCAGTGTAATGGATAGCAAGCTAGATTCGCAGACCATTGTTAATGAGTTTGATTCTCACTGTGGGTGCCCCATAATCTGGCCTTGCGCCACGGCGAAGCTTAGTAAATAACTATACATTAGAATACAAAAAGTGGAAATCCAACGGTAATTGCTCGTTTATATAAATAATTTAATTTGTATAAACAAGCTTAAATGTTGTTTCCCAAAATTCTATAATTTGATTGAGATATTTTCCTATCATCTGGCAAGAGCTGTTTTCTCTACAATTCCGATTGACATCACTAAAAGAATTTTTTTTTTCCCCAAAAGAAAAAAAAAAAGATTTTAAGTCATGCTAAACACAAATTACAGAAACAATTAACTACTTATTGGATATTTTCATTAATTTGTTTTTACTTACTTACTTACTTACTTAGCTTTGATGTACTTTAATCATCACGTGCTATTTAAACTAAAATTCAAGTCGTACATTTCTTTTTCTGCAGCATTTTCTGATCTTTTCAATTGCTGTATATTCTTACTTGGCAAAATATACAAACTCAGAAGAATGGCTCCCTCCATTCAGTTGGCTGCTCATGTCAAGCCCTAGTACCTATATGATTGTCCCAACCTTATTGTCCTTATGGCAAGCCCCAGTCTCAACTTTTATCATATATGTGCTAGAATGCACCTGCACAAAATCTCTGGAATTTGCTGTAATAGGGTCATTACTCCCAGGTCCACTCTAAGGTCGAGTAGTAGTACCTGTTTGATCTATTCGTCAAATAGATGTTTACAAATTGATGCTATTCGAAAGGACCATGTGCAAAAACAATGCTTATGAAACTACTACACAAAAAATTTAAATATGAATGTACAATGAATGCAATTCCCTGACCTCAAGGCATAGAATAATTCTAGATGGGTTGACATGCCATTGAAATTGAAATATCCCAATGAAAAATAGAATCAATAACAAATAAAAAGCAAATTCTGTACCTAAAGCAGGAATTTATTAAATGAATAATGCAAATATATATATATAGGTTTGGAGGTTGGTTTTGAAGGCTATCACAATGCAGGTGTAAAGAAAATATAAGGTAACAATGGTAGTGTTTGTTCACAAACACCACCATTGTTACCTTATTTTTTCTTTACACCTGCATTGTGATAGCCTTCAAAACCAACCTCCAAATCAATATATACACAATGCTTCAAACAAAATATAAAACCCTTTATATATATATATATATATATATATATATGGGAAGAAAGGAAAAGATAATAAATAGAAATATTTGGTGCCATGTAACTGTGAATTATTGGTATTAGCAAAAATATGCACTCTCCACTGGACACAAGTATTTAACTTTTAATATAATTATTTTCATATTAAATCAGAAAGACTAACAAAAGTAAATAAGAACACATAAAAAGATTACATTTATTTTGATTTGATTTCAATTGATTTCTATATAAAATTATACATAGGATTGCTTTTAATGTTTGTGAATAAAACAATAATATTAGAAATAATTAAAACCTAGTAATTATTTATTTAACCTAATTTTATTAAAAGCAATATGCAAATAATCCTTTATTATAGGCTACCTGTTAATCATATAACAATATTTTCCATCAGATTAGCATTTGTACCCAGGTAAAAGGTGGAATTTTAAATCTTCTAATCAGAAGATTGGCGCTACACAATCTTCATAGCCTTATTTGATGTTAAGCTAGGCTCAGAAAATATAATGAAAGATTAAAGCCAAGCTAGCTTTCTGGTTTTATTTGTCCGTGTTTTGTAGTTGGGAATGTGTTAAAATGGTCAACACTAAAATATTCTATTCTATTTGTGAAAATCTGTTCACTTTTTTTTCATGTTATTTTTTCTTTTTTTAATGTAAATCTTACACACTGGTTGTTTTTTTGTCGGCAGAGTGTCCCCATGGCTCGTATGGACGGGACTGTAATGAGAAATGCTCGACAACATGTAGAGACGCTTCTTGCAACCGCTTCAATGGAAGCTGCACTCATGGATGCGTGACCGGCTACACTGGACCCAAGTGCCAAGAAAGTGAGTGCTTAATTGCAGAGGGGGGCGGGGACAGTTAGGGAGACAC
The DNA here is from genome assembly GCA_023376005.1 of Doryteuthis pealeii. NCBI lineage: Eukaryota > Metazoa > Mollusca > Cephalopoda > Myopsida > Loliginidae > Doryteuthis > Doryteuthis pealeii. The sequence continues at coordinate 120,605,286 of CM042137.1, read as the reverse complement.
CATCTGAAAGCAGCCGCATGAATTCTAGATGGCTCCCTACTGTCAGAGTAAATTTTTTAAACATTTTTATTATTATTACAGTTGTTGAAATGTTTTGTTTTTTTTTGTTTTTTTTTTTTTCTTTTTTGCAGTCAGCCTCGTTTTGATCTTTAGAACTTTTGTATTTTGCAATTAATCACTGTCATCTTTTCCTTCCCAGAATTCCTTGCATTTTCTTTCTTTTTCCTTTCTTTTCTTTTTTTTTCATCTAAGGAAGCTGGTAAATTTTTCTCCTTCCGTATGTTAGTTTTCTTCTGACACTTTTTTAACGCCACTGAAAACATCAAATATCTATATATTAACACTAGTATTCCTTAATCTTCCAACCATTATCATCTTGCAACACCCTCTCATTAAAAAAAAAATAAGACTGTCCAAATAATCCAAGATGAAATGCAAAAAAATGTAAATCCTGATTATCTGGTGTTGCTTATCCATTTTCATTATAAAGAAAGAAAGTGAAGAAAAATGAGATGCTACACAGAAAAAAACATAATAAGAAAGAAAAAAGGTAATGGGGGAAAGAGAGAGTGAGAACATGGAAGCGATAACGCTTATCTGTTTCTATTGAACGCAATCAAAAAATGAAAAGAAAGAAAAAAAAAAGCGATAGTCAAATCAAAATCATTAAACTTTTTACATATTGAACTATTTTAAATAGCTCTTAAGTGAACATATCAAATATTGTAATAATCAAATTATCACACTGTGGTATATCCGCAGGTCCTGCTAGTATATTTAAATTTGTTCCTGAAACATTCTTGGCCCAACCAGAAAAGAGATGACATATTTTTAAAATATTTTATTGATATATACCAGATGAGCAAATGAGTGGTGACCCGTTATGCTTAAGGATGGAACCCTGGTGGCTCAGCATTTTGACATGTAACACTCCACTTTGGCCCTTACTTAGGCTAGACAGACGGTCAAAGAGCCTCCTTCCAGTCAATCAGCTAGTCATGTTAAGCCCTAGCACCTATATGATTGACCCAACCCTATTGCCCTTATGGCAAATCTCCAACCATTTGTATCCCATATGTGCTAGAAGGCAGTTCCTGAGGATCTTCATGTGCTGGGTATGACATTAAACTTCATCTAATGAAGTTCCAATTTTGAAGCTACCCCTTCATCGCTATTACTTCCAGGTACACTCTGATCCAGAGTGGTAGTACCTGTTGGTGCCCTACATATGGGTTAAGCAGAAAAAATGAGTTTAAAATGTTTTTTAAAAATTGTTTTAAAAAAATTGAATACCCATCAAGAATTAATAAAACAAAACATCTTCAGCATAAAATAACCCAACAAGGGTTGACATGCTATAAAATCCAACCGACTAAGCATAAGAAATTATCAAGATTTCAAAATCAATTATAATACTTACCAGAGATGCTGACAGGTACACGTCCTGCATCCCTGATGCACAAAAATCCAAAAGGATGCAGTAAAATCATATCCATGCATACCAATGTTTTTGTTTACCATTGTTTTCCCTCACCATTTCAAGCTAACTGTAAATACATTTCAATTGTTTCTTAGAAATGAATTACACATGATAGGTTACAAGATAGGAGTTAGACGGCTTTAGTTCGGACCCATAAATTTTCCTGGGGACTCATTCAAAGCAAATATGTGCATGCCAGGATGCACTAAATCAAAAAGCTATCAGCATCACTGCTTACTATCGGTTATTATTATATGACTTACCTTTGATTTGGCTTTTGTGTTTCATACAGACAGTTGAAAAAATAAAAGCATGTTGGAAATAAAGAGTAAATCTTAAGATAATCGGAGAAAGTATAATTAAAACAAATTGACATGGTGATTCCACATGTTTTCTGAACAAATTGTTTGTCATATCAAATAAAATCATTTCAAAGAAAGAAAGATAATTCTGATAATCTTTGTATGCAGACACAAGAAAAAAAAGAAAAAAAGGATTTGTTAATGGTACATCAAAAAGAAGTAGACATTTTCTTTTCAATATTTGAACAGAAAAAAAAAAAGATAAAAGGAAATCTCTTGGTAATTTATTTTCGTTTGTTGTTGTTGTTTTGTTTGTTTTTTTACTCTTTTTATCTGTTTAATGTAATTAAAAAAGAGATACAATTTCAAAAAAGTCTTGAATGTCTTCAATCGAATGTACTTTAATTAAAATTAAAAATTGATTCGGAGTTAAAAATACCAAATCCATCAGACTTTTAATGATTTTGAAATAGCAAAAATAAGAAGAAAGAAAATTTTATTAAAAAAAAAAAAATGATCTTTTGCTGAAATGTGATAAAACGAAGTGCTTTATTTATTTGATAATTTTAATTGATTTTAATGAAAACACAAATAATCAAACACTAAAAGTGACATTGCCTGTGTGTTTCTCTTGTACTTTATCTCTCTCTCTCTCTCTCTCTCTCTCTCTCTCTCGCGTGTGCGCTATATATATATATATATATATATATATATATATATATAGTAATACTTAGACGTTTGTAACCCTTCACCAATGGTCATTGTTGTTGTGAATAGATTTAATAATCTCTGTATTAGTGAAGTGAAATCAGCTGAAACACATTAGGGCGTGTTATTTGTTTTTTTAAACAAATACAAAGAAAACCATGAAGAATTCAAAATTTTCTATTCACAAATTGTATATGAAAACTTTTCCGAAGGCATGTTCATCGAAAAATCGTAGGGATTTGAATGCAGTAAGAAGTGCCATGTGGTTTTGAAGTGAGTTATTCTTCTCTTATACTGGTTGCCAACAAAGGCTACAGTGTCCTGTTGTGGAGGGAAAAGCTGGATTTATTAGTGTAAAGTGAGCACAAATTGTCACATCCCAATTAATCATAAGACAAGAACTTTGCACTCATACCAGCATCAACACAGAATTGGAAGTGTGGATTGGTAAACCATTTACAAATGGATATTTGCCCAACCAGATCTATCACAATAATTGACTTTCAAACTATGTAAAAGAATGAAAAAACTGAAGTGGTTACTACTAGAATAGGCTCAGACTTTATTAATGATCATCCTCCACACATTACTACAACAACCATCATTACGTTTTTTTTTGTTTTGTGTGACATTGTTTATATTGTGTAATATGTGAAAATAAACCATTGTCTTATGTGCACACATTCACACACACATTATCACCTCCTTCTCAGTCGTTTTTTATTGTCCTATTTTGAGAGAAATAAAATTAAACTAAAAAAATATAAACATAAACTTGATCAATATCATACAAAAGTAGCTCCTCAACACAATCCCTGACATTGCTAAAGTATTGTTAAAACCATTAACTATAAAAGTGTAAATATAGACGTGTAACATATATATCCTTCCTTAGTCTCTAGACATGAAATAACCCCACACAGATTGACATTTCATTAAAATCCACCAAAAAAACAACTAACTAGTGTTTTACACCAGCAATAACTAGTGGTCATCAATAAAGTCTGTGTGGTATCAACTCTCCAGAACTCTTCTCCGTATTACCAGTAGTGCTGTGATTTTGATGTTTTCAGTTCTTCTTATTCTCTCCAGTTTCCGGTTTGTTCTTCTACTTTCCAGTTTCCGGTTCTTCCTCTGCTCTCCAGTTTCACCAGTCTCTTTTTCAGGATATCCAGGATTATTATTATTTGCTTAAAAGTTCCATTGGATGACAACTGCAACAATGAATCGTCTTTGTTTTTACAACCACTGTCCCATAATAGTTAATACATTGACGTACAAATTTCATAGACTCAAAGTAACAATTATTTTGAGACTAAGATAGTTCTATCTATGTGTATTATAGTACTAGCATAAAAAAATGATTTCATCCACAATTCTATTATCTCTGTTTTGTAATATTGGTCTACAAAGATTTTCCTTCTGGGGGTGAAAATATATTTTTAACTGAATGGCAGATGCTGATTACAAATCTATAATCGAAATGATGCCAACATGTCACGATTTTAAGTTAAACATAGTGTCCTATTATACTAGGTCACTTGGTGCTTGGCCAATATAGTTGGATACTACATAATTGAATATGCAAAGGTTTCAAATGCGTTTTAGGGCCTCTAATATAACATAAGACATTAACACAGACCACCCAGCCGGTTGGGTCTATAGAATACGCTAAATGGACTTGTGTAGAGGAGTAACACCCACTCCCTAATAGGGTCACATGTTGGCCAAAGGTGGCGACCTGTGATGCTTAAGGATGGAACCCTTGTGGCTGAGCAGTCCATGACATTCAACACTCTACTTTGACCCATCTATGGGTTAAATAGAAAAACATGAGTTTATAAAAAAATTGTATTATCCATTAAGAATTGATTTATTTCAAAATTTTATCGGCATTAAATAACCCACTGAGGTTGATAAGCCGTAAAACAAAAGAAACCAAACTCTACTTTGATCCGTACTTAGACAGTAGATCGGAGAAACCTCCTCCAATCAATTGGCTTGAAACGTCAAGCCCTAGCACCTATATGATTGTCCCAATCCTATTGCCATTATGGCAAACTCCCAACCCTTTTTATGATATATGTGCTAAAAGGCAGCGGCTGAGGGTCTTAGTGTCCTAGGTATGACATTAAACTCTATCTGAGAGGTAAATTTCAATTCTGAAGTTCTGGCGAATGTGGATTACCCTTCATCACCATTACTCCCAGATTCACTCTGACCCGGAGTGGTAGTATGTTAGGGTTCTATCTATGGGTTGAATAGAAAAAAATGAGTTTGCAAAAAATGTGTTTAAAAAAAAATTGAGTACCCATGAAGAATGAATAAAAATAAATGACCCAATGGGTTGACATAAACCCAACCATGGCATAATATATAGTACACCTTAGTGCTGCATAATTAATGGGTCATCTTATCAATTATGCACGGTTAGTGTAATTTATTTGAATTCAAAACCTAACCGTTAACAATACAGGGATTTTCGATTGATGTTTCTTAACCTTATTTTGACCTCTTTTCCTGTTTGTTTATTTTTATTGATATTTAGATGTATATAACTTAAACATTACATGATGGCTAAATTTTGAATTCAGATTTGAACTCAGGGGTTTAAATTCAGTTGAGAGAACAATTTCGTTTAGTTGCAGATAAAAAAAAAATTTTTTTTTTTTTTTTTCAATATAATAGTTGTTATATTTGGATATAAATTTAATACACTAAATGTATCAATTATATTGGGACATAGGTACAATTTATATTTGTTTATTATTATAATAATACACTAATGGTATTTAATTGTTGTTTATTACTAAATAATGTTTTTGAATTTATTTGCATGTCGTTGTTGTTTTTTGTGAGAGTGTTTTAGTTTTTATTGATAATCTATTAATATGAAATATTCATTAATCCAGATTTGTTTGGTATTTTGCTAGTACACAAATGTGATTGTGTACTCCGATGTTTACATATAACGCATGTTATTTTGACAACCTGACAATATAATAATGCAGAAAGTTTGCAATATCAATGCATATCTTTTAAAATGGAAAAAAAAAACTTATTGATATAAGTGCTTTGCATTCTAAAGATTTTTTTGGCAGTATAATCTTCCAAAATTGTAACAATTCATGACTTCGACATAGAAAATGTTTTAAATTAGATATTTTATTCTATCTAATGGGCCAGGTTAGCTCAGTTGGTATAGTGTTCAGCTAGAAACTACAAGGTTCCTAGTTCAATTCCAGTCCTCGCCAACTCAGCGTTATGAGTAGCACAGGGATCTGTGCGGTAAAGTAAGGAGCTGATGGAAGGTGTAGCGCACTACCTCAGATGCTAAAACCAATCTGCTTGGTCTAGCACTATTGAAAAGGGGATAGACTCCCTTGCTGACTGGCTGATACCGACTTTAGGCCGCCAGGACGACTTTACTTACTTTTACTTATTCTATCTATAAAAACCATGTTAGAGATGCTTCATCTGCTCTCAGTCATTTTTAATTTTATTTAACTTGATCAACTTTCTAGGGAAATAATTGTGACACCTACTTGAAAATATGCTCATAAAGTAGAACAATGGAGCTGATTAGTGTAATGGTTAGAGTCATAGGAAATGGATTTGTCAACCCAAGTTCAAATCCTGGATGAGGCTGTTTGCACTTCCTATAATGCTGAAACCCTTGGGAAAGCTATGCATCCAACTACTCTCTCTCTCTCTCTCTCTCCAGCTATGGGTAAATAGTAGGGCAGACTGGGCTTTTAAAACTTGGCTAGATAACCAGTCTAGGAGGAGGAAAACTCTTAATTTAGACCTGTTAAACCCTGCTTAAGAAATTGACCTTGTGTCACATCCTACTTGTGTAGTGGAGTTGGAAGATACATTAGAACCTCATCATTCATGGATTCCCCAACCATTGTTTTGAAAATATATTTTAAAGTATATTTTGAAATATAAAAAATGTTAATATTGGTCATTGATGATTGAGGACTATATTAAATATCTTTCTTAGAATTAAGCATACCAATAAAAATGAAACTGTTTTTAATTTGAAGAAAAATTAATATAATTGCAAACTTTCTGAATTGTTAAATACTGTACATTGTTTTATATATATGTTGAAGAATAATGAGTGTGATTGGAAAATTGAGGATGATTTATTGATACTTGAAAAAATATATATTTATTGACACTTGGTGTTTCGATTACTGATTTACAGTATTGAACACATAATTAAAAAAAATATGTATTAGACGTGTTTTATCAGGCATATTTATTTTAATATATGTTTTATACTGTAAATCCCTAATTCTCCTATTTTTCACTCTTGCTGATCATTCTTCAATATACCCTTGGATTAATTTCCATGTTTCTCACACACACACACACACACACATATATATATTTATATATATATATATATATATATATATATATATATATACATTTTTTTTTTTTTTAGAATATGTGCTTAATTGAAGTCATACCTAATTTTGAAAGGCATACCTATTTAAGGCGGGCGTACCTATTTAAATGTAAGGCTAAACAAATCGAGAAAAATAAATCTATGTATGTACATTTCGGCCTATTAGGCCTCATCAGCAGAGCTATAGATACGAAGGCCGCCTTGTGCTCTGCTGATGAGGCCTAATAGGCCGAAATGTACATAGATTGATTTTTCTCGATTTGTTTAGCCTTACATTTAAATAGGTATGCCCGCCTAATTAATTATTAATTAATTAACTTTCAAAATTAGATACAACTTCAATTACGCAGATATTATCTAAAAAATTGACAGCTAAAAAAAAAGCCATATCATAAATACACCGCGTGTGTATTTACTTCTCATATATATATATATATATATATATATATAATTCCTCTATTGTTTTTTGCTTTAAATGTAGTTTTTTCTCACATTACTAATTTGGTCAGTATTGTTTGAGAAGTGATGAAAATACTTTTATAGTTATTTTCGATCTTTTGATACATCTTTCATATTTCCAAGATATGGGTTAAATAATGCCACTACTATTCTTCTGCAAGGAGGGCTTTGGCATTAAATAACCAACAAAAGTTTATATACAATTAAACAAAGAAACCAATCCCAACCAATCTTTTCTGCTTGACAATTTGTATCATGTACTTATATTTTCCAGGTGAAACCCTCGGTAGAATATTTTGAAAAATGAAAGCTAAAAATATTATGTGATATGTTTATTTCTGATGGGAAAACTTCTTTTTTTTTTAAAATTCCACTGAACAATTTCCATCTATCCTTATCAGAAAAAGAACTATCTGTCTTCCTTTGTTTATTCACCATGTTAATTGAATAAATGAAATTTAGACTTCATTTAAATAAACATATTAAATAGAACATATCAGTCCGAAAAATGAGGAAATATGATCTGAAATATTGAAGCATACATTTTGAAAAATTCATCATTTCTCAAACTTTGAAAAGAAAAATATTCTGACCCAAGATCTACAAAGATCAATACACAAAACAAGAAGTTATATTTCCATTCAAATTTATTGGGTTTGCCATAAATGTTTGTTGGTTAATAAAATAAAATATGACAACTTTTAATAGTTTTGTTTTGTAGGAGTCACACATTAAAGTGACTAACATAAACAAGCTAATTTAAACAATTCTCAAAGGTAATTTTAATATTTTTGAGTATGAGTATCTTCTGCATTGTAAAACATTCATTATTCATAAATAAGGTTTTGATTTTGATTATTATTAGACTGAGCTGATTTTCCTGACTCTGGGAGAAATTTCCAGTGTAAAAACTTTTTGGTGTTTGATTTTTTTTTTTTTTTTTTACTTCTTTTTTAAACAAAAAAAAGTGCTCAAATTTTTTTTTCATCTTTAATTTTAGAATCATGCAAATTCTACAAAATTGTTTTTAAAAAGAAACACATGTTTAAATGACAGTTTTCACAATGCAATCAAATACTAACTACTAAAAAGTTAAAACTAAACACTTTTAATGCCATTTAATGGTAAAAACAAAGTTTTTGGCCAACCCAATAATTAATCTACAATTTATGTTGTGTATATATATATATATATATATATATATATATATATATATATACCTTTGTAAAAGACATAGGGTATTTCAAAATATCAGGAAAATAAATGGAACTTAGTACTCAGTTTTTCATTTATTTTCCTCATTTCTTTCATGCTTTGAATAACAACCAAAAAATTATTTTCCCATAAATATGTAATATATATATATATATATATATATATATATATATATATATATATATACATACATTCATGTGCAAAATATATGTGGAACAAAGCACCACCGTATTCTCTTGCATGATTGCTTGCTTTCAATGTTCTAACAAGAGTTCTACGCTGCTTCTAGAATGTGCTATGGGGTTTTATGGTGACGGCTGTAAAGAAACCTGCCCATCCAGATGCCACGATGGCATTTGTCGTCACACGGATGGAACTTGCATAAATGGATGCCATCCAGGTTTTCGAGGTGCACATTGTACAGATGGTAAGTTCTCTTTTTAACAAGTACATTCATTTTAAAAGATCCACCCCCCATTCTTGTCATTTATTGCATATAAATTTGCTCCACCCTAAAATTTTGGGGTTCTCTTATATTCTGAATATTAGATAGGAATCTTAGAATCTGTAGCATATGGTAAGTAATTAAGATGGGATTTTGGTTGACAGCAGGCTTATCCCTGTTTTGTTAACTAATGTAATGTGGTCCCTACAGGAGCACTCATCTGCTCTTGCCCCTTAACCTACCCCCGGATATACTACACTAACCACCCAAATTTTTTTCTACAGAAACATCTGTTAGGGTCCCATCTATGGGTTAAATAGAAAAACACAAGTTTAAAAAAAAAATGTTAAAAAATTGAGTTTGAAAAAAATTGAATACTCATCAAGAATGAATAAAACAAAACATCCTCAGCATAAGATAACTGAATAGGTTGACATGCTATAAAACTAACCATCACTATTCTACAGAAACTTTTTCATCCTCCCTATGCAGACACCCACCAAACATAACTTACTGATCATTGGGGGAGACATGAATGCACAGATAGGAAGAAACGAAAACAATAGATTCAGCTTACACAACACCCCAAACAGGAACGGTGATCTCCTAGCTGAGTTCTCCCTTAAGAACAAGCTTGTTTGCCTAAACACCAAATTCAAAAAAACGGAAGGGCCAACTATGGACATACATGTACCCAAATAACACAAAAGTGCAACTAGACTACATTCTAATAAACAAAAAATGGGTAAATAGTGCAATGAACTGCAAAGCGTATTTCTCCATTGAAGGAGTATCCTCCGATCACAGAATAGTCAAAGCAAAATTACAACTAAGCCTACGTAGAAACAAAAAGCAAACCAGTAAATCTGTATGATACGACTGGTTGACACTTGCCAACAGCGATATATGCAATCTCTACGCTGTCACAGTAAGAATTAAATTCGATATCCTCCAGGAGACACCCGAAAGCTCCACACCAAACAAGGAATACGAAAACTTTGCGAGTGCTCACTTAGAAGCAGCAACCAAGTGCGTACCAACCAAACTAAAAGCTAAGTAATACTGAGAGCATGGATTTCCATGATTCTCCCTCATCACCCATCCCTATCAGTCATCATTCCTGGGAAGTCCTCTGCACAGCATCCAGTGTCCATACTGAGCTGATCCATTTAAATTTTTTGCTGATCAGTCAATACTGATGTATCCATGTGTAGGTGTACACAGGAGAACACCACATGAGTTCATCCTTACTTCTTTAGCAGTGTCCAACATGTCTTCATCTTCTTAAAAGGTTTTTGTGATAGGAGTTAAGTCGCCATACAGCTACTTTTTTTTTTTGGATGCTACAACCACGATTTACTTTGGTACACTTTTTCAATTACATCCCTGGATGGACGGACAGACAGAGACACCACAAATATAGTATAAGATTTTTTAAGTGCTACGTTTTTATATGTGTAGTTACAGACTTTAATGATGGCAGTAAATAAACCTGCCCATTCAGAATTCATTTTCCTTCTACTACCCATAGCTGAAGGGAGAGTAGTTGAATGCATACCTTGTTAGGATTTTTGTGGCCATTTTTAGGCTGCAATTGAGAGCACTTACAGTAGAGATCCTTGGTGTTCTTTAATATTAGGTAGAATCTTTTGGTTGTTCCTTGGTGTTCCTTACTGATCTGTTCATCCATGGCAAATACATACAAATGAATGGATTTCAAGATTGGCAATTAAATAGTTAACTAACCATATATTCGAGCTGTTGATTGGCTGGCTTTAATCCACATGCCCGCACAGTCTATTAGTTTAAGTGGTGGACTTCAACACATCTTATATGACACAAATATTCCAACATACCTTTTCCAAGGTTATAATTGAAATGCAAACAGCCTTGTCCAGGATTTGAACTCGGGTTGACGATTCTATTTTCCACTACTCTAACCATTACACCACATGCCTCTGATAAGATTCTGGAAGTGCCACATATTCATATTTTTGGTTACAGAGTTTAAATGCTGTAGAATTAATCTGTTTTGACTGTATGATATTCTACTAGAAATAATATCATCTGTGTATCTTTGGTATGGAAGGAAATTAACTTTTATGAAAAGAAATTGTTCATAGTGTACTTAGTTATAGGCAATATTGTATATTCTAAAAGTATTAAGAAAAACGATTTTAGATTAAAATGATCAAAGTTTTGTTGGCACGTAAGTCAATATTGTCTTTCATTTATTTGAACATCTTTCAGTGCAATAACTTCTTGAAACCAAAGAATTTAAGAATTTTAAAAAATCTACTTTTGTTCAAATAATGCTGAAAGCTTCAAAGGCTGAGCAGAGTATATTATCTTTCATTTAATAAAAAAAATAAAAATAAAATATGATTAACACTTTAGATTGTGTTCCTTCAAGCAAAACTTTGTCTTTATGCACAAAATAATATTTCATGAATACCAAATAATCCTCTCTCTCTCTCCCAAGATGGGAAGATTATTGAAAGTTATAAGTATATATAAAGTTTCAGGTCCTTATTGAATGAATAAGTCATACTGTGAGAGAAAATAGTGTATAAAGTGCTGCAGAAATGGTGTTTTGATCCTAAGCAAAATCAACATATACTAGTTTGGAGGGTTGCAGAGTAGTAGTTTGATCTTAAGCAAAATCCACAGATACTTGGTGGAGGGTTGCAGAGTAGTAGTTTGATCTTAAGCAAAATCCACAGATACTTGGTGGAGGGTTGCAGAGTAGTAGTTTGATCTTAAGCAAAATCCACAGATACTTGGTGGAGGGTTGCAGAGTAGTAGTTTGATCTTAAGCAAAATCCACAGATACTTGGTGGAGGGCTGCAGAGTTCTACTTTCATCCTCAGAAAAATCCATAGATTTTGGAGGAGGACTGCATAGTAGTACTTTGATCCTAAACAAAATCCACAAAATATGAGTCAAGGGTTGCAGAGTAATATTTTGATCCTAAGCAAAATTCATAAATTTTGGTGGGGAACTGCAGAGTAGTACTTTGATACGAAACAAAATCCACAGATATTTGGTGGAGGGCTGCAGAGTGCTTTGATCCTAAGCAAAATCCATTGATACTCGATGGAGGGCTGGAGAGTAGTACTTTGATCCTAAACAAAATTCACAGTTACTGGTTGGAGGGTTGCAGTGTAGTACTTTGATCCTAAGCATAATCCACAGATACCCATTGGAGGGTTGCAAAGTAGGACTTTGCTAGAAGGAAACATGTACAGATACATTGATCCAAGCCTGAACTGTCAATCCATATGTAAATATCCCCTTCGTTTTTGATGGACACTTTGCTACTCTAAAAGTACATGTTGATAATAATATTAGTGCTGGGAAATATCTGATTTTTTTTTTTTTAATAATGCATTTTCACCAGTAAATATTCTTCAAGGAGAAAAGTTTTTTTTTCTAATTTTATTCATTGGGTAAATTCTCACTTTTCAAAAATCAATTCTACCATTCATTTGATGCCATCTCTTTTTTAATTTGGTGAATTTATTATTATTATTATTATTATTATTATTATTATTATTATTATTATTATTCCTTTCTGTATAAAATCTATATTTTGCCTATAATGGTTGTGTATAAGAAGATTTTTCTCTATTGTGTTTATCATTACTTTTCTTCTTGTTGTTCTGCTCATAAGTTCTTTTATATAGAATTTTGGACTGACAATAAACACAGACAAATATTTAATAGATTATCAAACACATGAATTGATAAATGGATCAATACCAGACAGGAAACATAGCTAATATTGTCAGGAGTGAAAAGGTATACACTCATATAAGTACTGGCACATTTATCTAAGGTAGAGACATTTACATATGCAAATGTATAAGAGGTGCTAAGCAAATGTATGGGATATATACAGTGTGAAATGGCTTCCTCAAAGAAAAAAGATGATTGTCAAAAAAAGATCTTTATGTCCTCATTGAAGGGTTTTTATGAGAAGCGTGAACTGTCCAGTAAGATATCAAAAATACTGATCGACATAACAGATAAACAGGCTTTTCAATACATTTGGGTAGAATATATATATATATATATATATATACTAGCTGGAGGCATTTGTTATGTTATGGTTATCATCATAGGAAATACACAGTGACCAGAGTTCAAATCCTAGATGAGGATGTTTGCATTTCACATCGTGTTAATAGCTTACAGTCAAGTCACATTGAGAGCACTGGTCCCTTCTAGATCACTGTAGTTAAGCAGTGATGAGCCTGTTCAATACTTAGATGGGTGACAATTTAAGCAATAATAGGTACTATAAGCAACCTGATATCAAAATGACTTGATTCGGCATTAAATGACCCGAAAAGGGTTGATATGTTGTAAAACAAAACAACTAAACCATAGCACTAATACTCCTGGGAATGGTATGAATCTAATCATTGTTCATCTAGCTATGGGTAAATAATAGGACAGACTGGACTCTTTAACCTTGGTTAAGCAACAAATAAACAGACTGTTCAATACATTTGGGTAGAAATATATACCTAATGAGTCAGATAAACCTACTAAAAGTTTCACTTAGTTCTCCTCAGGGCTAAGATCTGACTATATATATATATATATATATATAGAGAGAGAGAGAGAGAGAGAGAGACTAGCTGGAGTCACTCATTGGGTAACAGTTATTATCATTGGAAATAGACACAGTGATCAGATTTCATATCCTGGATGAGGTTGTTTGCATTTCACATAGTGCTAATAGCTTACAGTCGAGTCACGTTGAAAACACCATTTCCCTCTATGAAAGATACGAATCTAACAATTCACCATCCAACTATGGGTAAATAGTAGGGCAGATTGGGCTCTTTAACCTTGTTTAGGCAATTAATCTAGAAGAAGGATAACTCTGAGTTCAAACCTGTTAAACTCCACTTAAAAATTGTCACATCCTTCACATGGGGGGGGGGGTAAATACCATTGACAAAATTTAATGCTGAAAAGTTCTTGGCCTTACCAAGAAAATAAAAATGCCAAAAGATGAAGAAAAAACATTATTCTTTTTTATACAACCAAGCAGGTAATTAGCTTTCAGTACCCCCCGTTGGCTGGGGCTTTGGAATACACCGACTTCACCTCTGCAGAGTGGTAAGGCCCCTCCCCAATAGGGACACCTGGTGGCTGTGGGTGTTGACCCATGATGCTTAATGACGAAATCCTGGTGGCTGAGCAGTCCATGACATGCAACACACCAATTTGGCCCTTACTTAGGCTCGGTGGGCAGTCGGAGAGGCCTCCTCTGATGGATCAGGTGTTCATGTCAAGCACTAGCACCTATATGATTGTCCCAACCCTATTTCCTTTTATGGCAAGCCTAATCATTTTTTTCATATCTGCTAGAAGGCAGTGCTTGAGGATCTTCATGTCCTGGGTAATGACGTTAAAATCTATCTGATGGTGAGGTTTCCAGTTTTGGAGCTCAGGGAATGTGGAGTACCCCTTCATCACGATTACTCTGGTCCACTCTGACCCAGAGTGGTAGTACCTGATAGGGTCCAATCTATGGGTTAAATAGAAAAATGTATTTATAAAAAAATTGTATTATCCATTAAGAATTGATTTATTTCAAAACTTTATCGGCATTAAATGACCCACTGAGGTTGATATGCCGTAAAACAAAACAAACCAAACCAAAATCTATCGGATGGTGAGGTTTCATTTCTGGAGCTCAGGGAATGTGGAGTACCCCTACATCACAATTAGTCATAGGTCCACTCTGACTTGGAGTGGTAGTACCTGTTAGGGTCCCATCTATGGGTTAAATAAAACAAAATATGTTTATAGAAAGACTGAGAACCCATCAAAAATGAATTTATTTCAAATCTAAATTCGATATTAAATAACCCACCAAGGTTGCTATGCCATAAAACAAAACAGAACAAGCAAACAAACAAACCACCTCACACTTTATATGGATTGACAACTTTCATAAATATTCAGCCAAACTCGAAGCTGTTCATCTATTTTTCAAAACTTGTTTCCGTACTACGTAGGTCAGTTCCTGAAAATTCTTCCAAGCCCGAAGACTTTTGGTTGATTATACAAATTATACATCACCTGACTAAGGTTACATAATGGCAGCCAAAATATTTGAGTGAGAAGAAAAGAAAAAAGAGAGAAAACAAAGAATATGAAGAGTTCAATAGTCTTGAACAACTCTTGGAATAGATTTGTTTAGTTGTAAGAATTTTCTAAAGGAGACAGATAAGACATTGATTCTTTCATTAATGTTCTGCTCCTTGCCATGCTACGTTTTCTACTCAATTCATCAACCTCGGTTGGGTTTCCTGATGTTATTTAATATAGATTCAACATCAGAGACAAACTTTCAAGTCAAATGAAAATTCTTCACTTTGTCAGTCATTTGAAAGACAAGCAAAGAAATTGCCTCAAAGATATTTCATATTAATTCTTAACATCTTTCTTCATAATTTCCTTTGTTACTTCTGTTAGTTGTTGTCATCAATAGATCATTTTTTTGTGTCAAATTACTATATTAGTTTCATATATCCAATATAATCTATACATATATAAGGACAGTTGGGGTGTATGTGTGTATATCCAGAGGAAACTACAAAAATGTAACAATTAATGACACAGTAAATATATATACACATTTACTATCACCAGAGCTTGCTTTTTGTGCAAAATAATGAAGATTTTATTTATATCTAGGAAAGATATTAGAATTTGAATAGTAAGAGAAGGGAAAGCCATTGGTGGTGTTTGTGATAAAAACATAAACAAATTAATTATGGAAGACCAAACAATCAATGGATCTGCGAGACTAAATTTAAAAAAATCCCCTTCAAGGTGAAATGCAAAAATGTAAATCCTGATTATCTGGTCTTCCTAATCCACCGAATTCTTATTTCTTATGAGTGTCATATTTTTGTTTTACTTTTGGTAAATAATTGACCATTGTATGGGTAAATAGTTAGGCAGACTAGGCTCTAACCTTGGCTAGGTAACCAGTCTAAGAGAAGGAAAACTATGAATTCAAACCTCTTAAACTCTGCTTAAGAAATAGATTTTATGTCCCATCTTGTTCCTTAAGAGGGGTTGCTAAATATATATATATATATATATATACAATGTCTGTCAAAAAAGTATTGAAATTTTTTTGTACTTTTGACACAATTTGTATTCTGACAAAATTAACATTCCATTCATTGTTCATTTCTTGCTTGATAAATACAACTTCAATTTTGATACTTTTATGACACACCTTATTATATATATATATATATATATATATTTATTTCTCAAGTATAATACTCACTGCTAATCTTTTGTACTGAAAAATCTCAATGAAAAGTGCTTCTTAACAATACATATAAATAATGTAAAAAATGACAGGGAAAAAAATTACATTTCTCCACTCACCTCGTTGTATGTAAACTTTGTCTTTGTGAAATAAAATTTCAATTCAGAATAGTCTATCCTTATTTTTACAACAAAATATATTAGTCTATTTTTCTATGTTTTCTCCCTTTTGTCTCTCTATAATAATGCACACTCTGATGTGTATTACAACCTTTTGGCAGGTCTCAAAATAAGTTGAAGTTTAAGACCCTCTCTGAAAAAAAGTGGTGTCTTGAGTAACAAAACAAAATGCATCTGATTGAAAGTTTCCAGATTTCTCATTACTCCCAGGTCCACTCTGACCCAGAGTTGTAGTACCTGTTAGGGTCCAACTATGGGTCAAGGAAATCTATTTAAAAACTATTGAATTTCAATAAGACCATGCACACAAAAAAAAATTCTTAAGAAAGAACAAAAAAGGTAAATATGAAGTGCAATGAATGTGATTACCTAAAATAATCCGAGATGGGTTGACATGCCATTAAAATCAATCACTCCATCCTCATATGTCTATTCATATTCTTTTTAAAATGATAGCACCAATCTTGATACCTATAAATAAACTTTTTAATATGATTGGGAGGTGCTGTCTTAGTTGGGTGGATCCCTACTCACCCAGTTACAATTAAACTTTGGTTTCATGCAATAAATGACTACAAACTTGATTGTTTTTTTTTTTTCTTTTTTTATCAAAATGAAAAAAATTATTTCCTTATTTATTATTGTAACAATGTTAAAATGCTTTGCTTTTTAGTTGAAGTTTTTGTGTGCTTTATTTTTGTTTTTGTTTTTTTTATTTAACCTTTTGTGCGTTTGTTGTTGTTTTTTTAACATTGTTTTAAAACTAACCACATTTTTTTTCTTTGTTTTGTTTTTCTTTTTGTTTTTCTTTGTTTTGTTTTTATCTATTTTTATTTCAATTGTTTCTTGAGCCATCAATATTTTGTTATTTTTTGGTCGTATTTTTTCTTTTTTTTCTTTCTTTTTTTCATTTTTTATGTTATTCCCAGTCAAGTTATTTGTCATTGTTTCTGTTTCTCTGAGGATATTTGACTATCTATTTTATTACAAATCTTCTCTTATGCCCATCCCACTCCAAGTCATCATCCTTATTTGTATTATTATATTCTTCAGTTGATCTCTCTTTAAAGTCTCTACATTTATTGTTTCATCAATAAATTCCATTCATTCTTATGATTTACTTTTAAGACATTTTACTCATTTAGTTTGTTTTGTTCTTTGACTTTAAAACAATCAATCATTGTGTCTTTGAGTTTCCTCATTTTGCTCGGTCACTAGTGCACCAAATTCTTAAAAGACTCTTAGATTGGAAAAAGAAATCAGCTTGCAATGATTTCTATACAATGCCATATATAATAATGTATCAGTCTATGTATAATAAATTTATACAACACCGTATATAATAATGCATAGGGCTATGTATAATAAGTTTATACAATATGTATATAAAAATCCTGGTGGCTGAGTAGTCCATGACATGCAACACACCAATAAGTTATACAATATGCACATGAAAAATAAAGTACAAATGGAAAATACATGATAAAATAAAGTACAAATGGAAAATACATGATAAAATAAAGTACAAATGGAAAATACAATAAAATAAAGTACAAATGGAAATACACGATAAAATAAAGTTACAATAAAATAAAGTACAAATGGAAAATACACGATAAAAAAAGTACAATGAAAATACATGATAAAATAAAGTACAAATGGAAAATACACGATAAAATAAAGTACAAATGGAAAATACATGATAAAATAAAGTACAAATGGAAAATAAAATAAAGTACAAATGGAAAATGATAAAATAAAGTAAATGAAAATGCATGATAAAATAAAGTACAAATGGAAATGCACCTGAAAATAAAGTACAAATAGAAATGCACCTGAAAATAAAGTACAAATGGAAATGCACAATAAAATAAAGTACAAATGGAAATGCACGATAAAATAAAGTACAAATGAGATAAAATAAAGTACAAATGGAAACAACAAATGAAACGCCAGATAAAATAAAGTAAAAATGGAAACGCACAATGAAAATAAAGTACAAATGGAAACGCACAAATGGGAATGCACATGAAATTCATATGAACATACACATGAAAATAAAGTAAATAAAATAACAAAAACAAAAAAACTTTGAAGAAGAATTGTCCTAAAATCAACTGTGACAATCAATAGAGAAACTTGTAAATAAAATTCGAAATGTCAGCAAGATAATTGTTTCTTCTTTCCAAAATTTGTTTCGGTCAAAAGAAATTGTCTTTTACTGTCAATTTTAATGAAGATTTCTCTTGACAATCCAATTGACCAATTTACAAGATGATTGGAATATTGCCAAAACATTTAGCCAAGGTAACAATTGTCAGTTAGAGGAGAACAGCCCTAGGCAATGAAAACATCAACAACAATAGAGCATTGAATATATTGAATATATTGATATATATATATATATATATATATATATATATATAATATATATATATATATATGGCATTCCTCTTTTGGGGGAAGATCAAACATCAAGGATTGGTCCTGACCTTATCTCTTTAAGTGGAATGGATAAGTGCTAACATGAGGGACAATCCCCAGGAACTTAACTTTTGGTCAATTTGTGCTTCAACCCCCCCCTCCCCGAAGGACAAGAATTGATATTTGAGAAATATGCTTTATATATATATATATATATATATATTTCTTTGATGCTAGATAGTGCTCAATATCATTGGTAGAGCATTTATATTTGAGTTAAAGTGTCATGGAGTCAACACCTGTTTTTGAGTCCGTATCCATGCTACCTTCACACACACATACATATATATATATAAATATATATAAGTTAAGTTAGCAAAGACATGCAGTCAATGGCCATTGCTAACTATCTGTTTCTCACTTATACAATTTTCAAACCAAGTTAGAATATCACATAGGTGAGAAACTGACAATCACCAAGCATCTTCATCTTTTTCTTTGAAACCTTTAAATATAAATGCTCTGTCAATGTTAGTCACAGTAAATTTTTTTAAAATTCTATGAAAAATCAGTTAAGAGTCAAATTTTCACAAAAATGTTGATATTTATTTACCTTTAGAAGAATTTATTTAAAATAGTTTTTTTCCTAAAATATATTAGGGGAAATATTTTTTAAGAGGTCGACCCCCGCCCCTTATTTTATTTTAAGAAATCCAAACCAAATGTATTTTACTCCAACAATTTTTAAACTTTTCTATGAAGATAAGTGTCTGAATTAATTTTTTTTAAATATTAAATGTTTTATCTTATTTATTCAATTTTTCCCACCCCCTCAAGCAATATCATTTAAAATGTATTTTTACACCAACTGGAGTTATTATTTTTTTTTTTTTTTTTTTTTTTTGCTAGTAATTTTAATTTTCTTTCCTTCAAGATGTTTGTTAAAACCATTTTATGTGTTCTAATTATAAATATTCACATTTTTAATGTTTGGTTTGTTTTTTCAACTAGCCTGTTACAAATACACGTACGGCCAAGGGTGCAATAAGAATTGTAGCCAGACCTGCCTCGATCAATTGTGCCACCATGCAGACGGAAATTGTTCTAAAGGCTGTGTGCCTGGGTATCAAGGAGTTCACTGTGAGGCAAGTAAGTAATGCACAAGAGGGTTTCATCCCATTTCTTTTCTTTTTCTTTGTTTAATGTTTATATCTTTCATTTTGCTTTTCATTGGAGTAAACAAAAACAGAAAAGTTCTTTTGAAATAGTTTTCATATTTTGTAAACAGTTGTATGCTATAATTAAAATCTTTTGTTTGTAGAAACTATTAGAAAATTCCTCAGTTTATTTATTCATTTATTATTATTATTATTATTATTATTATTATTTCTTTTGTAGCCAAGTAGAATGTAGGCTTTTGGAAGATGGGGTTTCGAATTCTAGTTCATTGTCTTTGTTTATAGAGAGTACATGATCTTAAAAAAGACAAGAAATGAAAGATATTAAAATGGAAATTCTTTTGTGCATCTTTATAAGAAAATATCCTTCTGTGGTACTAGTAAAGGTATTTGTCTTCTGGGGGCAAGTAGTTAAGTTTTAATGTAATAAAATATTATATTAAATTAGAAAGACTAACAAAACTAAATTAGAGCAAATATAAAAATACTTATTTTAATGTTATTTTCATTGATTTCTATATAAAACTATATACATAGTGTGGGATTGTCACTGTTTCAGCTTTTACTGGAACGGTGTGCCAAAGGCAGTATTATTGGTAGAGTGCTCAATATAAAATAGAGCTGTTATATAATATAATAAAATAAATATATAAAGGTTTTACATATCTATTTATTTGGTGACAAAGGAACATTCACAACCATATTGGTTTCATGTGACAGCAATCATCACGTGAAGATGTTAAAAATGCAAGAAAAATCGAAAAATTGCAAAAGATTTTCAGAAAATTCAATAGACATAGGATGTGTATGATTGGATGAAATGATGTGCGTATGTATGTGGCGGTATTTTGAATGTAAACACTCACATACATTCAAAATAAATGTAAACACTCACATACATTCAAAATACTGCCACATACATACGCACATCATTTCATCCAATCATACACATCCTATGTCTATTGAATTTTCCTTGCATTTGTAACATCTTCACCTGATGATTGCTGTCGCATGAAACCAAATAAATAGATATGTAAAACCTTTATATATTTATTTTATTATATTATAAAAATATATATAGTTAGTTATGTACTAAGCTTTGCTTAGAAGTTGCACATGGCCAGAAGTATGGGTGCCCAGTGAGATTCAAACTCACTAACAATGGTTTGCGAGGCTAGCTTGCTAACCATTACACCATTATATATAACTTTTAATATATATATATAACTTTTAATACATTTGAGAATAACATGATAGTATTAGAAATCAGTAACAGCAAATAATTATTTATTAAATCCAGTTTTGTTAGAATCATTATGCAAATTATTCCCACCTTATACTATGTAAATCTTTATATCGTAGATATATATAACACATATTTAAGGATTTTAAATGCATTAATGATATGAGCGGTTTTGCGGAAAATCTAACTCAGACTTTAAATGTTAATAGAGACATCGTTGATAAATAAGATGCTTTTATGACACATTGTATTCTGAAAAAAATGAACGTTCCATTCATTGTTCATTTCTATCTTGGTAAATACAGCTTCAAACTCAATACTTTTATGACACACCTTGTATAGTACATATTTCAGGATTTTAAATGTATGAATAATATGGGCAGATTTGCCGCAAATCTAACGTAGCTAGACTTTAATAGAGACATTAATAATAGATAATTTGCCAATCAATTTATCAAATGAATTTCTATTTTCTTTTCAATGCTATTTGTAACTCTGAATAAAATAATTCTAATCATACAAGCATCCATCAATTATATACTGGGTAATTGTAAAGTAACTCCCTATTTTAAAAATCTGATAATTTATTTCTGAATCATTATTTTTACAAAAAATGAATATTAGAAGAACACACATGAAATCAAGTTTTAAAATTCTATATGGGCATCAGCAATTGCCTCCAGTCACTTAAGCCACTTTGGAATCACATCAACTGATCTTCCCTGGAACTCTTGTAGAATGGCAGGAATAAATTTTTGTATTTGTCCTTCAAGTTCTTTCTAAGTCATGGGTTTTGTAGAGTAGACTTGCTTCTTCAACCAAGCCTAAGGAAAAAAGTTACTGGTTGTTAAATCAGGGCTTATAGCCGCCCATTCATACAGACCCCATCTCCCAATCCATCTTCCAGGGAAATGGGGATTCAGCCAACCATAGTAAAATGTGGAGGAGCACCATCTTGCATAAAAATCAAGTCTTCAATATTCTCCCAAGTATTGACAATTGGCCAAATTTCATCTTTCAGCATGGTGAGATACCTTTTGGCATTCATGGAACTGTGAAGGGAGTTACTTTTCAATCACCCTGTACTTAACATTATTAATCATTAAGATCTTGAAACATTCTTGGGATTCCTCCATTTATCTTTTCAAATCGGCACTAAAAGTCACATCGACCGATTCAAAATCCTGTATACAGACTTGAAGACTGAAATTAATATGTTCTTCTATAAAAGAATAGCAACAAAATTGGAGTAATGGCATCTGTATATTAATACTCTTTGCCTTTAATTTCCAACCATTATCATCTTGCAACCATCTGGTTAGCCCTGACGGCGGGGGCTTTAGAATACACCGACTGCACCTCTGCAAAAAGGTAAGATCCCCTAATGGGGCTACCTGTTGGCTGTGGGGAGTGGCCAATGATGTTTGAGGATGGAATCCTGATGGATGAACAGTCCATGACATGCAACACTCTATTTAAACCTTTAGTTAGACAAGACGAGCAGTCGGAGAGGCCTCTTCCAACCTATATGATTGCCTGAACCAAATTATCCTTATGGCAAACCCCAACCCTTTTTATCATATATGTGCTAGAAGGCAGTGGCTGTGGGTCTTCATGTCTTGGGAATGACATTAAACTCTATCTGAAGGTGAGGTTCCAGTTCTGGAGATTTGGGGAATGTGGAGCACCCCTTCATCACCATTTCTCCCTGGTCCACTCTGGTAGTACCTGTTAGGGTCCCATCTATGGGTTGAATAGAAAAATGTGTTTATAAGAAAAAAGTGAGTATCCATCAAAAATGAATTTATTTCAAAATGTTGTTGGTATTAAATGACCCACCAAGTTTGATATGCCGTAAAACAAACCAAACCAAAATTAATTTTGTTTGTGATTAAAAGTTTGGAACCAGGAAAAAATTCAGATTGATTTTATGTGAAACTAGTACATTTCAGGAAATATTGTTTTTTTTTTTTTTTCATTACAAAAAACTCAAATCAGATCTTTTTTTAAATTTAAATTAAAAATTAATGAATTCTGTTTTTAGAATTTTGCATCAGCAATTTTATAACATAAATTCAGTCCAAATATAGATTTTACGAAAACCTTCAATAATAATAATAATAATAATGATAAACACTAACATGTTTATTTAAAATATCACACAAAAAAATGTAATTTTACGTTGAGCATAGTCTTATCTTAAAAAGTAATCTTCTGCTCAATTCCCAAAATACCAGATACAAAAACACATATGCTACAAATGGTATATATATATATATATATATATATATATATATATATATATATATATATATATATATATATATAATAAATGCAGATAAGTTTATGCTTAAAAAAGTGCTTAATACTATTATGGCAGAGTAGGTATAAAACCTAAAAAAAAGTAATAATTATAAACACTAGATGTTTGTTACTTGAAGTTTCATGTGGCATGCACAATAATCAGATGGAAATTTTCCAATTTATTAATCAATAAAAATAAGGGAAATTCAGCCATAATCTTGGATTTCCGCCATATTGAATTTTTGATACCAAAATTGAAGTCAAGAGACATGAGATGCATATTCAGACTGGACCAGAATTCTGGAGAGAAAAAAATGGCCATTTCTACCATTTTTATGTTACATGACTTATGAGTCATCTATTATTCCCAACCCAATGAATAGAAGGTGATGTAAGATCAATTTTAAGTGAAGTACAGCTGGTTTGAATTCAGTTTTCTTTCTCCTAGAAAGATTGCCTTATCAAAGTTAAAGAACCCAGTCTGCCCTACTATTCAAAACAAATTTGAATAACCAATAAAATTAACCATATGTCACATTGTGCTTATGTGGAGGGTTTGGCTAAATACCTACTATGTCTACCCATAGCTGGGGAAGAACAGATGGATTCCTGCTTTTCCCAATGGTGTTAGCATAAAGAGAAACAAACAGCCATGCCCAGGATTTGAACCCTGATCACTGATCCCATTTTCTGTTGCACAAAATTCATCTCCATGAGTTATGTATGGGGGGTGGGGTTAAAAGTCAGATACCAAAAAGTCTTTTATTTTCATGATCTATACTTTTTACTCCATATTTTAAAAGAGTTTAATTTAAATTAAAAGTTTCTGGATAAAGAGAATTTTTCAATTTAATCCATTACCTACTGACTATTAAAAAAATTGAGTCTACTATAAATTCAGTGTATTTCTCTCAAGCTGTTAGTGGATTTATGAACATGTACTAAGTTAAAACTTAGATATCTAACAAGCGACTGAACTGGTACTCTCATCAGGCAAGCCTCTGCTGTCTGGTGAGGAGGGTGTGTGGACATCTAGCATCACTAAAAAACAAGAGCTGTCAAAGTACAGATGAGCTCCAGGGGAGCCAACAGCCATCCACACCAACATAAATCCCCAAATGGATTAGATGGGGCTCCTTTGGCTTGGTCGGCAACCCATCTATGACAAGTAAAAGTCTGTTATAAAACTTCCACTGCCTAGTGGCCTTTACCATGTCCCAAGGGGAGTAAACGCAAAAACAAACCTGGAGCTGGAGTCCCTAAGGTGGAATGATGCTGAATTTCAGCATTACACAGCAACACCTGCAGCACTATCGTTGCCAAACTGCATTAGTTTCTTACCTTTCCTTTGGAGCACAGTCTCAGTGTGGAGAGGATGGACCTGCTGCTTGGGTGACAGATAATTATCCATACCAACCTGATGAGGCTAGATAGTTCCACTCACTCCTTAGACTTACTTAAAAGAAAACAACTGTTTAAATTTACTGTCTCAATAAAACAGCATCTTGGGATTCTTATATAGTTTTTTTTTTGGGGGGGGGGGCTGGGGGTTGGAGATGAACAGTTCAAAAGAAGAATATTGTTTCGTTTGAAGTTATTCAAACAGATAAATGAAACAAATCAAAACTTCTTTGTAGGTTTCCCTCTGATAAAGTTTAAAGCAAACTAAAGTCTAAAGATTAAGAGAAAGAGACAAGGAAATTGTGATCTTGAATTACAAACTGAAACATTTTTGGCTTTAAAAACATTTTAGAGATAATTAACATTCCTCGAAGAAAAATAATAGCAAAAGTTTCTATAAAGTTAATTATGAACACACAATATAGACTAATTACTATTAAAGGCTTCAGGTTTAAATTCTCACATCTATACATACATACATACATATATATATATATATATATATATATATATATTAGCTAAATCGATATACAAACCTACATCTGCTAAAATAGTGAATAAAGCATATATATATATATATATATATATATATATATATATAAGTTAAATCGATGAACAAACATATCTGCAAAAATAATAAATAAAGCATATATATATATATGGGTGTGTGTGTGTATATATATATATATATATATATATATATATTATATATATATAACTCTCATTTTCTTGCTAGTGCGATTTCGAAAGCCTGTAATATATATATATATATATATATATATATATATATATATATATAAGATAAATCTAATGAGTCAGATAAACCTACTAAAAGTTTCGCTTAATGCTCTTCAGGGCTAAGATCCGACTCTTTATATATATATATATATATATATATATATATATACTTGGTGTGCAAACATAAAATAGTGAATAAAGTATTCATATACATATTCTTTATTTACATTTATTTTCATATACATTTTTACTCATTACAAGTGTCTAATTTGATGTTCACTTATATATATATGGCGGGGTTAGCTCAGTCGGTAGAGCGTTCGGCTAGAAACCACAAGGTTCCTAGTTCAATACCAGTCCTAGCCAACTCAGCGTATGAGTAGCACAGGGATCTGTGCGGTAAAGTAAGGAGCTGATGGTAGGTGTGGTGCTCCACCTCAGACGCCAAAACAATCTTCTTGGTCTAGCACTATTGAAAAGAGGATAGACTCCCTCGCTGACTGGCTGATACCGATTTTAGGTTGCCCCAACGACTTTACTTTAATTATATATATTACTTCATCTTGTCAGATGATAGCTATCTCACTATTTTTCAGTCACCTAGATCTACTCTCCAACACCAATTATTTATATATATATATATATATATATATATATATATATATATGTTGTTGTGTGTATAGATAGATAAAGATATAGATCTCTCATACAAGTATTCACCAATTCTCATCATATTATTTGTAATAGATATTAATCGCTGACACATACACTCTAAAAATATTCAAGGATACATGTCTCTTGGTATTTAAAGTAAATTGTGAATTATCTCTAGGGGTGGGGCAGAAAGTATACTTAGAAACTTCAGCTCATACATACACTTATATATACATGCCTGGACAAACCCCCACCCACTCAAATTTTCTTTTCCTAATTAAGGTAATTTATCAGTATGCAATTTAATTTTTTTTTTCTTTTCTTAATTATTTGATTTGATAAAATTTTCGTAATTATGTTTGTATAATTATCAGGGAAAAAATTGTCGGTATTCTCGCGTAAAAGATACCGAGTGAAAAACGAAAGATCATTCTGGTGAAATTTTAATAAGAACTAAATATTCATTATTATAATAACCAATATTTTAGAGGAAAACAGTGTAAATGTCTACTATAAAAGAAAAAAAAAATCATGGCAATATTTATAAGTAAATTGCTGTTTCTCTAAATTAGTGAAAACTAATATCATCAGTATATCTGAATTGGCATGATTCATATGTTTATACATTGTAATTCTATAAAAAAAATGCTGTTAGATCAGATATTATTTTATGTATACTGACAATAATATGTACCTTCCTGGTCTAAGTATTTAAGTTTTAATGTAATATATTAAATTAAAATGACTAACAAAATTAAATAAAAACTCATATAAAAAGATTACACTTATTTTAATTGCATTTTAATTGGTTCCTATATAAAATTATTCATAGGATTGATTTTAATACATTAGGGAATGAAACAATAATATTAGAGATCAATAACATCAAGTAATTATTTATCAAACCCGGTTTTGTTAAAACCAGTATGCAAATTAACCACACCATATATTATGTAAACCATTATTTCTTAGTGATATATAAGACACATTACAGAATTTTAAATGCACAAATAACATGGGTTGTTTTGAGGCAGATCTAACTCGGATTTTCATAGACATTGTTAATAAATAAGATCTATTATTCTATGTATTAAAGATTTTGACTATAGATTAAATACTCATTGATAAACTTATACAATTCCTGAGGGTATTGTGACATAGTTTCAGTTACAGATATACACCGAATATCCATTATAATAAGATATATGTATACCAACACCTCTGCATGAGTAGGATATGACACATCAATTTCTTTTAAATTTAGTTTTCCTTCTCCTTGACTGGTTGCCTAACCAAGGTTAAAGAGCCCAGTCCACCCTATTATTTACCCATAACCGGAGGAGAAAAAGTTGGATGCATATCTTTCCTAAGTGTATTAGTTCTATGTAAAATGCAAACAATCTTGTACTACATTTTTAACTCAAATAATAATACCAATCCTAGTTGGGGCACTTGGAATGGTCCCAAAAAGCTTGGCAAAAAGACTGAAGAAACTGGAAATCAGATGAAGAAATGAGACCATCCAGACCACTGCATTGTTAAAATTGGCCAGAATACTCAGAAGAGTCCTGGAGACCTGAGAAGATTTGTTGTCACTCAGACTCCAGTGAAATACCATTAGTTAATGCTGGTGGGAAAAACTCTCATAATCTTATTATAATGGAGATTGTGTGTTTTTCTGTCTGTAACCGAAACTATATTACTACTCAAGTCACAATTCCCTTAGTTATTTACACACATTCTCCATGATTTTATTTTTTATTTAAACCTCAATTATTAGTAAAATTGTTTTACATCATTAAGACTGTTAACAATATCTACATACTAATAACATGCAATTATATTTATATATTCAACGAAATAGTGGTTTACAGTGTGAATGGGAAGGCTAATTTGCATATTGATCTTAAAAAAATTGATTTTAATAAATATATGCTTAGTATTATTGATTTCTAATTGTTTGGTTTTATCTTAATAAATATGAGCAAAAATCTTGGGGATAAATATTAACAGAAATCTATTAACATAAAGAAATAACTGTAATTTTATTCTTTTCTTCCTATTTTAACTAAATAGTTAAATTAGGGAAATTTACCACTGAAAGACGGGAGTAAGGGAAAATGGTGGAACAGTTAGTTTCAAAGTTGTTCTATTTTCCGATTATACCCCCTCTGTTCCAAATATTTTTATCTGAATTCTTATTCAGTTTCATTAGCCTTTCTAATTTAACATGATATTTTATTATATTAAAACTTAAATACTTGCACCCGGAGGGTGCATATATTTGCTAGTAATAATAATAATAATAATGTGGGATACTTAAATCTGAAAAATAGTATAGATATCAAACAGAAGTAATAACAAAATCCCAAAAAGTTACCATTCTTTGGGATTTTGGAATCTGAACTCATAGAAAGATAGAGAGCAATAGGCTAGATACTGCAATTAAAGACTATAAAAGAAAAACCTGCCTTTTGATTGATAATCAGTCAAAGAGTATTATAGAATAAGAGCAAAACCAGGAAAAAATCGATTATCAAAAGTAATTAACATCCCAGATCTTAATTCATTCAAAAATAGATGAGATAAACACTGGGGAATTATTAAAAAAAATAAAAAGTTCAGATTAGATGAATCAATGACTGCATATAACGTTTGGTATTTTTTCAGGCTAATGATAAGAGTAATATAAAGAATCGGACAATTGGCCCTTACTTAAGATGATTTTTATATAAACCCTTCCCTTAAAGTAAGCCTTATTTGAAAATGGCAAACAAAAAGAAAAGCTTACTTCATAATCACATCATGCAATGCAAATACTTGACATGGAGTGAAAATTAATATAAGGCCTGTCTTATTTTTCGGGGAAACATGGTAGGAACTTGATATGTTCACTTAGGTTTTCTTATGGTGATGAATGGTCAATGATGCCTCCTCTGATCAATCAGCTAGTCATGTCAAGCCCTAGTACCTGTATGATTGTCCCAACCCTATCGCCCTTATGACAACCTCCAACTCATATCATATGTGCTAGATGGTGGTAGCTTAATGTCCGGGGTATGACGTTAAATTCTATCTGATGGTGAAGTTCCAATTTTGGAACTCTGGGGAATGTGGTGTACCTCTTCATCAGCATAACTCCCAGGTCCACTCTGACCCGGAGTGGTAGTATCTGTTAGGGTTCCATCTGTGGGTTAAATAGAAAAAAAAAACTGAATTTTAAAGATTTAAATACCCATCAAAAATGAATAAAACAAAATGTTTTTGGCATAAAATAACCCAACAAGGGTTGACATGCCATAAAAGACAACCAACCAACATATTTGTGCCATATTACTTGATTTATTATCAATTTCCAAGTATTTCTATTTGTTGTGTTGTATCACAGAATGTGAAAAGAATAATATTAAACAATACTGAAAGATTTTATGGATTTTCATTTTTACACTACATGTTTATAAATATTATCATAATGTGAAACTGGCAGCTGATGATTTGTGTACCAAGTAACTCTGTCTTAGGGAGATGATTTTTTTTTTTAATGATTACTTCCTATCCGTATTGACAACTTTGTGGCTTCTGGCTACACACTGTATTGCATTATATTTGTGAAGCTATATTTTCAATATTGGAGGCGTGTGGTGTAATAGAGTCGTAGGAAATGACTCGTCAACCATTATACCATGATGTTATCACTTAAGAATAGTTACTTGAAACCATGTTACTGTACACAGAGTATTAGCATTAATAATTTATTATTTGATGGTTTAGTTTCTTTGTTTAATGGCATATCAACCTGTGTGGGTTATTTAATACCAAAGCCATCATTGTAGAAAAAACTATAGTGGTACTATATAACCAATACCTGGGTTAATTATTTGAAACAATTATTTAAAAAGGATTATCCTTAGTTATTTGAAACTATGTAATTGCTTGACTGGAGGTGCGTGGCATAATGGTTACTGTCTTAGGAAATGAACTCATCAACCCAAGTTCAAATCCTGGACAAGGCTGTTTGTATTTCATATTGTGCTAATACCCTCAGGAAAGATGTGCATCCGACTATACTCCCTCCGGCTATGGGTAAATAGTAGGGCAGACTGGACTCTTTAACCTTGGCTAGGTAACCAGTCTAGAAGGAAAACTCTGACTTCAAACCTGTTAAACTTAGCTTAAGAAATTGACCCTGTCGCATCCTGCTCATGCAGAGGTGTTGATAAATCTTATTATAATGGAGATTGTGGGTTTGTCTGTCTGTAACCGAAACTATATTACTATACAAGTCACAATTCCTTTAGTTATTTACATCATATTCTCCATGATTTTATTTTTATTTAAACCTCAATTATTAATAAAATTGTTTTACATTACTTACACTGTTGACCATATATACATACTAATAACATGCAATTGTATTTATATATACAACAAAATAGAGGTTTACAGTATGAATGGGAAGGCTAATTTGCATATTGATCTTAAAAAATTGATTTTAATAAATATATGCTTAGTATTATTGATTTCTAATTGTTTGGTTTTATCTTATTGAATATGAGCAAAAATCTCTTCAATAAATCTTAAAAGAAATCCCTTAACAAGAAGAAATAACTAATATTATTCTTTACTTCCTATTTTAACTAAACAGTTTAATTAGGAAAATTTACCAAAGAAAGACGGGAGTAACGGAAAATGATGGAAGAGTTAGTTTCAAAGTTGTTCTATTTTTCAATCATACCCCCTCTGTTCCAAATCTTTTTTATCTTATTCAGTTTCATTAGCCTTTCTAATTTAACATATTTTATTATATTAAAACTTAAATACTTGCACCCGGAGGGTGCATATATTTGCTAGTATATATAATTTCAATATTCACTCACTGTCATAGGTCCATCTAATTTTCTTGTAAAGTTTTCTCAGTCTCCTCTTTGTAAGATGTCAACAATATTTACTTGGTAAATTTCAGGAAACTAGGAATGTACAGGAGGCATGTCAAGCATGCGGCCCGCAGCAAGCATAGGTGTAGCCCATACACAGACTGCACTCTCATAAGGCACTTTTACAGTATACCAGTTTGACATGTGTAATCCATGTCGCCCTCATGTCATACATATGTAATCCATGCAGGGGACTACTGAGTTTGACATGCCTGGTGTATGGTATTGTTAGAGCTCATGCCTGTTATTTTAACTTCTACAGTTTGAAATGATGTCTGAGTGTTAAACTCATTCATCCAGAAAATCTGATATAATTTTTCGATTTAAAATAGTTTAAATAAAAATTTATCAAAAAGGGAGTTGTATTCTTTTTTTTAGAGATGCAGTGTATTTGACAGTCTGTTGAGGATAAAACCTAAGGATAAGAAAATAAAGAATTATTGGAGAGAATTTTCGATTGAAATGGACAAAGCGCATACAACAAAGTTTGCAGGATTTTACAATGTTTTTTTTTGTTTTTTTTTTTTCAATTTTTAATTTTTTTTCTATTTTTTTGTTCTCTACATTTGAAAAGCAGATTTTATAAAACTTGACATCTGTTCATTGTTATTTTTTTGTTGTTTATTTCTTTTATTTGTTTGTTTGTTTTTTGTTTGTTTTTTTTTTATTTCAGGGAATCTTTTGCAATGAATCAATTTATCTTATTTTTATTTATTCAATTTTATTCATTTTTTTATTTTATTTATTTATTTATTTATTTTTTTTTTTTTTGAAGGCAGCTATTTCTTTAAAATCTTTAACAATATGTACTTAGCAAAAAAAAAAAAATACATTATCATGAATCCCAAAGTTTTAACAATTCTCTTTTTATTTTATGTTTTGTATCCAGGGATTGAATTGTCTACTATGCTAGCACAAATGTGCATGTCTTATGAGCAGATAGTTGCATGCCTCATTTAATATGCATTTCTGATTATTTAAGCATGCCGATTGGTAGAATTGTATCATTTCTTCTGTTGCATGCATAATGGAATTGTCTTTCCAAAGTTTCCCTTTTGATCTTCCATAGTTTCAATCCTCTTATTTTATTTATTTATTTCTACATGTTTAACAATATTTCTGATATAATCATCCTTTTGTATTTTTTTTATTTATTTTTTTTTTTTCAGTTTATATTCAAACAAACGTAGATTAATTTATCGTTAAATTGGTTTCATTTTTTTTAATCGGATGAAAAATTGGAAATTCATATAGAATCTATTAATATCCCATCAAATCAATTTTACATATAAATACTGGGGCTGAAGCAATTGGCCAATCAATAACATATTATTATTCACTGCTCTATTGCTTCTTCCCTGCCTGTGTGTGATGTGCATGCATGTGTATACATATAGAAATAAATAAGTCGTCAGGGTGGCCCAAAGTCGGTATCAGCCAGACAGCGAGGGAGTCTATCCCCTTTTCACTAGTGCTAGACCAAGGAGATTGTTTTTTACCACCTGAGGTGGAGCGCCACACCTACCATCAGTTCCTCACTTTATTGCACAGATCCTTGTGCTACTCATGCGCTGAGTTGGCGAGGGCTGGTATCGAACTAAGAACCTTGCGATTCCCAGTCAAGTGCTCTACCGACTGAGCTAAAACAAAGTTGAGAAATATACACACTTTCTCTATGTATTAGGTATTAAAGGTTCCTCTTGAGTGTCAAACTGGGTGCCTTGTTTGGTGTAAGGGTCAGCAAACTACAGGGTCACACACCCTACCAAAATATAACATCTAAGTAAAAAATAAAAAAGGCCATGGAGTGGCCTATTATTGGTATCAGCCACACAGGGAGAGAGTCTATCCCCTTTTTGCTTGCAGTAGACTAGGGAGATTGTTTTGCAGTGGTGGAGTGCCGCACCTACCGTCATCTCCCAGATGCTTTACTACACAGATTACCCAAGCTGTGCACTGAGTTGGTGCGAACTGGTATTGAACCTGGAACCTTGCAACTCCTTGATGAATGCTCTACTGACTGAGCTACACTAGTCCATGTAAATAGTAAGTTAAATAGGGAGAATGGCCTATTGTTGGTATCTGCCAGACAGTGAGGGAGTCTCTCTACTTACCTACTGCTAGACAATGGTGATTGTTTTCGCATCTGAGGTAGAGCGCCACAACAACCATTAGCTGCCACCCCCCTACATACACACACACACTACCTTACAGATCCAAGCTGCACTATTCAAGGTTCTGGTTCCAATACCATCAAGAGTTAGTATTGGAATCAGAACCTTGTGTTTCTGAGGTGGATGCTATACTGACTGAGCTAAACTGACCCTATGAAATAAGCTGCTAGAAATGAAATAGAAAATATTATTATTATTATTATTTCACTCCATTCGAGTTTTTCGCCCCTGCCTCAGCGGTGGTTCACTGAAGGCTGAGTGACATCAAGTCTCCTCAGATCTCCTGGCCTCTTCTGAGTATTCTAGCCAATCTTAACAATGCTGTAGTTTGGATGTTCTTGATTTTTTTCTCTGATTTCTAGTTTGCCCAGACTCTTTTCCAGACTCTTGGGACCGTTCTAAGGGCACCAATCACAGTTGGCATCACCTTCATGTTCCACAGTTTTTCTAGTTCTCTGGCAAGGTCTATGTATTTGTCTATCTTTTTGTTTTCTTTCACCTTCACTCTGATACAAGATAACATGTTTTCTTCTTTTTATTAGTTAATGCTAGGTCTGGTCTCCTAGCCGGGATTTAGTGATCCGTCTGTATCTCAAAGTCCAAGAGAATGTTATGCATCTCATTCTCTAGGGATAGATTCCATTTTGTGCATATACCATTTAGTAGCAGTGATTATTATTATTATTATTATTTCATCATCATCATCATCATATTCTATCACTAAAACAAAAGATAATGAGAGTTAAACCAAGTGACCAGACAAAAAAAGAAGCGACCCCCCCCCCAAATACATTCACTTATCGAAAATATCTATCTATCTTCATTTGTTCATATATGTCTATATTATTTTGTTTGTTTATCTATCTCAGTCTATTCCAAACTATATATCCATCTTCATATCTAAATAAGAATTACGACAAATTACGATAAATAAACAAGAATTACGACGAGCTGGGGTCGTTATTTTGATAGTCACCGGGTAGCAATTTTTGAGGCAGAAAACCTGTAGATTAGTAAACAATAAACAGTAAGTTTAAGTCACTTTTGAAGGTCCAGTAAATTCGGGGATTTTTTTTAAAATGGAAGAAAAAGTGACAATTTTATTCTATTTATCTTAATTGATTTATTTTGTATTTACTTATGGAAAATCCTTTCATGAATACCCCATACGTGTGACCTTGTGTAAATACCTACTTATGTGAAACGATTTTTCTCCAAATATATCTGTTTTTTTTGTTGAAATAATCTCTTTATCATTTATATTTTATATTTCTATAGAATATTGTATTGCACACTTTAGCACTTAATTGCTTTTTTCTAATGTATTACATTAATGTCCATTGAAAAAAACACTTGCTCTCCCAAGAGGCACAACAATTAATTGTGTTTTAACATAAATATATATGGTGAAATTTTAAAACTAGATTTGAATAAATTGTGATCACATCAGATATTGTGTTAAAGGAAATATTCTGTAAAATTGCACACTGTGAAGACACATTAAGCCTCTATTAGGTTGCAACCAATAATTATTTCAAACATTATATATATATATATCCTGTGTAGATCCCTTAGTGCAGATAATTGGTTTATATTATATTATATATATATATATATATATATATTATAAATATTTTGAAGGTTAATATAATGTGTATGAAAAATAAAAGCAAAAAGATGTTATTTTTGTCTTATCGATTTCGAAGCATGAACTTCATCATCAGAGTTTCGTATCAGAAATGGACATGCTTATGTTTTTTTGTGTGGTTATAATTTCTCTTCTTATTTCCTTTTCCTCTCCTTTTTTTTTCTTCTCTTTCTTCTTCTCCTCCTTTTGATGAATGGGCGAATAACTGTGATTTCTTATTTCTCTCTTTTTTTTTAAAATGTTTGTTGAGAACAAATGTTCTAATATTGTCTGTCATCCGGTCAAATGTTCCAAGTTTGTTGCCACGTCAAAATTCAAAATAAAAAATGAAAAATAGATAAATAAAAACCGTCAATATATATATATATATATATATAATCCAAAGATTGAGTGAAGAAATTTCCCTTATGACATTGTAGCTTTACAATAGTTGTAATTTACAGAGCTCAATTTGTCCTTTTATTGTTAGTCACAACAATAGTGTGTATGTATATATATATATATATATATATATATATATGGGAGTAAAATAGAGAAATAAATTCGACTGTATAGACCTGAAACAAACCAATACCATACAACATAACCCCCAATAATGTTAACACATTGCTAAAACCTATTATTAAAAGTATATATATAAATACACAATATGTATTACATCATAACCGGTAGACATGACATAACCCCGGACGGGTTGATATGCCTTAAAATCAATAAACAAACAAACAATAAATTCGACTGTATGTAGAACATTGAAAAAACGAAGTATTCCAAAAGAGATGAATTTATTCTTGATGGTGAAGTCAATGCTAAAAATAGTCATGACACTTTCCTCATCTCCCATTATTAAAAAAAACAAAAAAAAAAAAAAACATCTGTCATTGTTCAGACAATACTTTTTCCATCCTAAGGTTTAATAAAGACCAAAACGTTTTAACATTGACTTCACCATCAAGAATAGTCATCATTTTTGGAGTTCTTTGTTTTTTATTTTCTACATATATGTATTGTTCTAGTGAACTTTTTTGTAATATTTGAAGCATCAGAAATATAAAGAGAACAAAAAAAAATCAATTCTAATAGATGAACGTTGTTTTCCCCTTGGTCTGCTTTATTTTTTTCCAATATTTCGGGTGGCCTCCACTCTTTGTCAAGGCTTTGTGTAAACAAACGGAATGGGATTGAAGAGGAAAATAAAATAAATATGAAAGCGACAGAACCTGGCATTGTTTAACCGTTACAGTTTACATATATATACAATACACACACACACATTATACATATATATATATATATATATATATATATATATATATATAAACATAAACATAGGAGCATAAATACCAATACAATTATAGATATCCACACCCATTAATTGATCTAGAATAAAATAGACTGATTATTGAATAATACATTGTCACTTATCAGTTACTTTTTGTTGGCTTGAAAATACAATTAAAAAAAAGTATATTACATAAACAGAGGAGATGTTTCTGATTAGTGTAGAGATTAGACAAATAGTGAGATAAAACAAGTAGAATAGAGATATTAGACAAGCTGAATAGAGAAATTAGATAAATAACTTCTGAACATTCATTCATAACACTGAATAGCTTTCAAAAAGTCATAACATATCATTAATCATTCTTGACCAGTCAGGAGGTGTTTGTTTACATGTGAATCAACAGATTATAATATATATATATATATATGTGTGTGTGTGTGTGTGTGTGTGTGTGTAATCATATCATATAGTGACATATTTTTGTTGGCATTTTCAATCAAATATTAATGAGATTACGATCAGATTTTTTTTAAGAAACTCTATCACTGAAATACTAAATCATTCTTCTCTTCACTATATGTGTGTATGCATATATATTATATATATATATATATAGTCTTCAACATAATTTACAATACCAAAACTCATAAATTTGGCAATGAATACTGAGAATTTATCAATCTGGTAAATTTTGTTTTTTTCTTTGGTTGGTAATTTATCATATTCATCTTAGTATTTTTCATTAATATATATAATATATATATATATATAATATATCATAATGGAGAGTGTAGTATATAGAATATTTTCTCCATTTATTTATATATATATATATATATATAATATATATATATATACACAAACAGTTATTTAAGGATAAAAGCATGTTTTATATGTCTATAGTTTTAAAATTCTTTTTTGCTCAGAAGATAAAACAAAAATCGAAATGGACAGTTTTATTTCTGAATATCATATCACACCTAAATTTCTATTTCTTTGACATAAATAAATTAGACCAAAAATTTCGTTTTGTCTTTAACCCTTTGAACAGAAAAAACCTGAGTTTTTTTTCCTTTTTGGACACACCTTGTAAATGCATTGTTAATGATTTTATTATGGAAATGCATTGAAAATCAGTAAGAGGATTGTCAATGGTCAGAAATTAAGGCGAGTATTAGTGACTGAATAGGGCTACTCTATGTATCATTTAAAAGCTTTGCTATAGAAATGCATTGAAAATAAGTAAGAAATGGATTGTCAATGGTCAGGAATTAAGAGAAGTATTGCTTACAAAATAAAGCTGTTTTAAATATAGTTATCCTGAGTACCACCAGTATTGGTTTTAGCAGTTGAATTTTCTGGTACAGATACCTTTAAGTTTAGTAGAATTTTTTACTAAGTTAGAAAGAATGTTGTTTTGGTTTCTGAATGACTTCTTTCAATTTGTTTTCTTACCAAGATCAGTTTAGTATCAAAAATAGAAACCTACGGTGAATTTTTGGAGTAATGGCATTCAAAGAGATTTTATTTATGAAGAAGGCAATATTTCCACTTTGCCTAATTCAAGAAGAGATTTCTTATAATCTACTTATTCTGTAAAAATTCACCCTCTGTTGGTGTTTTCGACCAAATATTAATGGGATTATTTAAGATTATTTCCCATTGCAACTTTTCTACAAGTTTATCTTTTTTTTTCTTCCCAGAAACTATATCATTTGAATAGTAAATTGTTCCTTCTTTTTCTCCCTCTCCCTTGTTCTCATAGATTTCAGTGTCAGTGTAGATATAGAAACATGGGATGTGTGTGTTTATTATATATATCTATCTATCTATATATATATATATATATATATATATATATATATGTGGGATGTGTGTGTATATATAGGATTGGAAGAAAGTCTTGTTCAATACTTAGTCTCCCTTATGGTTCACACATCTTTGCCAACGTTCTGGAAGTTGTTTTATGCTATTTTGCATCGGACAAACTTTCATTCTAATCCTATATATATATATATATATATTATATATATTATGGGAGTAAATATGGAAATAAATCTGACAATATTAAGAAATTTAAAAAAAAACAAGTGTTCCAAAAATAAGATGAATCTATTTATTGACGCTTTTCAAATTTCTTAATATATATATTTTAATATATATATATAGTGGTGTGTGTATACATATATATAAATATAGGTTATTTCCTATAAGTCTAACATGATCAAAGGGAACCACTCTTGACTGATAAATTATTTATTTTCCCATTAAACTAACCCTAAACCCTAACTCCTTTTTTCCTAGTAGATCAATAAATAAATAATTTATCAGTCAAGAGTGGTTCCCCTTTAATCATGTTAGACTTATAGGAAATAGCCAAAATATATCTATAGAAATTATAAAAACAAATTGTTCCAGAAATGATGAATTTATTTTGATGTTGACATCGATGCTTAATGTTTCAGTTCATGTCAAACCTTCCTCAGGACAATATAATGGGAAAGAAAAATTAATTTTTTATTCAGTCAGTAATGTATGGTTTTACATATCTAGAGTTGGAATTATGTATGGAGAAAAAGTATAAGCTCTGTTAAATGCAACCTGCCTCATCGAAGATTTGAACACACATGTTCATACCCATGATGATAACCATTACACCATGGGTGTCTCCTAAGAATTATTTTGTGTTTCCTTATTTATGTGTTGTATTGTAGTTCTTAATGGAAAATCTGTGTCTATATTGATCCTGAACTTATTGCCCTTATGGCAAATTCTCTACCATTTTTATCATGTGTGCTAGAAGGCAGTGTCTGAGGGGTTTAATGTCCTGGGTATGACGTTCAACTCTATCTGATTATGAGGTTTCAGTTATGGGGTAATGTAGAGTACCCTTTCTTCACCATTACTTCCAGGTCCACTCTGAACCAGAGTAGTACCTGTTAGGGTTTCATCTATGGGTTCAATAGAAAAACACGAGTTAAAAAATGTATTTAAAAAAAGATTGAGTTTTAAGAAAAATTAGTACCCATCAAGCATGAATAAATGTCTTCAGCACAAAATAACCTACATACTTTTTACATATTGAACTACAATTGCTTTAAGTAAACATCAACCAACCAACATGTCTATATTGTTGGCATATAAACATAGCTATATTTCCAAGTTATAAAAAATCTTCATTGTGTCAACTTATGATGTTGGGTTTTTTTTGTTGTTTTTTTATTGTTTTTTTTTGTTTTTATTTTTGAATTTAAAAAATTATAAGCCCAATGTGAAATGCACCAGCCTCATCCAAGATTTAAAATCCTGTCATCATACCTATTTCCTATGATGATAACCATTACACCATGGGCGCCTCCCAAAAAATTTATTTATTGTGTTCCTATTTATGTGTTATATTGTAGTTCTTAATGTAAAATCCATGTCTATATTGTTGGCATATAAACATAGTTATAAAACGTCTCTATTGTGTCAACTTTTTTTTTTTTTTTTTTTTTTTTTTAGACAGAATTTATTGACGTCCAAAATCAGAAATTGTAAGATATGCCAAATGCAAATCACCTTAATTCTTGGTAATTAATGGCCTTAATGACAATGCAAATATTATCCACTCTACAGGAGACGTCTCATAATTTGTCACTGAGCAGTCTAAAAAAAAACTAGTACTTAAAAAAAAAAAAAGAACATCTATTTGTTTTTGTTTTTTTTAGTCTTTATTGCCTATTTGAGTTGGTCGCAATGCATAATAATCTGTTACCAAGGAAACCAAAATTATGAATCGCCAATTTAGAAAGTCAATCTATAAATCATTTTGCAATAGCAGACTTTTTATTCACTTTTATTTTTGTTGGTCTGTGATTCTTTAGGAATAAGCACATTGATAGACATGTGAAATCTCCAAAGATCCTTGTCCTTGGCTTCCTTAACTCTTTATATACCACTGCCATCCACAATAGCCATGTCCCTAATGGTTGACAAGCTAATATCATATCGCTGATCCTTTACTACTGAATAGAAATGTATTCATTTCTTTTCTTTTCTTTTTTTTTTTTTTTTTTTTTTTAACTCAAAACAATTTACTAAGAGCTGACGAGCTCTGGGGTTTTTGTGCGGTCCAGCATTTTGATTGTCAAGAAGTTTGGGGCACTCTGGTATGATTAACAGTTAAATCTAAACATTTTACATTTTGACTCCAGGAAAAAAAAAAAATCTGATTCTGGATTATCTTTCTTTTATTGGTTATGACATATGAACTGTTACGTTGGTTGGCTGGATTTTATGGCATCTCAACCCTTGTGTTATTTTATGCCAAAGACATTTTGTTTGATTCATTTCTAATGGGATACACAATTTTTTTTTACACAATTTTTTTAAACTCATTTTTTTTATTTAACCCATAGATGGGACTCTAACAGGTACTATCACTTCAGATCAGAGTGGACCTAGGATTAATGGTGAAATGGGTACTTCACATTCCCCAGAGCTCCAGAATTGTAATTGCACCATCAGAATTGTTAGACATGAAATGGTTAATTCTTTACCGGAATGTCAACAAGGCTTAGAATATGCTGACTGTATATCCTGCAGAAGAGAAAGACCTCTCCCCAAAATGTGGTGTCCAGGTTATGACACTAGACTACATCTGATGGTTAGTCTGGAGATCTGGACATATCATTTCATAGCCATTGCTCCTGGTAAATGTACATCTTTGCTGGATGGCTCACACTGACATGTCCCTAAGCTGGCTTCCATAGAAGAATGTCATTTATGAGTTCATCCTTGCTTCTCCAGTAGTGGCTTTTATATCATGTTCATCTTACTTAGATGGTTTGGGTGATATGGGAAAATTGGCCGTACAGTTTTCTTATGAGGGTGTTGTTTCCACATATTGTTTAATATTGCATGAAGCATTCTTCTTGTTCTTAAAAATCATACACACACACACACATATATATATATATATATATATATGTGTGTGTGTTGCCATAAGATTTTAGTAAGAAAAAAATTAGGTGGGGGATAAGAAAGAGGTTCTAGGTTCTTGCCAGGGTCTAGATATATGGATATAGATCAAGATATGCACATACATACACACACACACACATATATATATATATATATATATATATATATATATATATATATGTGTGTGTGTGTGTTTGTGCATTGTTTTTATTCAACTATCCAATAACAGGATTTAAATTTTCCAGCTTGGCCTACCTTTTTCTCATGTCACCCACAAATTGCATATGGTAAACCGAAAAACTAAGATGCTGAGTGCTGTGAAAAAATCTTAAAATACGTTCAGAGAAAATAACAAAAAGAAAAAGTAACATGTACTCCGGTGAAGAGTTAAATGGTGACAATATAAAAATTGCATTTTTAGACTTAAAGAAAGCCATAAATATTAAAATAAAAATAAAAACCGAACATTTTATTCTGATAAAAATCACTCCAAAACCTTTAGCATTAATCCTTGTAGGATTTCAAAGCCTTTGAAATTCTATAACCTTTGACCTTTTATTTACTTTGCACTTTTGTCAACTTTGCCCTGAAGCTTTGTCATTTCATTTCAACAAGACATTCAAAAAAAAAAAAAAAAAGATTATTTCTTTATTTTCTTTGAATTTTTGGAAAACCAAAAAAATAGAATAAAGAAAATTTTTTTTTACCAAATACTTTTCTGCAATGTTCCAATTACACGAAAATCACTTGAATGTCTTCTTCAATATTTAGCAATCAGCTTTTTATCGTCTTCTTGTTCAGATAAAATTTCTAAAACATGTTCTCGACTCTTTGTTTAAGAAACAATAGTGAAACATTAATTAGTTTGAATATTTTCTACTTCTGAGGAAAAAGAAAGTACTCGACTTAAAAACAGTTTTTCAAATTCCTGTGCAAATGTCATCGTACTGAACAAAGTGTGTACCAAGGAAATGAGAACATATACAACAGGTGTAGAACCTTGTCGGTTTGGGTATTAGAATACATGTCTTGCACCTCTGCAGTGGGGTAAGACTCTCCTAGTCGGGTCATCTGTTAGCCGTGGGTGGCAAACTTTGATGTTCACTTTTGGACTGCCCAAGCTACAGGTTAAATAGTACTACTACTGTTCTTCTACAAGAATGGTTTTAGAATTAAATACCCACAAAGTTTGATATGCCATTAAACAAATAAACCAAGGCAGTATCTACCAGTAAGGGTAATTCACTCTCATGCCCCCCATTAGGGGAGATATATAATTCAACACTTTCAAAATACCATTCCCAAATTTTGTTAAAATTAGTAAAAATGTTTAGTAATAATGATATATTATTCTACATCTTCAAAATCACACACACACACACACACACATATATATATATATATATATATATATATATATAATATTGCTGTAGCCGTAAAATTTTGCTTGTAAGGAATTAGATTTGACTGCACCTCTGCAGAGGGGTAAGACCCTGTCCCCAGTGAGGCCACATGTGTTGCTGAAGGATGGAACACTGGTAGCTGAGCAGTCCATGCAATTTTAAAACCCAAGTCTAACCTTAACTATGTCAGGGTTTGAAAATTGCATAGGCAAGAAACTGTCAGTTACCAAGTACAAATATTTATCAACCCCTCCACATGAGCAGTATGTGATACAAGGTCAATTTCTTAAGCAGATTTTAACAGATTTGAATTCAGGCTTTTCCCTTCTCCTAGACTGGTTACCTAGCTAGGTTAATGAACCCAGTCTGCCCTATTATTTGCCCATAGCTGGATGCATACCTTTCCCAAGTGTATATCTGCTATGTGAAATGCAAACAGCCTCGTCCAGGATTTGAACTTGGATTGACATGTCCATTTGCTATGACTCTAATCATTACACCACACACCTCCAATATATAGAAAAATAATTTTGATTAATCTATATAGAAATATGACTTGTTGACCCTAGTTCAAATCCTGGAAGAGGCTGTTTGCATTTCACATAGTGCTAATACACTTGGGAAAGGTATGAATTTATATATTCTTCCTCCAGCTATGGGTAAATAGTAGGGCAGACTGGGCTCTTTAATATTCGATAAGTAACCAGTCTAGGAGAAGGAAAACTCTGAATTAAAATCTGTTAAACTCCGCTTAAGAAATTGACCTTGTGTCATATCCTGCACATGTGGAAGGGTTGGTAAATATATATATACATATATATATAGATAGATAGATAACAGATTTATTTTTAACGTTTCAACTCCTGGGCAAAGCCAGGTTGTTCTCTATCGCATTTTTTTATAATTCTTTTTTGATTTTGTATTAAAATGAGATGAGATGGAAAAATTTAAAGTGTATTTTTGTTGTGTTCATAAGTGCCAAAACTAATCAATCTTTAATGAACTTTTGTAGACCAGTGTTTTATTTTTTTTTTTAAACGTGAACAAACCTTTTTGGAAATTTACCGATTTTCTTTTTTCTTTTATGAAAAACAAAAATCAGTAGATGTCCAAAAAGATTTGTTCATATTAAAAACAGGAACGGATTATTATAATAAAACTGCCCTCAGCCTCAATCATGGCTTTAATGGAGACTTGAGAGCAACTACATTCACAGTTGTGGTGCTTCCCATTTATAATGGCCATCATATCCACAACAGTGGCCTTGTGAGTCTATAATGATGCCCAAAGATATAGTAAACTCGGGGAATCAAATTAAAAAAGCCAGGTCAGATTTTGATGTTGATATAAACATAGAATTTCCCAATCAGCTACTCACTATTTTTCCTTATATAAGAATTCAGCCCTATCTGTTGAGGCCTTAGCATACACCCCCACTTAATAGATAGAGACACCACACAGCTAGTCCATCTTTTGTGGGTACTCCTTTTTATCATATGGGTGCTAGAAGACGGTGGTTGCAGGTCTACATGTCCTGGGAATGATGTTAAACTCTATCTGATGGTGAGGGTCCAGTTTTGGAGGTTTGGGGAATGTGGAGCACCCCTTCATCACCATTGCTCCCTGGTCCACTCTGACCCGGAGCGGTAGCACCTGTTAGGGTCCCATCTATGGGTTAAATAGAAAAATTTATTTATAAAAAAAATTGTATTATCCATTAAAAATTGATTTATTTCAAAACTTTATCGGCATTAAATGACCCACTGAGGTTGATATGCTGTAAAACAAAACAAACCGAACCAAAGAGGGCTTTCCGGGCTGAGTTTAAATACCCAGCTAGTAGTGCCACCTAGTCACAAAACCCTGGCGGCAAAGGAAGATAACCCTTTTAGACAATCACTACAGCCTAATGCATTTTAAGGAATGTTGGTGTTAGCTTAAAAACTAATACCCTGCTAATTCTTTTAGTACCAATCTGTACTCATATTAATACTTAGTATATCTTCCTTGGGCATTAACCCAGGTATATACTCTTGCAGGCAGGCTCTGTTAGTGGGGCCTAGAATATGATTCTAGAATTCTACTGATTCCAC
Organism: Doryteuthis pealeii; assembly: GCA_023376005.1. Taxonomy (NCBI): domain Eukaryota; kingdom Metazoa; phylum Mollusca; class Cephalopoda; order Myopsida; family Loliginidae; genus Doryteuthis; species Doryteuthis pealeii. The sequence goes on along the minus strand of CM042137.1, from coordinate 120,560,322 downwards.
TTGTATATTGAGAGGGTTGATTTCGTTCACAAAATGCTCACAATACAGTGTGTTACTTGTATAGTTTCTGCTTTAGAATTCAGCACAGAATAAAATGAACAATGCTGCTGTTGTTGTCCAGTACCAGACAATTGATTAATTTGTAATTTCTGTGTAGGATATAATTAAAATTGCATTAATTTTTACTAGACTGATGGAAAATAAAATTGCCACACCTTCAATGAATGATTTAATTTACTCAAATTAAATGTACGGGTAATATTGCTAGACTGTAATAATTGATCACATACACAGATCAATAAGTGCACAGGTTCCAAAATAAGGGGTGTATAATCAATAATCTGTCCTCATATTATTACACTGTGTATCCTCTTTGGGTATTGCAGGGTCTGTTAGTGGGGCTATAAGAATTAGGGGGGGTGTTCATTTCTGTAGCTTTCATCAATGTCTTATAATGTGCTAGGTGATCTCAGATGTAGTGAATGTTATAGTGTAATGTGAATTTGCATACTATGATGTCACAGTCCAACACTACCCAGTCAGCTTGAGCATTAGAATGCACAGACTGAACCTCTGCAGAGGGTAAGACTCCCCCAATGGGGCCACCTGTTGTCAGTGGGTAGCAGCCTGTGATGCTGAGCAGTCCATGATATTCAACACTCCATCAAGCCCTAGCACCCATATGATTGTCACAACCCTATTGCCCTTATGGCAAGCCCCAGTCCTTTTCATCATATGTGTGTTAGAAGGTGGTGGCTGAGGGTCCTCATGCCCTCGGAATTACATTTAACTCTATCTGATGGTGAGGTTCCAGTTCTAGTGGTCTAGGGAATGTGGAGCGCTCCTTTATCACCATTGCTCCCTAGTCCACTAGGGCATTAGAATGCAGTGACTTCACCTCTGCAGAGGGGTAAGACTACCCCAATGGGGCCACCTGTTGGCCGTGGGTGGTGACCCATGATGCTTAAGGATAGAGCCCAGGTAGATGAGCAGTTCATGACATGCAATACTCCACTTTGGCCCTATCTTGGGCTAGACGGGTGGTTGGAGAGGCCCCCTCCAATCAATCGGCTGATCATGTCAATCCCTTGCACCTATATGATTTTCCCAACCCTATTGCCCTTAGGGCAAGCCCCAACCCCTTTTTATCATATGGGTGCTACAAGGCGGTGACTGAGGGTCTACATGTCCTGGGAATGACGTTAAACTCTATCTGATGGTGAAGTTCCAGTTTTGGAGGTTTGGGGAATGTGGAGCACCCCTTCATCACCATTGCTCCCTGGTCAACTCTGACCCGGAGCGGTAGCACCTGTTAGGGTCCCATCTATGGGTTAGATAGAAAAATGTATTTATAAAAAAATTGTATCATCCATTAAGAATTTATTTATTTCAAAACTTTATTGGCATTAAATGACCCACTGAGGTTGATATGTTGTAAAACCAAACCAAACCAAATCTGGTAGTACCTGTTAGGGTCCCATCTATGGGTTAAATAGAAAAATGTCTTTATAAAAAAAATTGAGTATCCATTACGTGTGAATTTATTTTAAAACTTTGTCGGCATTAAATGACCCACCATGGTTGATATGCCATAAAACCAACCAAACTAAACAGTCCAGCATATTAACCACAGGGAATCCCCTATAAAGACAAATAAACATTTATTTTGAAGCCTTGAGGTGTGATTCAATAGTGTTCATGTAGAAACAAAAATGTCATTGCTGGCCTGAAACAATCAATGTTATTGATCTGAAACTGATTTTTTTTTCACCTGTTTCCAACATTTAAAATTGGATACATTTGCTCAAGAGGAATACAGAAAACACATTTTTTTTTTGCTTTATTTATTATTTGCTTGTGTGTGTGTGTGTGTCTGCCTTCTGTGGGTATCATTCATTTATTTATTTATACTTTTGACTCTGCATTGGTAATGAACCAGAAGAATTGGTTTTGTTGGTCTCCTGATAGAACAGTCACGACTCGATTTTTTTATTTTTTATCTGACTGCTTCTAACCATATCACAATGATCACATTTTACTTGTTTCCTAGATTTTGTCTTTTTGCTATCGATTCGCTTTGGTCTTTGGTTTTCAATTTAGTTTTTCTTTCAAGTAAATATAATCCTGTTGTTTGAAGTTCTGAGATTAAGCATTTTCATTATTCCAATCGTTTTTCTGACTTTTGTCTTCATCTTTTGGGTGTCCCAACCCTATTGCCCTTATAGCAAGCCCCAACCCTTTTATTTATATGTGCTTGGAGATGGTGGCTGGGGGTCTTAGTATCCTGGGTATGATGTTAAACTCTATCTGATGGTCAAGTTCCTTTGGTCAAGTTCCAGTTCTGGGAATGTAAAGTACCCTTCATCACTATTACTCCCAAGTCCACTGTGAACCAGAGTGGTAGTACCTGTTAGGGTCCCATCCAAGTATTAAATAGAAAAAAGTGAGTTCTAAAATGTGTTTAAAAAGATTTAGTTAAAAAAAAAACATTGAGTACCCATCAAGAATGAATAAGCGTCTTTGGTGTAAGATGACCCAATGGGTTGATGACATGCCATAAAATCCAACCAACCAACCAGAAGAATTGGTTTTGTTAGTCTCCTTATAGAATAGTCATCACTTGATTTTCTTTTCTGACTGCTTCTAACAATATCACAATGATACTGTTTTACTCGTTTCCTAGATTTTGTCTTTTTGCTATCGATTCGCTTTGGTCTTTGGTTTTCAATTCAGTTTTTCTTTCAAGTAAATATTATCCTTTTGTTTGAAGTTTTGAGATTAAGCATTTTCATTATTCCAATCGTTTTTCTGACTTTTGTCTTCATCTTTTGGGGTTATAATCGCAATGCTTCAGCCTTTCTCAAATCGTAAAGAACCTGTTGTGGTAAAAAGATGTCTTCAATCTTGGCAGTGTAACGAGTCTAGGAGAAAGAAAACTCTGAATTCAAACCTGTTAGACTCTGCTTAAGAAATTGATTTTGTGTTGCATTCTGCTGGTGTGGAGGTGTTGGTCATTGATTATATAATATATTATATATATATATATATATATATATATATATATATATATATATATATATATATATAGTGTGTTAAAATAAAGCTGTAAAAAATATTCTTAATGTTCATATGATAATGATAATTTATCATAGATGATTCATGAAACTTCATGAAAAAAGAGATAAGATCTTAATTTCTTAGAGCTTTGCTGGCCAAATTTGGACACTTCCTCTTCTTTACCCTTCTTCAATACTCCCTTTTTTCTTTTACCCTACTTCAATACTTCTCCTCTTCTTACCCTACTTCAATCTCTTCCTCTTCTTACCCTTCTTCAATACTTCCTCTCTTCTTTACCCTTCTTCAATACTTCTCCTCTTCTTTACCCTCTCAATACTTCTCCTCTTCTTTACCCTACTTCAATACTTCCTCCTCTTCTTTACCCTACTTCAATACTTCCTCCTCTTCTTTACCCTACTTCAAATACTTCTCTTCTTCTTTACCCTACTTCAATACTTCCTCCTCTTCTTTACCCTACTTCAATACTTCCCCTCTTCTTTACTACTTCAATTCACTTCATAACTTCAATACTTTTTCTTTGCCCTACTTCAATACTTCCCTACTTCTACTCTACTCAATACTACTTCAATACTTCTCCTCTTTCTTTACCCTACTCAATACTTCCTCCTCTTCTTTACCCTTCTACTTCCTTCCTCCTCTTCTTACCTCTTCTTCCTCCTACTTCAATACTTCCTCCCTTCTTTACCCTTCTTCAATACTTCTCCTCTTCTTTACCCTACTTCAATACTTCCCCTCCTCCCTTTCCTCCTCCTCTTCTCTTCCCTACTTCAATAATTTCCTCTTCTTTACCCTACTTCAATACTTCCTCCTTTCTTTACCCCACTTTTCTCCTCTTCTTTACCCCACTTCAATACTTCATCCTCTTCTTTACCCCACTTCAATTCTTTTCCTTCTTTACCCTACTTCAATTTTTCTTTTTTAAGTTTACCATTCTTCTCTATCCTACTTATTTATCTCCCTTTTTACCTCCATTATTTTTATTATTTTCCTTTTTTTCACTTCTCAATCCTTTTTTTCCCTCAGTCATTTAATTAATTCTTCTTTTTCTCTTTCTTCCACTTCATCTTTTACTGCTTTTTTGTTTTCCTTATTTTTCTTCGTTTATTTCTTCTATTTCCTTCTCCCTTTCTTTTTTCTCACTTTCCTCCCCACCAGTTGTTTTTTTTTCCTTCAAGTTATAAATTCTGCCAGAAGAAATATTTGATTTTCAAAGCTTTGTCTGATTCTCTTGTCTAAAGCAATCCACGGTAAAATCAAATAAAAATCAAAACTGCCTCACTTTGATTTTCAAGGGTTGTTTTCAGGGTAAAATTCTTAAAGAAACTGATAGATTTTTTTAATTTTCCTCTTCTATTTTTGTATAAACTAAAGCCTTTCCTCAAAGAAACCTTTATAAATAGAATATCTAATCTATGATAGAGAACTAGCAATGAGATTGGTTGAAAACTAAGGGGTTATATTATATATATATGAAAGTACGTAAATAAACATTGTGTTTATTTGATATGGCTTTTAGCCGACAATTTTTGGAGGATATGTGCTTAATTGAAGTCATACCTAATTTTTGAAAATTAATTAGTTAATAATTAATGAATTTAGGCGGGCCTTACATTTGAACCTATATGCCTGCCTAAATTCATTAATTATTAACTAATTAATTTTCAAAAATTAGGTATGACTTCAATTAAGCACATATCCTCCAAAATATATATATATATATATATATATATATATATATGTGGAAAAATAATTACAGCAAACACAACATTAGCCAAGCAAACAAAAGGATTATCTTTATATTTAAAATAATTTTAAGTAGAATATTATGTGTGTAAGAGAATTTTGGTTGAAACACGTTGACAAATAAAAATAATAAATTTTGTCTATACCAAAGTATACATATTTTTCTTCCTATTATCTTTTCAACATTATATATATATATATATATATATTATTCTGATGTAAGATAAAATTGCAAAAATCTGAATGTTTTAATTTACTCAAGATTTAGAATAGAGGCAAGATAACTAGATAATTGTAAATGATCACATACAGAGATTAATATGTGCACAGGTTGCCATTATTTAGCCAAGGTGATGACACTCATAAGAAATAAGAATTTGGTGGCTAAGCAACACCAGATAATCAGGATTTACATTTTTGAATTTTATCTTGGACAATTTGTACAGTCTCATTTTTAACCTGTGAGAGTTGCAAGATAATAACGGTCATACAAATAAGGAACATGAACATGAATATTAATATAATGATAATAAGTTACCACTAACAAAATTCTTAATCTAATAATGGAGATTAGGTCTCTCTTTGTCTGTAACTGAAACTTTGTCACTGCCTACATCACATTACCCAAAATCACCAATATGTAGAATAAAAAGCAACCTTATATAATATACACTCAAAATTTGAGTACACGAACATAAACAGTCCTTATTGTTTTTTTAAAAGAAGTTTTAATGAATACATGCCCGGTATTATATATTTATTGATAGTTTGTTTTATCTTAATATATATTGAAAGTTATCTAACGTATACAGTTTTATGAGACAATTACTTACAAACAAGAAATAGTCATTTTTTCAGTATCAAAATGTTAACTAAAAATTTTACCAATAAATAAATAACTACAATTTTGTGTAAAATATTCAAAATAATTATCTAATCAAATATTAATAGATGCATGCAATATTTCATTTGAGGTGGGCAGAACTAAGTTTCCATTTCCAATTGTTTTTTTTTTGTTTTTTTTTACTTCTTTAATAAATTTGATGATTTTACTTATTTATGATACAAACCCTCTGACGTTGAATTTTTAACTCCCACCCACTTCAGATAATATCTTGTAAAAATCAATTTTTACACCATGCAGTGTTGGATTATTTTGTAGTATATAAGGCATGCTGTAATCCACCACTTAAACATATAGACTCAGTGAGGTCATGTGGCTTAAACCCCAGTTTTTTTTATTACTACCGCCCTGTCGGCTGGGGCATTAGAATGCACTGACTGCACCTCTGCAGAGGGGTAAGACTCCCCCAAGGGGGCCACCTGTTGACCGTGGGTGGCGACCTGTGATGCTTAAGGATAGAACCCAGGTGGATGAGCAGTTCATGACTTGCAATACTCCACTTAGGCCCTATCTTGGGCTAGACGGGTGGTCAGAGAGGCCCCCTTCGATCAATCGGCTGGTCACGTCAAGCCCTAGCACCTATATGATTTTCCCAACCCTGTTGCCCTTATGGCAAGCCCTTTTTATAATATGGGTGCTAGAAGGTGGTGGCTGCGTATCTACATGTCCTGGGAATGACGTTAAACTCTATTTGATGGTGAGGTTCCAGTTTTGGAGGTTTGGGGAATGTGGAGCACCTCTTCATCACCATTGCTCCCTGGTCCACTCTGACCCGGAGCGGTAGCACCTGTTAGGGTCCCATCTATGGGTTAAATAGAAAAATGTATTTATAAAAAAATTGTATTATCCATTAAGAATAGATTTATTTCAAAACTTTATCGGCATTAAATGACCCACTGAGGTTGATATGCCACAAAACAAACAAACAATTTTATTACTAATATTAATAAACATTTTTTTGAATGGAAATTTGACTATAAACCAAACAAATTTCCATATCAAATTGATAGATAATCTATCAGTCTTAGGTAATTGAAAATAACTCTTTTATGGTATTCAACAGCTTTGAAATATCAGGTTTCCACCCCAGCAATAAGACATCAGTCTTCGGAGTTGACCTGAAGTATCAATTATCAATTTCGGCTCTGCACTCAAAAGAATTGTCTCATGTATAATGTGCCATTGTATTTTTATTGTTCAGGGATGCCATTTTCTGATAAAAGACAACCAAAAGAATCGGTAATGGTGAGTCTTAAGATATAAGAGAAACATTCCATAGCAAATAGATAATAATAATCGGTAATATAGATGTGCCTCTCCCTTTCTTTCCGAGGTGAACAGAAGAGCAATCAATCAGAAAATAAAGCAAGATGGCTGCTACGTGTGTACTTGTTTTGATGTTACTTTTCTTTTTTTTCTTTTTTTTTTTTCTTCTTTACAAAATTGTCCCATTATAATGCAGTCAATTAGATAGAATGATCGATGTCTGATTATAGATATACAAGGATACATATCTCTTTATGGGTCAATCTCCATTTAGGGTAAACATTATTATTGTTAATTACTGCTTACTGAATCTTGGGGCAGTTTGCTTGTCAATATTTCAGTGCTATTTTGGACTTAGGCACAGTTGTTCGAAAATAAAGAAACTGATATCTGTGAGCTACAAACTTAAACTTTGCAATTCATGAATGAAGCTTTCTGTCCTATAATAGTTACCAGTCATCAATTACGTGGCTGTATAGTTTGTGTTACATATATATAAGTAAAGTAAAGTCGTCAGGGCAGCCTAAAGTCGGTATCAGTCAGTCAGCGAGGGAGTCTATCCCCTTTTCAATAGCGCTAGACCAAGGAAATTGTTTTGGCATCTGAGGTGGAGCGCCACACCTACCATCAGCTCCTTACTTTACCGCACAGATCCCTGTACTACTCATACGCTGAGTTGGCGAGGACCGGTATCGAACTAGGAACCTCGTGGTTTCTAGCCGAACGCTCTACTGACTGATCTAACCCGGCCCCTAAAGCTGAGCACATCAATGTTTGTCTCCTAAATGCTTTTTTACTGTTTAGTTTAATGACACAAAAGTTATACTAAATTATTCCTTAGTTTTAGGATTGAGTTATGGTTGAAAAAAATTCAATTTTAATTCTAATTAGTCATAATTTGCAATTAAGTCAAAAACTGACCCGTTTCTTACTACCCATTCTGCCTGTCACTTCCCCTCTGTATGTATATCTTGATTACTTCCTCGTTATATGTTAGTTTCTCAGTGAATGTAAAAAGAGAGAGATTGGAGAGTTTGAAATGGATTTTATGTTAAGTTTCATAAGCAGCCAACCAGGCCAACCTTGGTGCTTAATGAATTTAAATTAGGTCAAATGTCACTTTTCATAAAAGTCTTAGAAAATGATTTTGATGTTGTTTTTTTAATCGCCGACCTTATTTGGTTTTTTTTTACAATCTAATTCACTTTGCAGACTCACTTTTCCCTAATCCCAATTATCTACCCAGAGATCAATGGGTGACCCAATGAGTCACATATTGTCTAGTGTATGTATGTATGTATGTATATATATATATATATATATATATATATAATATATGTGTGTGTGTGTGTGTGTGTGTAAAATAAAGCTGTAAAAAGATTGTTTTATATGATAATTGTATCATAGTTGATGCATGAAACTTTTAGTTATGAGATTATTATGAAAAAGTGAGATCTTAATATCTTATAGATTTTATCTTGCTCTGCTTGCCAGCATTGGAGCACTTTTTGGTTAACAAAAACTTTTTTTTTTAAGTATTGGTTAATATTTCTGTTTCTCATATATATATATATATATATATGAAGTGGTCAAACAATATGTTTGAAATGGCGAAGGCCGACAACTTTTAGGGAGATTGTGTGCTTGATTAAAGTCATACCTAATTTGTTATATATATATATATATATATATATAATGTGTGTGTGTGTGTATGTATCAGGGAAAAATGGAAGTGAATCCAAAAGTAATTTTATAAAAATGAAGGAAAAAGTTTCATTGACCAATGATGTTTATAAACCAACATTACAGCATTTTGGTTTGTTTATCAAACCATCGTCGGGGTCACCATTTATGTAAAAAAGAATTTTTAGTAAACAGAAGTCTGTGAGCCTCTGCTTTTAGTATGTGGTAGCTTCATATTTGAGTACCCACAACAGCCACCACAAACAGAGGCTTTGCATACCTTTCCCAATGGTATTAGCACTATGTGAAATGTAAACAGCTTCGTCCAGAATTTGAACTCGGTTAGAGGAGTTCATTTCCTACTACTCCATTTCACCATGCATCTAACTATATATATATAACTTTCAAAGAAAGAATAACTTCACAAACCATCATCCCGTTATATTTGAGTACCCACAACAGCCACCACAAGCAGAGGCTTTGCATACCTTTCCCAATGTTATTAGCACTATGTGAAATGTAAACAGCTTCACCAAACTTTCCTACTACTCCATTTCACCATGCATCTAACATATATATATATATATATATATATATATATATATATATATATATATATATAAAACTTTCAAAGAAAGAATAACTTCACAAACCATCATCCCGTTATATTTCTATTTCGACCAGAAACTCCAAAAATGAGTCTAGGCTTATCAGATGGGTTTTTCAAATACCTATGGTTGTACAGTGAAATTTTGATGATCCCAAATAGAATCATTCCTTACTTACCAGTAATTTTGATTACCTTACATACATATATATATATATATAGTCTTGATGAGGTTCTGTTCCAACAACCTTGTTATCAGTCTTTTCTGACAAAAATTGTCATTTATCTTTAGTATCTTAGAACATGTTTTTTTTTTTTTTTTTTTTTTATCTATTTTCATTTTTTGGAGGTGTCCCAAAACATATACCCAATAAAAGGTTAATAAGAAATATTTGATAGCCATGAAAAATAATGTGAATATAACATGTTAGAAAAAGAAAAAAAAATTACTCTGATGTACAAGACTTTTCCAAGATAAGAATCTGTTTCTATACATTGGATATAAATAATTTTTACATCAGGATTTCCTCCAGTCATCCTTCTTATGAATGGTAGAAAGATTATTATGATAAAAATTAACATGTAAGATTATTTTTTTTTAACAAATGTTGCCTTATCAAAAGTTCATGAAAGTGTCCTCTGATGTTCTTTTTTCTTTAAAAAGTTATCATAATCATATTTTGTCTATTTTATATATATATATATATATATATATATTATATATATATATATAACCCCTCTGCACAAGCAGAATGTGACACAAGGTCAATTTCTTAAGCAGAGTTTAACTGGTTAAAATTTAGAGTAATTCTTCTCCTATACAATTCTTCTCCTATAAAATTTCCATCCCAAAAAGCAATGTGTCAAAAGAAGTCAGAAAAAATTTGGTACTAGTAGGATAAGCAGAGATGCTGATAGGTACATGTCCTATATCCCTGATGCATAAAAATATAAAAGGACACAATAAAATCATATCCACGTGTCTCAGTGTTTTTCTTTTTTCTTCCCTCACCATTTCAAGCTAACTGTAAATACATTTCAATAGTTTCTTAGAAACGAATTACACAAGATAGGTTACAAGGTAGGAGTTAGACAGCTTTAGTTGTTTCCCCAGATCATAAATAAAAACCCTACAATTTATTAAGAAACTTCTATAGTCAAGGTTAGAGCTTAGTCACTCCTACTATTTACCCATAGTTGGAGTGAAGTTGTAGGCATACCTTTGTCCAGGGTATTAGCGCTATGTGAAATGCAAACTGCTTTGTCCGTGATTTGAACTCAGGTCAACAAGTCTATTTACCTTGACTCTAACCATTAGATCACATGTCTCCTTGTCTATTATATAGAGGGAAAATGGAAAAATAGTCTAAATGGTTAGAAATTTTAATTCATGGGAGGAAAATGTTGTTTTCAAATATACAAAACCCTAATAAGGCCTCAGATAGAATATTGTACTTAGGCCTAGGCTCCAGTGTTAAGATGTGGAAATTAGTGAGACGGAAGAGCTTATAAAGAAGAGTGACAAAAATAATAAAATAAGATTACACTTACAGGGAGAGATTAGAGAAATTAGGATTAAGAGCTTTACTAGAAAAAAGAATGAGAGGTGATATCATTGAAATTTTCAAAGTAATTAAAGGAATTTCTAGTCATGGTAGACATTTTAAAATATTTCTCTTTGCACTAGCATCCAAGTGTCAAGACAGATTTCTAAAACTAAGTCTATTTACCAATTGGATTTTGGGGCTAATAGGGTAATATATTTTTGGAACAAATTTCTTCATCAGATCAAAAGGAGGTACGGCATAAAAAAAAATTAAAGATCAACTTGAATGATTTCAGAATAATGGTAAGAATTTAAGAGGACATTTTTGGTTTGAGTTTGAATTAACGGCATATCAACCTCTGTGGGTCATTTAATGCCAAAAAGGTTATTTTGGATTTCATACTTTAAGGTAGTGGTTCTATGGAGATAATTGGTTATGTTCTGTTATATTTTGTTGAAAAGGTTGCTTTTTTTAATAAAATTTAAAATGTTTTCAGGGTTTGTATTCTTGAAGATGTCTTTCAGGTTTCTAGCTTGATAGTAATTTGTGCGGATATGTTTAAGTCTGTTACAATTTAGAAGGATATGCTTGGTTGTAAGTTGTACTTTGCATGTTGGGCACACTGGGGCACGACATTTTTGGGAGTTATTGGATGAGATCCTTAACAAAGTTTGATTTGTAGATGGATGTCATATCAACAGCATATATGTTTTGTGCAAAGATTTTTTAAATTTAAATAAATTTTTAAGGTTGATGTAAAAAGATAGAAAAAAAGGGAGATACCCAAGGAGATATAACAAACAAATGAACAATAAATAAAGTACATTAAGCCAAGATAAGACCAGAAATTCCCAGCATATATGCATAATATATATGCAGGTGTCATTGCAAATAATTAATACACGAATAGCTAGAATTATACACACAGTTAGCTAAACTGGCCCCCAAGTAGTAGTTAGCTAAACCAGCCCCCCAAGTAGTAGTTAGCTAAACCGGGCCCCAAGTAGTAGTTAGCTAAACCGGCCCCCCAAGTAGTAGTTAGCTAAACCGGCCCCCAAGTAGTAGTAGTCAGCTAAACCGGGCCCCCAAGTAGTAGTAGTCAGCTAAACTGGCCCCAAGTAGTAGTCAGCTGAACCGGCCCCCCAAGTAGTAGTCTTCTAAAATTGGAAAGTACAGTAACAAAAAGGTTAGATTTACAAAGATTCTAATGAAAAAGCTAAGTTGCTTGGAGATAATGTTGTTTCTAATTTAGTCTTACTTAAGATGGTAATTATTGTTTGAGAATAGAATCTTGGCAGATGGACATAAGTCAACATAATCAAAGTGGAAGTTAAAGGGATATTCTGTAAAAAAAACACCAAAAAAACTTACTTTCTTCTGGGGTCAAGAGTGATTTTTTTTTTAAATACAGCAAAAAAAGAAAAAAACGCTTTTGAGTTAATTGGCTCAAGCTAATTAACAACAGACAACATCATTAAGATATAATTTTCTATCTTCACGTGTACATCGACAAATAATTAATTGTCTTCAATTATATAGATTATAGACATATGCATACATACACAGGTGGGGCAGAAGTAATGAGACAGTCAATAACATTAGAAAGTAAACATCTTTTACATATGCATATATATATATATATATATATATATATGAGTGTGTGTGTATATATATGAAGAAAGAAATAGATCAAGAAAAAATCTGACAAAGTATTGGAAAAGTGAATAATCAAACACCAACAATTAAATTCAATTAATATTTTGCCTCTGTTGGTTTCAGAAGCTTCATCTGAATGAACTTTATAATTATGTACCATTCTGTTTTAAAATAATATAATAATCACTGAATTTTTATTTCTTACGAATGTCGTAACCTCAGCTAAATGGACCATTCCATTTTTTATTATAACGAAAGAAAGGAAAGAAAAAAGAAATTCTTCTGAGAAAAAATATAAGAAAGAAAGAAAGAGAGTAGGGGAATGATAGTGGGTGAGAATGCTAATCTGATTCAATCAAACATAATGAAAAGTAGAATAGAAGGAAAGTAAAAAAAAAATTTTTAAATAAAAAATTTTTTTTTTAAAGTGAGTTAAAGAGAAGTCAAGATTATTACACTTTTTTCATTTGAACTATGCAGCAATAGCTCTTAAGTAAAAAATATCAAATATTGGAATAATTAGATTATCTTACTGTGGTATAGCCACAGGTCCTGCTAGTCTAGATTAATGTGTGATTGAAATTAATTTTCAGAAACTGTTAAAATGCCAAGAAGTAAACAAATTAGTATTAAAAAAAAGATCCCAAGTGGAAATTCTTTCTATAGAAGAATATTCTGAGCCTCGTATGGCAAAAAATTAGAGATATCAAATGTGGTGCATCGTTGCCTGCAGCAACATGCAAAAACAATTGCCAATAAAAAATAAATTGAAAAGACTACAATGGGCACAACAGCATGACGACTTTAGAAGATTGGAAACAGGTACTACAAACTGATGAGTCCAAATTGGAGCTTTTTGGAAGTGTTTGTCAGATGAACATCTTCTGAAGAATAAGTGAAAATTGCTTTATGCCACATCCTACTTGTGTGAAAGAGTTGGTGTGTGTGTGTGTGTGTATGTATATATATATATATATATATATATATATATATCATCATGTTGCGCTATTTGCACGGATATCCATGACAATCTCTCTCCAGCCATCCCTATCACTCATTGTTCTCAGAAGGTCCTCTACGCAGCATCCAGTTTATTCTCTAGGTGCTTTGTTAGGGTCCAAGTTGTGCAGCTGTACAGCAAGTGTAGGGATACAATAAAGAATTAAAAAAGAAAGAAAATGGATTGTGCTGAAAAGTTTAAAAAAAAAATGATGCCCATCATAATAGGCAATCACTGGGCACAAGTTGGAGAGTTGAGATTATTGAGTAGGGTAGGTTGATTTTTCACTTATTTTAAAATATCAAATTCTTTCAAAGAGCAAAAGTTGTGTGTTGGTATAATAAATACTGATACCAAAAACTAGATCTCTTACTTGCACCATTGTTTGAGGAAATAGAATCAAAGATTGTATACTAAAATGCACCAAAAATCCTCATTTTCATTACATTTAGTCTACAAATTTTAGCAATTTCAATATTTAAAACAGAAAAGTTTTAAGTGAAACAAATGAAATATAACTAAAATTCAAATTAAAAATAAACATCACCACTGACATCTCCGATATGCTGCTTTTTACCTAATAAGTAAGCTGTAACGGTGATAACATTTTAAAAGATTGAAATATATTTCCTTAAATGAAGTTTTGAAAAAAAAAAATTGTGTGGTGATTCTTTGTTAATTTGCAACCTTCACCACATGGAAGATGTTACAGTTCCAAAATCGACCTACCCTATTTTGCCAACTGTTAAGCATGGTACTGTAATTATTTGGGGATGTTTTGGAACTGCCTAAGACTAAGCAAGAGTTGTTTACACATTTACAACAGACTTTTATAAGTTACTAAAAAAGGACGCCAAGAATTTGCTCTGTAGAAATAGATGGTCATGGTGATGTAAAGAAAATATTAATTTGCTCTAATTGAAAATATAATTATTGCATAATTGCATGCAAAACATAGATAAAATAAATTTATAGAAATTTGATTGATTTTTTTAAGTCTAGAGGAAAAAATCAATGTGGTATTAAACATTTGATTGGTAATGTGTGTGTGTGTCATATATATATATATATATATATATATATATATATGTCACCTCTTTGTTAGATCCTCAATTATTAGTAAAAACATCTTAGACTGTTAACCGGTTTACAGTGTTAATTTGCACTAATCTTAATGGTCTCTTCAGCAAGTTTCAAGTCTTTTTATCTGCAGGCCTTTCTAATTTAGTATAATATTTTATCACCCGAGGATAATTTGACTTACAGTTCATTTTTTAATTTTCCCCCAGATGTCATTTTGAATTTTTTTTTAATTTTAAAACTGAATTACCTGGGTCTTTTCCACAATGGTAGAGTTTATAAAAAAAATATATATATATGAGACAGTTTAAGTTTTTCTTTCTTTGAAAGTTAAATATTGCTCTGTATATAATTAATTCATTAGTTATTATACATTAAGCTCTCTTAGAGATTTATAAAAATCCTTGTATGAATCTATAAGTTTGCACCTACATGAGCCTACAGTGAGATTTTGATGATCCCAAATAGAATCATCCCTTACTTACCGTTCAATTGGATTATATGAATCTAGTCTGAATTTTAAAAAAATGTATTTAATTGGTTTTAGGTGGGTGGGTTTGAAGAGGAGACTTTTCACTGGTCTTATAAAAGAGAAAGGAAACATATGAAAGAATATTTTCTCTATTCTAGTTTTTCTCAGTCTTTATGTAATAGGCTATCTGATGAGACTAGGCTTGTACTGAGTTCTGATCAAAATAAATTTAGGATAGCCATATGACAGTTTAAGTTTTTCTTCCTTTGAAAGTGTTTGTGTGTGTGTGTATATATATATATATATATATATATGGGAGTAAAAAGAGGAAATCAATCTGACAGTATGTGGAGAAAAGTAGACAAACACGGGATATTGTACTGGATGGATTTTTATTATAGGTAGTGATGTCAACATTATAACGTTTCTTTCTATCAGACCTTTTTCAGGACATGGATTCTTCCGTACATAAACTCAATCTGTGTCCTGAAGAAGGTCTGATAGACCGAAATGTTATAACGTCTACATCACTACCTATGATAATAATCATCCATCCCGTGTCTGTCTACTTTTCTTCACCCCCCCATATATATATATATATATATATATATAATTGATAATTTATTTCATCGACATTACAAAATTATCAAAGCAACAAATCATCTAAGATTGCTGAATCATTTTTTTTTTTGTTGTGATTTTTTTTCATTGCTTATCAAAGTTTTGTCTATTCATGTGTCTTTAATGTTGGATAAAGGATGAGATTGTAGTTGTTCAAACCAATGACAGCTTATATTGAAGGGAATACAGGGAGGCCAATGAAAGGTTAATATCCTATCAGAAGCCTGTCATTTCCACGGAAATAGCTGACTTAGTACAGACTGATAGTTCTTAGATTGGCTATTCTCTGAGCTTTTGCATGGACAACCCGACTATGGCAATAGAATCATCAGAGAAAGAATAATGACCAACGAAAATAGTTTGACTAGTTCATTATTTGGTACCAAACTTTGTGGGCTTTATTTAGATAATGGTTAGTAATCAATGTTGTTAGTCCTAATTTGGGGTGATCAAAAAAGCCAATGAGAAAAATGATAAATGACAATTGGGAGAGCTGAGAAAACAGAAAAGTCAACCACTCTGGTGGTGGGGCTTACAATATGCTGACTATACCCCCTGTAGAGGGTAAGACCCCCCCCCAAAAAAAAGGAGTGTCCTTGCTCAGGACAATTGGGAGAGCTGAGAAAACAGAAAAGACAACCCTCTGGTGGTGGGGCTTACAATATGCTAACTATACCCTGTAGAGGGCTAAGATCCTCCTACAAAAGGAAAAGTGTCTTGCTCAGGATAATTGGGAGAGCTGAGAAAACAGAAAAGTCAACCACTCTGGTGGTGGAGCTTACAATATGCTGACTATACCCCCTGTAGAGGGGTAAGACCCCCCAAAAAAAAGGAGTGTCCTTGTTCAGGACAATTGGGAGAGCTGAGAAAACAGAAAGACAACCACTCTGGTGGTGGAGCTTACAATATGCTGACTATACCTCCTGTAGAGGGCTAAGATCCTCCCATAAAAAAGGGGGTGAACTGGCTTAGGATAAGTGGGAGAGCTGAGAAACCAGAAAAAACAACCTATTACAAGAGGTTTTGTGTTTTAGATTTGAAAGGTAGTTGGTTAATTCGTGTTCCTAGGGTTCTCTTTTAACCCCGATCTTATTTGGTGGTCGCACTGAAAAGAAAGGAATTCAAGGAAAGAAAAAGGAAGAGACAAAGACAAAAGGTAGTTTATGATTTAGGCTTTATTCACAGGTTATAGCCACCACATGGCAAGGAAATATCTCCCTGGCCAGTAGTAGTATCTAGACACAGGTAAGGCCTAAGTCAGAATGGCTGAGAGATTATCTTGGAAGTTGGAAGTGGGTCCTTTTCCTGCACATGCTCGAAGGGTTCTTCCAGTGAAGTTTCATGGAAGTTTTTTTTTTTTTTATTTGAATTTTATTTTAATCCCCACACAACCACTCTGGTGGTGAGGCTTACAATATGCTGACTATACCCCCTGTAAAAGGGTAAGATCCCCCCACCAAAAAACAGGGATGTCCTGGGTACTACACTAAACTGCTAGATACAGTTTAGTGTAATACCCAGGACACCCCTATATATGTATCAATGAATAGTTGGATACCTTTTTAGTTCAAATATAAATTCATTTCTGCATTTTTTTGCTATTAAAAGCTGTTAAAATTCTGTTTAAAAATTTACCTTGTGCCACATCCTGCTAGTGTGCAGGGTTTGGTAAATAATACTTAAATGAAAATAAAACATCTGTTTATATTCAGATATAATGGAGGCGTGTGATGTAATGGTTATCAATGTAAGAAATAAGCACAACGAGACGAGTTCAAATCCTGGAGGAGGCTTTTTACATTTCACATAGTGCTAATATCTAATTACTCTACCTACAGCTATGGCTAAATAGTCAAGCAAACTGGGCTCTTTAAACTTGGCTAGGTAACCAGTCTAGAAGAAGGAGAACTCTGAATTCAAACCTGTTAAACTCTGCTTACAAAATTGACCTTGTATCACATTCTGCTTGTGCAGAGGGGTTGGTAAATGTGTGTGTGTGTGTGTGTGTATATATATATATATATATATATATATATATATATATATGACGTGAGTCAAAAAAGTATCAAGATTTTTTGTACTTTTTGACACATCTTGTATTCTGAAAAAATACTGTTCCATCCATTTTTCATTTCTATCTTGGTAAATACAGCTTTAAACTTGGCAATTTTGTGACACCTTGTATTCTGAAAGAAATTAATGAATGGAAAGTTTTTGTTTTTTTTTAAGAATACAAGGTGTGTTAAAAAGTACAAAAATCTTGATACTTTTTTTGACAAATCTTGTATGTATGTGTGTGTGTGTATATATATATATATATATATATTAAATTTTAGATACACTAAAAGATGTACATAATACCTCTTGGCTAATGGGTTTGATAAATACCTACCTTTCCCAAGTATATTAGTCCACAAGTGAACATAACTGGAGAATAGTTTCTAAGAAAATTGACTTTGTCACATCCTGTTCATATTGCGGGGTTGATATATATATATTCTTTTTTGGGGTACCAGGTTTTTTGGTACAAGGTGATTCTAGGCTGGTCCTATTCTCTAACAGTAGTTTGTTGTAGAGTTCAGGTTCCGTATGAGAGTTCAATGCTTAATTTTTATAAACAAAGAAAATTTATTTGTGAATAAAAAGACCTTAATTACCATGGGTATTGTGATTATGGACCATTTCCACTCGTGGGTATCTGAGGCCCACCGAGCTTTGTCAGACTACGTTTTTATTTTATTCAGATTGGCAAATGGCCAAATTCACAAATATATATGTGAGCATGTTTAAATCCAAAGAAGGATAGCTCCAAATAATCAAAACTATTTTGTAGCATCACATAACAGCTGACAAGGTGTCATGGCCACCAAATTCAACAAGTTATCCAAGATATTTCCCATGAGTCATTGCAGCTGGGAGAAGTAAAAAGATACAGTTATTAATTGGAGAGTTCTTTTGAAACTTAAGTAGTTAGAATTGACAAACTTAGCAATAGTTTGACAAAATATTGTCATGGGAATATTTTTCTTGAGTTGCTTATGGAAATCTGCCATGTTTCTATCTATGTTTGGGTAGAGCAGGTGTTGATGCAGTCTCATTTTAAATATATATATATATATATATATATATATATATATTTACAAATAAATAAAATAAATAAATATATAAATAGATGAAAATGATAAAATTGAAATTGAATGAACAATGGTTATTACAACTATCACGACCTTCTGCATGGCATTAAAAAAAGAACACCACAAGACGCGTGTTTATAACATAAAATAAAATAACAACACAAAAAATGCGTCCATTTCTGAAAAACGTCTCTGAAGATAAAGTTTACTTTGAAATAGATAAGACTAAAAACATCTTTTTGTTTTTATTTTATATCCATTGTAATTGCCTTCCAATCATTAATATATAATAACATACTTAACAATGTTTCAAGCAAATTACCAATTACTATTATATATATATATATATATATATATATATGCATTTGTGGTTCTTTTTTGTATATTTCAGTAAGTAAAGTGAACTTTTCATGAAGAAGGAATCTTGTGTGTCTCTCTGTTCTTTAAAAAAAAGTTGTCTTCATCTTTATAGTGTATAAACACAACTTTCAGGCCACTGTAACCTCGGGTTCTGTTTTAGATGTTTTTTCTTTATTTATTATTTTACTTACCTTAAAATAAATTATCTTCAGATTATTACCTATGAATTCAAATGCAGTTTTGAAGCTGAATTGTTGCTGCTTCTTAAAGGGTGCCCCAAGCAGCATGAATGCCATCAGACTTATTGACAAAATTGTGATTAGATATAGAAAAATTAAATGGAAAAATTTACTCATCTAAAAACTGGAATTTCAAAATGTCGTAAAGAACATTATCACTCATCTAAAGACATTAATCTGACCAGGAACATGAAATGAGAAAGTCCACAAAATGCAGCACTGCCATGAATGCTAGCTGTTAAAATTCTAAAGTAAATAGTTTTTTGTTTTCATTTTATTATGAGTACATGTAATGTCAATGTGGAACTGAAAATGGTAAACATCCTTAATGTCGTGAATATGACATTGAGAAGATTATAGTAAGATCAGTTTATCTTAGTCATTTCATACTTTCGGTTTGGTCTATCCTCCTTTTTGGCTTTCTTTTTAGAACTTTTAAATGATTAGTTCTTTTTAGGTATTTTTTTCTTGATTTCAATAGCAACTGGCTAAGCACAACTAAGCAGTGTCCAAGACAGTTGGTATTTATGGGAATCAAGAATGGTCCATTCATGTATTTGGGTGATTCCATTCCTTGAGTTCTAATTGGCTGCTTGGTTTCAATGATGTTGAGTAGTTTCATAAATACCCTGTCATTCTGCAGTAGGGTTGCAACAAGATAGGTTCGTATTCAGTAACGACTACTTGTTGCTGTGTCTTACCAATTCGACAGTAATTGGAACTTAGCTTGATTATGATTGATGAGTTTA
>CM042137.1:120517683-120532683 GCA_023376005.1 Doryteuthis pealeii | reverse complement strand
CCCAGAGTCATCATCTGATGAAGCTTTGTTGGAAACAATATTGCTATGCAAACCACATTCATTGTATGAGTTTTTATTATATTAAATCATATAAAAAAATTATATATATATATATATATATATATATATATATATAAAAGGTTTTCTTTTTACATAGACATATAGGTTAAAATTCTTACATAGTTTGCTGGAGATCTCAATGTATGACAATTTTACAATTAATACAGAACAAGTATATACGCCTGCATTTAATAAATTACAGAATTATGGAATATTCCATTACATAATGTAACACTAAGCAAGGTAAACATAGATCCATTATTTATTGATACTACCTATGTCTAAAAAATTATTACACTCCATTTTCAGTTATATTCATACATAGGTGGGTAAATAGTAGAAGCATCCAAGGATCTTTAGCCTTGGTATGACAACCAGTGTAGGAGAAGTAAAAATCCTGATTTCAAACCACTGTAATTGTGGTTAATGTGATGGAGTGCAACATCCTAGTAAGCAATTTTGTTACATCCAGTACCACCCTGTTGGTGGGGGCAGAAGAATTCACCAACTGCACCTCTGCAGAGGGGTAAATTCCCCCCCCCAATAGACCACTTGTGGCTGTGGGTGTCAACCATGATGCTTAAGGATGAAATCATGGTGGCTGAGTAGTCTACAACATGCAACACTCGACTTTGTCCTTACTTAGGCTGGATGATCAATTGGTTGGACACATCAAGTCCTTGTACCTATATGATTGTCTCAACCTTATTGCCCTCATGGCAATCACTCAACCCTTTTTATCATATATGTGCTACTAGGTGGAACTCTACCTATGAGTTAAATAGAAAAAAATAAATTCAAAAAATGTGTTTTAAAAATTTTATTTTTGTAAAATACTTTGAGTCAAATACTCATCAAACATGAATAGAAGAAAACTTCTTTGCATAAAATAACCCAACAAGTGTTGACATGCAGTAAAATCCAATCATCCAACAATAACAGTATGTATTGTCATATCTATTGATAATGGAGATTATCTGTATTTCTGTCTGTAACAAAACTACGTCATAGCTCTACGTCACAATATTCTTATACTATATACACCCAAATTTAAGTAAGCAAGTTTAAAAATAAACAAATACCTATGATTTTGTGTAAATTGATGAGAAAATATTCAAAATAATTGTTTTATTATAACATGCATGCAACATTTTATTTGAGAAGGACGGGGCTCAGTTTTCATTTTCAATTTTTTTTTTTTACTCCTTTAATAATATGAGGATTTTGCTTACTTATGATACAAACCCTCTGACATTGAATTTTTAACTCCCACCCTCTCAGGCAATGTCTTTTCAAAAATTAATTTTTACGACGTCCGGAGGGTGTTTTCTGTTGCTAGTAACTATAATCCTTTGTGGCAAATTCATCGGACAGTCCACATGGTGTGATGGATAAATACTAGACAGTGACATCGTAGTGAGTTCAATCTCCAGTCACACTATTACATTCAATCTCAGACTAATACACTTGGGAAAAGTATAAACCCTTCATCCCTCCAGCTATCTGTTAAATAGTACCACTACTGTTCTTCTGTAAGGATGGCTTTGGCATTAAATTAGCCATGAAGGTTGATATGCCATTAAACAAATAAACCAAACCAGAAAATTACAGTAGAGTTATGCTGAAGGCACTGGTTCCCACTAGATCATGTAAGTTAAGCAGCAATGAGCCTGTTCAATACCTAACTGGGTGATCACTTAAGCAACAATTGGTACTGAAAGAAACCAGTCCTTTGTTTATCAAAAATAACTTGATTCAGCATTAACCCTTTATCTACGACTGCCATCCACAATAGCCATGTCTCAAATGGTTGACAATCTAGTAACGTATCATTGATACTTTACTACTGAAGAGAAATGTATGCATTAAATTCATTTCTCTTAACTCTAAACCATTTTCTAGGAGCTAACAATCTCGGGCGTGTTTGGAGGGTCCAGTATTTTGATCGTCGAGCAGTTTTGGGCGCCATGGTAGGTAAAGGGTCGAATGACCCAAAAAATAGTTGATATGCCTTAAAACAAAACTGAACAACAAAACCAGAAAACAAAATAATGTCCAACCTACTTATCAAAAATCGGGCAAGGGGGGATAACTCTCTCATCCCCAATTAACATGAAAGATAATATAGATGAGTCATATTTGTTGTTTACCTGCTAAATAAAACCTGAGCCATCTATCGATCTCTGATTCCCAAGCATTTCTTTTATCTTCTAAAACAAACATTATCAAATCACTGGCTCTTAAGAACATCACCAAGATTGTTGCTGTATGAAGCATGGTGTTTTTATTACAAACCACCATCTCAAAGGGGTTTCTGTTTACAAAAATATGTTTCCATTGCCATTGTTTCCACACATATCTCTTGATCTTTTGGGGGTAACGGTGGGCTGTCAGGAACGTTAATCTTCTATCACTGAACTGACCTCCTCTTCTTGGAGATCTATCAAAAAAGCCTTAATTATCTCAGCAATTTTTATAACAGAAAAAAATATTCTTTGTATTGGACTGAAGTTTTTTTTTTGGTTTTTTTATGTGATAATCATTTACATATTCTTTGTAAAGGAACATGAATAGATGTTGTTGGCTTTTTTTTTTCTTTTTTTTTTTTGACAGCATGTAATTTAGATATTAATATACTTACTGAATGAAAAACAATAATCCTTTCCTGGGAAAGTCAACATGAAAGCTGTAAGAAAAATACAGTTGATCCTCTACATTCACGAGGTGCAGAGGCACTAGGTCTACACCAAAGTAAATCCTCTACAAATATCTCTAACGTTCACCAGAAATGTAACTCTTAATAATATTTAGACCATATCTAACTGGTTCTAGGTAAATTCCATCATGGTAAATTCCACCAGAGTAAATATTAAAAAAAAACTCCCACCACAAAATTTCAAATCTGATATAATTTGGGAAAAAAGAAAAATAATAAAGGGGACATCTCCACACTCAACGGTAAGCCTCTATAGCCAGTAGATTGACGTATCTAGGTAGTAATATCACATCCCCAGAAAGCAATGTTAATGCATGCATAGGGAAGGCATGTTCTACTGTAAACAGATTATCAGTTATATTGAAGTCTGATCTCACTGACAAGGTAAAGCGATAATTCTTCCAAGCCGTAGTTGTATCAGTGCTACTTGTATGGCTGTACCACTTGGACCCTAATGAAGTGCCTGAAAAATAAACAAGATGTGAGCTGCATAAGAAGGCTCAAGGTGATCTTCAACAAATCATGGAAACAACACCCCAGAAGGAAGCAGCTATATGGCCACCTGCCCCTTATCACACAAACCATCCAAGTAAGCCAAAGAAGACATGCTGGACACTGCTAGAGAAGCAAGGACAAACTCATAAGTGACATCTTCCTATGGAAACCAACACATGGATATGCCAATGTGGGCCATCCAGCAAAGGTATACATAGACCAGCTCTGTGCGGATACTGGATGCTGCATAGAGGATCTCCCTAGGATGATGAATGATAGGGATGGTTTGTGAGAGATTATGGATATCCATCTTTTTAGCACATGATGATGATGATGATTTTTTTCATATCGAATGTGATAAATGTGTCAGCCATGGTCAAGGCTGTTAAAAAAAAAAAATCAAATGAAAGAAAGTTCACAAATGGTGATGCAACTGGTGAGCTCTCTTGTTGAAATAGTTGTAGCAGTAGATGGTTTGGTTTGTTTTATGGCATATCAAACCTTATCGGGTTATTTAATCCTGAAACAAATCATTTTGACAAAAGTTTCTGTTTCGAATTCTTAACCTCTTCAAATTGGTATAAATAATTTTCATTTACTTCGTTTGGTTTGTGGTAAAATAATCCTGTGGGTTATTTAATGCCAAAAACTGTAAAGTCATTGGGGCTGCCTAATGTCGGTATCAGCCAAACATTGAGGGAGTCTATCCCCTTTTCAATAGTGCTAGACCAAGGAGATTATTTTAGCATCTGAGGTGGAGCACTTCACCTACCATCAGCTCATCACTTTACTGCACAGATCCCTGTGCTACTCATACGCTGAGTTGGCGAGGGCTAGTATCGAACAAGGAACCTTGGGATTCTTAGCCAAACGCTCTACCCACTGAGCTAAATCGGCCCCTGTGTGAGATAGATATTGGTACTCAAGTTACCTTTACTGGTGTAATTTTTGTAGATGTATTTTATATCTGATTGATAATTTTTGATAGATTTTTATTTCTCTCAAGAAGGATAAAATTTCATCAATGTTAGTATTCAGTAGTAGAATTCACAGAGCAGTTCTTGCCAGTTTTGAGTACATTAAAATTATTTTTTTTTTTTTGGTGCTACTTAAGTAGGAGGTCTATTTGCGATACTTGGTTTACAGGCTTGTTTACTTGTTGTAGATTTCTTGCATTTAAATTAATGTTTACTTATTTAAAAGAATACTGTTGGCTAGGAAGTAATTTTATACTTATTTACTGACAAAAAAAAAGTAACTTAACTGTATAAACTGTAATTACCCTATCCTTAGGATATTGTTCGCTGGGAAATAATTGTATGCTCGTTTGCTGACAAAAAAAATTATCTTCCAGTATAAACTGCATTTACATGTTTTTTCTTATTTACTTTGGTGGAATTTACTCTGGTGGAACTTACCATGGAGAAATTTACCATGGTGGATTTTACGTCACGATTTAACATGTTGTTGTGATGGCATTCACCCTGGGTCAGTTGAGCTGACTCCAACCAATGAATTCACTGTATCCCGAATAAACGAGATAGTGAATTCATGAAAAGAGTAACAAGGGAATAGGAAATTCAAAAGTGATACCCATACCCTGCATGCATATCCTGGTCGGAGGAAGGATATGCTTTTGTTTGCTGCAAATTTTACACAGATGCAGTAACAAAAGCCATTGATTCCTGATGATATTGGGGATGCCCTTTGGATTTTCATCAGACCCCCTTTAACCAGGTTCTGACCCTAAAACCACTGGGTGATAGACCAATTCCCTTGAGAGGCCTTACCAGGAACTTGAGTGCCAGACAATGTAGCTCTGATACATTATCACCACCCTACCACAGTAAGGAGGTGTTGGACTTTAGGCTTGAATTTAACATGTGCAAAAAAACAAAACTATACATTGTACTACAACAGAAAGTGAAAGTAGATATACGATGCTGTGGATATACATAAACATAAAATTACTAGGACTGCTTTATGAACCTACCATATAATTACAGGCTGGTATTGTTATAATTTTTGTGGCTATTTTTGGGCTGCACTTTAGAGAGCACTTTACAGTGGAGATCTTTTGGTTGTTCCTTAGTGAAAAATCCTTGGTTGTTCCTCGGTGAAGAATCCTTGTGTTAAGCAGAGTCCTTGGTTGTTTGTCCATGTTGAATACATGCAAATGAACGGCTTTCAAGATTGGCAATTAAAGAGTTAACTAACTACATATTTGAGTGTGTTTATTGGCTGGCTTTAATCCACATGCTCACACAGATTCTATAAATTTAAGTGATGGGCTCCAGCACACCTTATATTAAAAAGATATTCAAACACATATTAATATACTTAACATTTCATTGTGATTGAAAAGTAACACTGACCTTTTCAGGAAGAAGCACATAACCGGACTGTGGAGAAACTCTTGAGACATGTACATATCTATTTTTCTCTTCATTGCTCTCTCGGCTGGGGTCTGAGAATACACCGACTGCAATCGGCTGGTCACGTCAAGCCCTAGCACCTATGATTTTCCCAACCCTATTACCCTTATGGCAAGCCCCAACCCCTTTTTATCATATGGGTGCTAGAAGGCGGTGGCTGTGGGTCTACATGTCCTGGGAATGACGTTAAACTCTATCTGATGCTGAGGTTCCAGTTTTGGAGATTTGGGGAATGTGGAGCACCCCTTCATCACCATTGCTCCCTGGTCCACTCTGACCCGGAGTGGTAGTACCTGTTAGGGTCCCATCTATGGGTTAAATAGAAAAATGTATTTATAAAAAAATTGTATTATCCATTAAGAATTGATTTATTTCAAAACTTTATCGGCATTAAATGACCCACTGAGGTTGATATGCCGTAAAACAAACCAAACCAAACACTGACTGCACCTCTACAAAGGGGTAGCCCCCCCCCCCAATGGGCAACCTGTTGGCCATGGGTGGTGACCCGTGATGCTTAAGCATGGAACCCGGGTGGCTGATTTTATATAGAAACCAATTAAAATATAATTAAAATAAGTGTAATCTTTTTATATGGGTTCTTATTTAATTTCATTATTCTTTCTAATTTTATATATTTCATTACATTAAAACTTAAATACTTATGCCCGGAGGAGGGCGCATATTCTTGCTAGTCTAGTTTATATTTATATTTATAGTAGACAATGCATAGCATGAGGATTTTTTCTCCTTTTTTTTTTTTTTTTTAAATCCTAAGATATGGAATTACATGCTTTATCTATTTAGGCAAAGATTTAAATAAATAAAAGCAAAAGTGCAGAAATAAAGAATAAATTTAAAACACAAAATGGATTGGGTGAACTCCGTAGCATCTGTCATTCGTATTCATCCACCAGAAATCTTTGAGAAATCTCCGGCAGTAAAAATCGCATTACTTCAAATCTTGCATTCATTATAAATGGATTATTAAGAAAATTGGACAGCACATTTCCGGAAAGAGCAAAGAAGTTGCACTTAAGAATACCAGTTTCCAATTTTTCCAAAGCATTGTTCGGAATGGAAAATTCATGTGGGTGGTTTCCACATGATTAGGTAATGAATTGGTCTGCAAAGGAATTTGGATGGAATATAAGTAACAAGAATTCCATTGTTTTCTGCCAATTAAGTGATTACAATTGGCAGGAAGATAAGTAGCCAGAAAATACCAAATCCACTTAGAAATTTAAAAGCTACATGCCTAAAATAGTGAGATTGCTAGCAAAGTAATCTTGCAATGCCCTGAAAGGGTTTCAATCCCTACGAAGTGCTCCATTTTTATAGCCTTCTGCCAAACTAAAACTAAATATATATATATATATATATATATATATATATATATATATAGTATGAACAAAAAGTAATAAGACAAACAGAAATATTTTTTATATATGTTATTTATTCTCAACTAGTTTCGACCTTAGGTCATCATCAAGAGAAAATTTCTTATTTGAAGAAATTGTTTTTAGATTTTTTGATACCGACTATAGGCTACTCCTACAAACTTTATCACTTATATATTTGTATTTATCAACCCCTCTGCACGAGTAGGATGTGAAACAAGGTCAATTTCTAAATCAGGGTTCAACAGGTTTGAATTCAGAGTTTTCATTATTACCAATTCCTAAAAACCTGAACAATCTGTTACATTCATAAGTATACAGTGAGCAACTGGCCTATTTGAATGCCACATTTTATTTTTGAAAATCCTCTTTTCTAAAATTTTGAAAGTGTCTGCAACCATTAGAATATTTGTGTATTTTCTTTTTAATTCTTATTCTTAATTTTTCTTTTAGTTAAGAGAAAGAAATTCCCATTAATCACTGTTCTCTGGTCAGGTGTTAGCCAATCATAACACAGCAATTATGTCTCTCGTACTCTGATTGCGTGTATTGGCTGATAAAATATTCAGCCATTTCACTGTGGTAATATTACTCTTGAGCTTTTTAAAAATTGGTAAATCGTGTGTGAGAAACTTGAGAGTTAATTAGAAATAAAAGAAGTTTGTTACCCTCAGTTAAAAATGATTCTCATAATCAGTGACTGTCAAAGAAAAATGTGAGACGGAATCGGTTCAGATTTTATGGAAAACATTAATATTCTATAAAATTAAAAACATTGTTTATATAAATTTTTTTCTTAAGCTGCAAGAACGATGTCTTGAACAAACTTTTTAAGAAAAGGGGCAGTCAGCTAGGGCTTTAGAATACACCGACTGCACCTCTGCAGAGGGTTAAGACCCCCATCTCCCACTGGGGCCACCAGGATTTACATTTTTGCATTCCATCTTGGGCGATTTGGACAGTCTCATTTTTAACCAGAGGGTGTTGCAAGATGACAACGGTCAGAATATTAAGGAACAAGAATATTAATATATATATATGTTTTTATATAGTAAACATATCATTTCTTCTTCAACATAAAACATTAGAATAATCTGAGCAGGTTAATTCTAAGTATCAGAGCCTAATACAGTGGTCACCAAACGCCGGATTCAACCTGTAAAGGCATTTTATCATGCCCACCAATGGTACTTGAATTTGTTTTTCTCAGAGCTTTTGTTCTGGCTAGCAAGTATTGAACACAATAATAATGTGGCCCCCACTCATTATTTTTTTTAATTATCCGGCCCACTGAGAAAAAAGTTTGGTGATTCCTGGCCTAATACATTATAACTTATTGTCCTAGTAACTAGCACAATAATTGTTTCACACCAAAATAAATTGATTATAAAATGATATACACTGAGAAATTGGTTCACACTTAATGATATTACTTATCATATATTATTATCATATAACAGGATATAATGAAATACTAGACAATCTATAAACTCATTTGGTTTCCTTTGTAGTAGATTATGACAATATCTACTTAGGAAGGAGTAAAAGATTCTAACTTGCTTTTCATAGATAACAACCATCCATGATAATATTGGTGCATCTATTTAGGAAGGAGTGAAGGATTCTAATTAACATTTTATAGTAAATAGCTGTCCATGATGATACTTCTGTTTAGGAAGAAGTAAAGGATTCTAATTTGCGTTTCATAGATAACAGCCATCCATGATAATATCGGTGCATCTATTTAGAAAGGAGTGAATAATTATAATTTGGATTTCATAAATAATAGCTATCTATATTAATATCTGTTAATATCGGTGCTTCTATGTAGAAAGGAGTGAAGGATTCTTATTAGCCTTTCAGAGTCAACAGCAATCTATGATGATATTGATGCTTCTATTTAGGAAGGAGTGAAGGATTCTAATTAGCATTTTATAGTTGACAGTGGTCCATGAGGATATTGTTACATCTATTTATGAAGGATTTTAAGGCTTATATTATTGTTATGTCTTTTACATAAAACATTTCAGTGATTACAAAATGATGTTTAGCATGAATGCAGACCTCTATAAAATTATCATTTAGTTGCAATTTGGTCTGGAAGTTGCTTTATTCTCTGCTTTATCTTAATTGCATTGCTCTTATGAAAATCCTGCTATGATGTGCAGTTTTTAGTAATTTTTTAAGCAATGTTTAACAGGTTTGAATTCAGAATTTTTTTTCCTCCTCCTATCCTTGTGACCATACCAAGGTTAAAGATCCCAGTCTGCCTTATTATTTACCCATAGCTGAAGGGAGAATAATTGGATGCATACAATCATGTATATAAGCCAAAAGAGAAATTTAGTATGATGGACCTGTGAACTCGGTGACATCCCATTATAACAGCTGTCCATGATGATAGTGATGCTTCTGTTTACAAAAGAATGAAAGATTTTAATTAGCATTTCATTGTTATCTGTTTTATATGGATATAATTGATTCTTTGATAAATATCAAAGACTGCGTTTCTTTAGAACTCTTTTGAAAATGGTAATCTTTTTACCGAATGAAAAGAAACCATACCCCAGTTTATCAATATTCTAAATCTAATGCCAAAAAATAATGAAATTTAATAATTACATCATTTTATTTTTGCAGCCTCCAACATCAACATTTTTTTTTAATTAATCTATTCAAACCATGTATTTATCAGATTTTTAATATTTCAGTTGATGCTTAAAAGGGGTTTGTTATTATTATCTTTATTATTATTATCATTATTATTATTATTAATACTCATTATAAACCTTTTTTGTTTTTTTAACTTTATTTATTCTTATTATACCCCCACCTTGTGTGTGTCCTTTTTTTTATTTTTTGCATAACCGCAACCACTTTGTCTTGCCGTGAATCTGGACTGCACTCTCCTCGCCACCCCCACTTTTGTAAACGGTCACACTTTTCTTCAGTTTCCTCCTTGCATTTAATTCATATTGCATCAACCAACCCTCAGCATCTTTTCTGTCTGCAAACAAACCGTTCCTTCTTGGCACATATTTTCTGCATCTTTTATTAATTCATTAGGTAACATTGTCTTGCAACTAGCAGAACAAAAAGTACCTCCAAAATTAACAATGAAGAACTATTGTGTCTATCCTTATCTGAACTGTGAAAACGTCACCATAGTCTAACATACTAGTGTGTATTTTTAGTCACATTTTTTTTTGTTCTCTATGCTTACTAATTTTGACTTGTTTCTTTACAATTAAGGAATATTATTCTATATAATGACTAATACCAAGACTACCATTTCTGGACAGCTGTTAGTGCCAAGGCCACTGAATACATTTTTATTAGTAAAGTACCAGGATGGGCAGAAAAGTTAATTTTAAAAAATCATATCTACCATTGACGACATTTTTTTTACCAGAGGGATCCAAACACTGAAAAAGCAATTGAAGAAATAAGTGGGCTACAAGGGGGACTATTAAAAAAAAGAAATAAACCTCAATTTGGTCATATTTCATGCGAGTATCTTGGTCAGCCTATGAACTTTTCAGCCAACCCTCATATTCAAATCTACCATTATTTTCATTTAAGATCATCTTTGATTGGATTAAAAATAATTTTTTCCAAACCTATATTTGATTAGTTTTCACAAAAGAATATTTATCAATTTGATTTTTATTTTCAATTGTTTCCTTCTCTTTCCATGAAAACAATTTAAAGTGAGTAGCCATCTTAATTAAATGTTTTGGGGATAAATTCTTGAACAACCAGCAATGAGTATTATTAGGATTATTTGGACTATTGTCCTCATCTTTATTGTTATCTGTACAACGTTTTCTGGATGGTTCCCGATTATGACAAGAAGGTTCCCAAGTCCGACAATAAATACCTGAAGAAGATCGGAGGGCATATCATCCGAAACATTGTATAGATAACAATAAAGATGAGGACAATAGTTCAAAAAATGCTAATAATACTAATTATCAAGCCTACTCTCAAAAATTCAGAGAAACCGTCAATGATAATTTTAGTAAGCTAAGCTTTCATCACAAAGACAATCATTTTGTGGATGATGGCATTGTAGATCTGTTGTAACCTAACAAAGATTACTAAATGAGAAATAACCAAACAGAGGTTAGAAATTAAATGGAATCATTATAACATTAACAAAATACAATACTCACCAGCATCATGGAGAAGGTAAACCACTGCTAGTGATATAAGACAACTTAGCATAATACTCCTGTATGAGGATTGGGACATACCCCATTAATGTTCATAGGTAAGGTGTATAACAAGATCAGAAATGAATAAGCTTCTGCTAGGTTTGAACTCTCATCCATTGAAAAGTCAGAAAGAATTAGCCAAAACATACTAAGAACAACAGCTAGAATTGTAAAGGGTAACATTTGAATGGTAATAAAAAGCAGCAGAAATTAATAATTAAGCCATTGCTTCATCTAAGAAATTCAAAGAATTGTAAAATTGTATATTGCTGTATATAAAATCCCACATTTCATAAAATATTTAACCTCAATCCTGGTTGTTCTTAAAATTCCTCATTTAACACTAAAATTATTTGTTTAACCCTTTATCTACTGGTGCACCCAAACTACCTGATGATCAAAATACCAGACCCCACCCCCCAAAAAAAACGCCCGAGATCGTCAACTCTTAGAAAATGATTTAAATGAATACATTCAGTAGTAAAGTATCAGTGATATGATACTAGCTTGTCAACCATTTAACCACACTATTGTGGAAGGCAGTGGTAGATAAAGGGTTAATGCAATAAAAACATGATTAAATGTTCCTATTTTATTGTCTACTTAAAAAAAGTGAGAGGGTATAATATTATTTTCTTATTTTCTGAATTATTAAAAAAATATCAATTATTTGAAATAAAAAGTTTATCTCCAGGATTCTTAAACAAAAACTTGTGTCTTGGTATTAGTTTCATTTGCAGAATAATGAATTCATTAATTTTTATTTTTAATTTCTTATTCTGATAAATGAATGAGTTTTATTAATGAAAAAGGTTTTTAAAAAAGGGTTCAATGTTTGAATGGTATCATATTGTGAAATAGACTTTTTAAAAAAAACTTTTCATTGATGTCAAGAAATTCTTTGCAGAAACTTTAAAGACGAATATTTGCTGAGAAAATTCCTGAGGTTATCTCCCATAGATTATAACTTTGGCCATTTGATCAGATAATCTCTTCTGTTCATTTCCATTAGAGAATTAGAAAGTAATCTTGATTAATTCTTATTACTTAAAAGATGTCAGTTTTCCTTAATCTCTGCTTCTTTGTATCTAAAATATTTTCCGTATAAACAATCCGGAGATATTCTTAATCTCTTGAAATTCATTTAGTAATAACACTTTTTAAGAATTATCTAGACAACTGAACTTGTTTTTGTTATTAAAATATTTCAACCAGTACATTCTCTGCTCTACTTCAGGTTTAATTTATGCACCTCCATTGGAAAAACGAACCATTTCTAGTCTCTTTCATCAGAACATAAAGCAAACTTAATATAGGATTGGTTGGTTGGTTGGTTTTAGGGAGCATATTTAGTTGATTCCTCACTCACCAAGGTCCAATATTAACATTAGTATATCTATGATATACTAACGCTGAATAAAAAGAAGGAAAGATAAGATCTTTTAATACATAGAGTATTGACAAGATGACACAAATGTGTACCAACAGATGAAATGTGCTCGAATGTGGAGTACCCCTTCATCACCATTACTCCTAGGTCCACTCTGACCTGGAATGATAGTACCTGCTAGGGTCCCATCTATGGGTTAAATAGATCAAAATGAGTTCTAAAAAAATGTGTTTAAAATGAAATTGAGTACCCATTAAGAATAAATAAAACAAAATGTCTTTGGAATAAAATGGACATGTCATAAAATCCAACCAACGAACAGAAGGTTCATACCTTTCCACGGGTAGTGAACATAATAGTGAGACTGGAGTTTGAATCTGTGCTAATCAGACTTAAACCTGAAGATGACCAGAGAATGTACTGGTCAAAACATTATGTGAACAACAAAAACAAGGTGACTTATTGTCTTCATTATTTTTGGAAGAAAAAAGTTAATATTAAAAACTTTTCTTTTTTTTTTACTTATTTTTATTCGATAAACCAAATGTTTTGACTAATATTTCTTTGTCAATATCATAAAGTTGCTTATTTAAATCATTGAAAAAGAAAATAATTGTGATATGATCTGATATTCATAATAATGATATTCATAATAATGATATTTATGATATTCACTGGTACCTTGACTTATGAGTTACCCCAATTTAGGCGTTAGATGTCACTCAGTCAATTTTTTGCTTTTTGTTGAGAGCTAAAATTTGAGAAACAAGTGAGCTTCACATACACATTTGTAAATAGGTTCACTAAAAACATTTAAGTTTCAAATTTATTATGCCAAAGAAAAATATTTTTTTTAAATAAATAAACATTAAAACATATTAAGGCACATAATTCATCACATTCTATTTTTGATATTTTATATACAATAGTGCTATTTTTATAACTTTAAAAAAAGTAACAAAAATATTAGGGTGT
The DNA here is from genome assembly GCA_023376005.1 of Doryteuthis pealeii. NCBI lineage: Eukaryota > Metazoa > Mollusca > Cephalopoda > Myopsida > Loliginidae > Doryteuthis > Doryteuthis pealeii. Next base: position 120,518,995 of record CM042137.1, on the reverse strand, counting down.
TTTTTGTTTTGTGGGGGGGGGACAGATTATTGGTGTTTCAGTTTATTTCAAAGGGGAGAATTGATTTGATATACGAGTAAATTGAGTATGAGAATGAATTAAAATCATAAATCAAGATACCACTGTTGTAGAGTCACAGAAATTCTTTAGATGTGTAAATAAGATATTCATTTGCATTAAGATCTAAAAAAAAAAGAAGAATTTTGATGCACTATATATATATATATATATATATATATATATATATATATATATTGCATAGTGTGAATCTTCTGATGTATTTAATTAGCTTCATAAAAGGTAACCATGAGGGAGTAATAATATATATATATATATATATATATATATATATATGAAATTTAACATTTTGAAAAAACATATGATGTTTGTTATGTAATTGCTGACAGATCTGTTTTGACAATTACATAACAAACATCATATGTTTTTTCAAAATGTTAAATTTCATACTGTCGGATTAATTTCCATCTATTTTTCATATATATATATATATATATATATATATATATTATTACTCCCTCATGGTTACCTTTTATGAAGCTAATTAAATGCATCAGAAGATTCACCATGAATTCAAATATGAAACTGGCCTCAAATTCTTTTGGTCACATAAGATAAACCCTCCAAAAGATATGTCTTTCTTCCATTTTTTTAATCATTTTATGACAATCCAAAAAGAAACAATGAAAATATCTGGTTCAATGAATCAATTTAACTATTTCATTTTATTTTAATATTTTCATTCTTTATTTTTCACCATGTGTAGATAATGATTATATCTTAAAGTAATAAAATAAAATCCAGATGTTTTAAAATTTTCTTAAAAAGTCTTTTTCACACTGTGGTAATATTTAAACAGTGACAACAACTAATAACCAATGAAAACTAATCAAATCATAATCAATGCCTGATCTTCCGTTCACAGAGTGCGATAAACACAAGTTTGGTAGTGGATGCAATCAGTCATGTAATGCGAATTGTCTCAACCAGACGTGTAACCACATAAATGGCCGATGCCGAAATGGATGTCTTCCAGGCTATGAAGGTCGTCGCTGTAACTCAAGTGAGTTTGGATTCCTTCTCCAGGAGAAGAACAAACCCTGCCCCCCTCCTCCTCCTCCAGAGGTCCAAAAGTCTGTCCTTTGGTCCTACTTCTGAATCATCTATCTGTCTGTCCGTTCATCCATCCATCCTTGCGTTTGTGTATTCGTTTGTCCCTTTTCCTGTTTGTCCACCTATCTATAATACCTTGATGACCACTTCAGTTGATGAGACCTGTGCTGTGATACTTTCA
>CM042137.1:120372683-120512683 GCA_023376005.1 Doryteuthis pealeii | reverse complement strand
AATATAAAATTTTATTTCTTCATCGCCAGAAGAGTTCATAATCTAATTCCTTGCGTTACCATAACAACAGATTATTTTCATTATTCCATCATGATACGAGCTTATTTGACTGTCAAATGGAAAGCCATATGCCAATGTTCAACCTGAATGGTTAGATATCTGTCCCTTAAGCGCATCCAATATAAATGAATCTTAATGCAGTTCTTTTTGCTTCCATCAATACATGCATATATGCATGTACCTTTTAGGTGTTGTATATTTTTACCTATTTCCATTCATTAACACACATATATATGTATATGTATGTATGTATATATATATATATATATATATGCTCCCAAAACCCAGTAGAGCTTAATTGAATTATCATTCATTAACACACATATATGTGTGTGTGTGTATAATATATATATATTATATATATATATATATATATATATATGTTCCCAAAACCAGTAGAGTTTAATTGAACAATCACCACTTAGCATAAGGCACTACTCGTCTGTTGTTTACAGACTTAAGTTCTCTGGTAATTGTAAACATGCATCTAAAGAAGTATGTATTAATCAAGTGTTCACTTATTACTGATAGTTACCAATGGCAGAGACGGTAAGGAGCCAAACTGACGAAAATTCAGTCGGGTTTCACTCCCGGCTAGAAGTAGCTTTTAAGTCTAGCCACACTGATGAGACATTAACATAGAAACACTTTGTCTGTCGATGACTATATATATATATATATATATATATATATATATATATGGTGATTGTCATTTCTTCACAGAAGAAGTCCATTTCTACAAAGTTCAGTTGTGAGCATGCAAGTGGCTCAGAAGTCCAGATTTGCTTTTATACGTCCTGTTACATAAAAGACAAGTGAGACCCCTGCATTTCACTTGTGCACACACGTTTTTCACGTCATTGTCTTTCACCATGGAACCACATATGACTCAAAAGACCAGCTCATGACAGTCAAGCCCTGCCACACACACTACATATATGGTCAGGCTTGCATGTAGGAAATGTATCCAGGACCTTGAGATGCATTGCCATATATATATATATATATATATATATATATATATATATATTTTAGCATTTTTTCTTTATACATGTTTGGTTTAACACGGCAGACATTTCATGTCTGATGAGTTTCTTTTCAATCTTTTCCAATTGTCTGGCCAGTTTGTTTTTAATGTCTGGTTGGAGTTGGTTAATGAATCCACCAAAGCTTCTATCCCAAGTACTTTCAGCACTACTTAGAGCCATTGTCAGGTGTAGAGTAGTATATATATATATATATATATATAAAATTTTGTAGTTACCAAGCACTTTTGCTTTTTCCTTATGAAACTGTCAAATTTCTCCCGAACACCCTGTATATATATATATATATATATATATATATATATATAGTAATAGTAGTAGAGGAAAAGCATTAAGAGTCTACCATGATTTCAATCCCAATGATTTCATCAAGACCCTACCCGATACTTAATTAGGTCAATGTAATTCCTAAGTTTAACAGAGATAAACTTCTTTTAATGTTTTTAACATATTGAGCACTTTTGGATAATTTACATATGCCACTGCAACAGAAAGGTTAAAGCGGCAACTGGATACGATGTATACATATCTGACAGTTTCTTGCCTATTCTTTAGACTAAATGGAGAAATTTGTGTAGCAGCATTTTTGATATACACTTTTTGGTCCTTTAATGAGGGGAGTAGGTAACAGAATACTGTAATTAATTAAATAACTGTATCCAAGTAAACTTCATGCTACACATAGCAGCTGACCAATCAAAATCCAGTCCTCGTCGTAGGAAATGGAATTTCTTGGAATTTTTTAGATGAGGCTTGATAATTAGTATTATTTGGATTATTCAGACAATTGTTCTCATCTTCATTGTTATCTGTACAACATTTTAGTCGATGTACCCTTGATCATGTATTTCTTGTCGGACTCAGGAACCTTCTTGAACTTAGAACCTACTTGTTGTAATCGGGAACCATCATACTGTGTTAATTATTATTCTAAGGTACTGTTGCCTTGACCAAGATTGAACCTGCAGCATAGAAATCACTGTCACTTATAACTGTCTTAATCCGACACCTATATCCACTGCGCTATGTATCCAATTGAAGGAAATAGGATTGGCAATTTTATTTCAAACCCTTGATTAACTTCATGCTAATTCCCTTTAGAAAGGCATGTATCTATCCGTTCTCTCCCAGGCTATGGTAAATAGTAAGGCAGACAGGGTTCTTTAGCTAGTTGCATATTGGATAATTTATGAGGAAGTGTCCTGGTCTCCTGCCTCAAAAATTGCTACCCGGTCACTATCAAAATACAACCCCAGCTCATCGTAATTCTTGTTTATTTATCATAATTTGTCGTAATTCTTGTTTAGATAGGAAGATTTTCGACAAGTAAATGTATTTGGGGGGGGGGTCGCATCTTTTTTTGTCGTAATTCTTGTTTATTCAAACTAAAAACAAGACATTAAACAAACATGAATTTAAAAAATCTCAGTATTTAAAATAATATAGATAAATATGAACAAATTGAGATAAATATGAAGATGGATAGTTTTGAATAGACTGAGCTGGGTCATTATTTTAATAGTCACTGGGACGTACTTCCTCATAAATTACCGCATATTGCTCTACCTAAAAAGTAATGAGCCTTTTAGTAGTGTTAGTCTAGGAGGAAAGAAATTCTGATGTCAAACCAGCTGTACTCCACTTAAAAATTGGGGAAAGACCCCATGGTTTAGTAGCTAATGTGTTGGATGGTAAAATTGTAGAAAGCAAGTTCGAACTCCAGCTACTACATTCACTCCTGGTGGAGGTGTGTGGTGTAATGGTTACCATAATAGGAAATGGACACAGCGAGACGAGTTCAAATCCTTGATGAGGTATGTATACAACTATTCTCACTCCAGCTACAGGTAAATAGTAGGGCAGACTTTAACCTTGATTTGATAACCAGTCTAGAAGTATGAAAACTCTGAATTCATATCTGCTGAAAAAATTGACTCTGTGTCTCATCCTGCTCATGTAGAGAGGTTGGTAAATATGTATTACATTCACTCTTGGAGTAATACCCTTGGGAAAGGTATGAACCCTCTCATCCTTCCAGGAATAGGCTAATTAGTACTGTTATTGTTTTTCTTCAAGGATGGGTTTGGCATTAAATAACCCACAATGGTTGGTATGCCATTAGACAAAAAATCAAACCAAACTATTGGAAAATTAACGTTGTGTTGGAAGCGGAACAAATACATACATTTACATGTCTTTCTGTATTATTTCACATGCATGTTGATGCATATATATATATATATATATATAAATACACATTGACAAAGTTTTACATAATCAATTTGTATTTATGCAAAGAGGCATGTGCACTATATATATATATATGTGTACACACACACACACACACACACACACCCTTTGCACAAGCTGGATGTGACACAAGGTCAATTTCTTAAGAGTTTTCCTTCTCCTACAGTGGTTACCTAGCCAAGGTTAAAGACCCAATCTGTTCAACTATTTATCCATATCTGGAGGGAGAGTAGTTGGATACATACCTTTCCATAGGTATTAGCACTATGTGAAATGCAAACAGTCTCACCCAAGATTTGAACTCAGCTCGTTGAGTCCATTTCCTATGACTCTAACCATTGCACCACGTGTCTCCATATAAAAGACCACACACACACACACACTATATATATATATATATATATATATATATATATATAATATATATATATATTATCAAAATATATACATATTTATATATATATTTCTTCCATTATTTCTTATGCACATGCTCTTATAAGCATAAATCTCCTTGAAGAAGAAAAAAAGAATTTATCACTTTTCAGTGGATCCATTCTTTCTTATGTTTTTTCTTTCTTTTTGCCACTTCTGAATGGCCTCTCGGATTTCCAAGAATAAAAGACGCTCCATTTTTTTTTTCTTTTTTCATATTCTTCTTCATCAGCCTAACTTTCTTTCTGTCCATTCTCTATCAGGCAGAACTGGCGCCAACCCAAGAATATATCCAATGTGATTCCTGTGTTGCATTCTCCTTCGTTCTTTGTCTTATATGCAAATAGAAAAGTCCAGTAAACAAACTCACCCCTTCAATGAGAAATAAACAATACAAACAAAAAAAAATGTATAAATGAAAAAAATAAAAAGAGGAAAGGATTAAAATCAGAACAGATAAATTTTTCCCGACAATCTCTCATCTCTCATATATAAAATGTGTATGTGCACACTATATATATATATATATATATATATATATATATATACACACACACATATGTGCATATATATATATATATATATATATACACACACACATATGTGCAATATATATATATATATTTACACACACACATATGTGCAATATATATATATATATAATATATATAATATATATATACACACACACATAAATGTGCATTATATATATATACACATAAATATTATATATATATACACATAAATGTGCATTTTATATATATATATATATATATACACACGTTCCTTTTATCTATTTATATATACATAAATATAAGATGCACATGTGTGTATATATATATATATATATATATATATATATAATATACACAGTTGCATCTTATAATATATATATATAAATATACACAGTTGCATCTTATATATATATATATATATATATATATATATATACACACATTATATATATATATATATATATATATATACACATTGCATCTTATAATATATGTATACAACATACACACACTTGCATCCCATATATATATAAATATATATATATAGTATACACACACTTGCATCATATATATATATATATATATATATATATATATATATATATATACACATACACACACTTGCATCTCATATATATATATAAATATATATATGCACACACACAGACACACATATATACACCTGCATTTTACATGTACATATAAATAATGAATCATTTTCTTTTTGACTTATCTTTTAATTTTGGCTTATTACATTTTCTTTTTGCATTCAACCATTTGCCATTAAAGCTGATACCACAGTTAAACCACTTGTCAATAGAAACGAATGAAAACTGAAAACAGTCCGATCCATTTTTAAGAATTCTTAATCCTGGTTCCTCCACCAGAATCTTTTTTAGATAGCACTTTCAAAATGAGGAGATAGTTTGGCAGGAAAAACTTTATAGTTGCATCAACAATTTATGTGTCAATTTTTAAGCAAAATAAGATTTTCTTGATTTCCTCGACTGATTACCATACGAAGGCTAAAGAGACCAGTCTCTCCTTATTTACTCATATCTGAAGGGAGAACATATGATTTCATGCCTTTCTAAGGTGAATTAGCACAAAGTGAAACCTGAACAGTTTAGTTTAGGATTTGAACTTAAGCCACTAAGTTCAGTTCCTAATGTTATATACCACTTCAGCTGTTGTGTACATAATGGGGAAGAGGGTTCTATTTTGCCAACTGGCCATCTTTTTGGGGGTTCATTTCCTTCATCTCTTCTCCTGGTTAATAAGGGCTTCTTTTGTACTGGCTCCGGTTATGGTTGGCATTCATTTTTAAATGCTGAACGAAAAACTTAGTTTATTTTTCCTTAGACGTCTTTATTACCTGAAAGCCCAAAAGGATTCAACCGCACGGTGTGAAGTTGGCTTACTTATGAACAGATGACTATTGCATCTGGTCCCATCAACTAACTGAAAAATTCTGACTACTCTAACTCAGTTCCCTTCACACGGTTTGCCTTTAGCCAATGAGAAATCAACAACTAGGTCAGTGAAAGGTGAACTGCTGTCAATCACTTCTATATTGATTATCCTATAATTCAATGCTTACTTTCCATTTATGAATAACGTTATTTAAATTTTATTACAATACAGTACATAAATCGTAGGCAACCCACGAATTAAGTAACACTAAAATGATAATTGTTATGCCATGTACCTTCATGTTTTGTTAGTGGCCTAGTGGTTCTTAGATAATAAGGCAGTCAGTAATATTTTGTTGTTATTGTTGCCTGCAAGGTCAAATTTTTAGGTGGAGTAAAGCTGGTTTGATTCAAAGTTTTTCCTTCTCCTAGACTGGTTGCCTAACTAAATCGAAAATATCCAGTTTTCCCTAGATCTAGAAAACAAAAAAAAACAAACTAAGAAACCATTTAGGATATTGGCTATCAAGGCATACAGTTTTGCATAGAAACACTTTGTTTATTAAAATGTTTACTATTAAGGCATTTAGCGCACCAAGTGTCACACTATAAGTCAGTGTGACAAAAATTATAGCTTTTTAGAAGGCCTTTTGTTTTTAAGTAAAACGAATTGTTTGGTTCTTCTACTAATGTTTGGTTAGTTGGTTGGCATATTAAACCCTTGTGGGTTATTTAATGTCAAATGTTGGTTTTTTTTTTTTTTTTTTTTTTTTAGGGCAGGTGGTGTATGTATGATATGTAAGAAAATAGTTAATGTTAAGTATTTTGTTTATCAACTATGTTGGTTAGTTGGGGAAGAGATGGATTCATGCATTCCCAAGGGCATTAGCAAGAATTGAAATGCAAACAACTTTGTCCAGGATTCAAAAATGGGTTGTTGATACAATTTTCTATGACAATAGCAATTACAATAAGCCCATCTTAATATATATAAATGAATATGTGTGGTGTAATTGTTAGTCATAGGAAATCCTAGATGAGACTGTTTTAATTTCACATAGTACCCTTGGGAAAGATATGTATCTATGTACTCTCCTCCAGCTATGGGTAAATAGTAGGGCAGACTGGGCTCTTTAACCTTGGTAAGGAAACCAGTCTAGGATAAGGAAAACTCTGAATTCAAACCTGTTAAACTTTGCTGCATCTTACTTGTGAGGAGTTGGGCAGATATATATATATATATATTACTCGTCTGTTGTTTACAGACTCGAGTTCTCTAGGTGATCCTAACATCTAGCAATGTATGTATTTACCAGTTAAAATGTTCACCTCTTACTGACAGCCACGGTCTACCGAGAGGGAAGAGGTTGGATAGCTGAAAACTCTCAGGTTTCGCTCTTGACTAGATGTAGTTAAGTCTAGCCACACTGATGAGACATAAACGTCGAAACACGTTGTCTGTCTATATATATATATATATATATTATAATATATTATAATAATACTCAATAATAACCTACTCGAGTTTCACCATAAGGATCTTCAGGATTAAATCCACTGGATTAATCAAGATATTGATTAATTTCAGTCGATTGCACATGTGTATTTTATTGCAATGACAGTTGGTTATAGATCCATTGTCAACCAACCATCATCACAATAAAATAAACACGTGCAATCGACTGCAATTAATCAATATCTTGATTAATCCAGAGCATTTAACCTTGAAGATCCTAATGGTGAAACTCGAGTACTATTATTATAATAAATTTGCTCTACTCACGTATTAAGCACTTTGTATTTGTAATATTGCTGTCTTATCATTGTGAAACTTGCATCAACTAAATATTGTGACCATTTTCACCGGTAAATCACCTTTTCCACAAATACAATATATATATATATATATATATATATATATATATATATATATATGAGAAAGAATGAATAAAGAAAGAAAGAAATAGTGGATAATAAAAGATGAATTTAATCAATATCACTTACACATGTGTTTCGGTCAGTTCATCTGTGTGAAAATATTTCGCACACAGAGAAATCAACCTTCATCAGAGTGAAATTTTATTTTGAATCAAAATTTTATTTTGAATCAATTTTTCATTAAAAATAAAATTTCACTCTGATGAAGGCCGAATCTTCTCTGTGTGTGAAATATTTTCACACTGATGAACTGACCGAAACACATGTGTAAGTGATATTGATTAAATTCATCTTTTATTATCCACTCTATTTCTTTCTTTTCTTTATTCATTCTTCCTCATATTGTCGGATTCATTTCCAATTTCCATTTTTTACATACATACATATATATATATATATATATATATATAAAGTTAGGTGACATAGATGACAAAATGTAGGTCATCATCTCTTGAGTGGTACTCTGAATCTAGATGAGGATATTGCAATAAATCTTTCAATAATTAATAAAGCATTTCATTAAATCTTTATTACTGCAATAAAAATTAGTTTTTCATATTTTATTATTTAGAAAAGATCTTGTGATTTCTACAGTTATTTTGTTTTCAGTTAGACTTTTTTTTCATCTCTGTTGGTTTACACATTTTTATAAAGATTTTGATAAAACTAGTTCATTTCCTTCAGGAAGATAGTATTAGGCTTTTGTTAAAAATAGATATTGCTATAAAATTTGAGTTAAAACACAATTATCATTATTAAGCTTTGCTTTGAATTACATATTTACCAACACCTTTGCACAACCACCCTGTTGGCTGGGGAATTAGAATACACCAACTGCACCTCTGCAGAGGGGTAATACTCCCCCAATGGGGCTGCCTGTTGATTATGGGTGATGACCCGTGATGCTTAAGGATGGAATCCAGGTGGCTGTGCAGTCCATGATATGCAACACTCCACTTAAGCCCTTACTTGGGCTAGCTGGGCAGTTGGAGAGGCCCCCTCCAATCAATCGGCTGGTCATGTCAAGCCCTAGCACCTTTATGATTGCCTCAACCCTATTGCCCTCATGGCAAGCTCCAACTCCTTTTTATCATATGTGTGCTAGAAGGCAGTGACTGAGGGTCTACATGTCCTTGGAATGACGTTAAACTCTATCTGATGGTGAGGTTCTAGTTTTGGAGGTTTGGGGAATGTGGAGCACCCCTTCATCACCATTGCTCCCTGGTCCCCTCTGGCCCGGAGTGGTAGTACCTGTTAGGGTCCCATCTTTGGGTTGAATAGAAAAACATGAGTTGATAGACAAAATTGTATTATGCATTAGGAATGAATTTATTTCACAACTTCATATTTTTTAATGATCCACCGAGGTTGATATGCCATAAAACAAACCAAACCAAAACACAATTTTATCTTATAATGTTTATACACAAAAATAATAGGAATAAAAGATATATTTAAGAACAGATGAATGAATTACAAAAATAAACGATTTACAAATGGATTTTACATGCCTTCCTCTTTGTGAAATCTTTAAATAATTCATCAAAGTCAATTTTATCTGCTGCAAGGTCATGCTCTAGCGCTAGCAAAAAAGGGGTTGACTCCTTTACTGTCTGGCTGTTACAGACAATAGGCTACTCTGTCAACAAGACTGATACTCGGTCAGTGGTCCTCAATATATTTGTCTAACTGCATTATCTGCAGCTTTGTAGAGTAAACTGGGATATTACTACACAGTACAAGATCTGCCTTGGAATCTCAAGGTTTCAGGTTCGTTCCCAGTCCCCAACTAGGGACATGAGTAGCACAGCTTGAGTAATCTGATCTGTGTAGCAAATCTTCTGGGAACTGACAGTAGGTAGTACACCCCAACTCAGCAGGAATAATCTCCCTGATCTAGTGTTAGCAAAAAGGGGATTGACTCCTTCACTATTCGACTGATAATAACAATGCATGAACCAATTCATTCTCCCCACCCCCAAACTATGGATGAATAATAGGATAGACTAGGATCTACCTAGGTACTGGTTCTCACCAATTCAGCAGTAAAGTATCTCTTAGCTGACAGTAGGTGTAGCACCCCTACTCAACAAAAACAATCTTTCTCATTTAGCGCTAACAGAAAGGGGATTGACTCCTTCACTGATGCTAACAATACTGATACTCAGTCAGTGGTCTTCAATATATTTTTTTTAACTGCATTATCAGTCGCTCTATAGACAGATGTAAAAACGGAAAAAAACGATTTTATTTATTTAAATGAATGCAAAAAATTAAGATTGCAATTTTAGACTCCAAGAAAAAATTAGCTGATACTAATGGAGTCTCATCTTACAAATTCAGAGCAGTTGTTAATTTCATTAGAATTTTATCTTTTTTATTTATTTTTTTGCCCCAGTCAAAACAAGTAATTAATACCTGGAAAGCAGATGAATGATTACAATCAATACTTAAAGGCGATTTAAACAGGTACACTGAAATGATTACAAGGTAAAAAAAATCTCGTTAATATTTCAGATTTCCTAATTGAATTTTCTACCTGGTAATTATTACGGCCATTTTTGATTCTACCATTGATTTATTTTGCTTTGGAATTCTTTGGCTTTTGGAAACGGTTTAGAGGATTGCAGATCGGAACAGAGTTCATGCTCTAAACCCAGGAGGCAATATTACATTCCACTTTTCGGTCCTCGTAAAAATGAATTAAAAATCTTCAACTGAGATTATTCATGAATTTATTTTTTGGGTTAAGAAATGCAAGAATCAGAGAAAACGAAATATTTTTTTGTACATGTTTAATAGCCAGAATTTGTAATGAGATAAAAATTGTTCCCATAATCAGGGAAAAAAAAAAAGAAATATTAAAAATCAATAAAGTTTTTTTCTTTATCCTATTCATAGTGGAGATTCGGTGTCTATTTGTCTGTAACCGAAACTATATCACTGCTTAGCTCACAATACTCCCAGGATTTCTGTAAATGTATCAAGGGGTATTTAATCTATAGTCAAAATCATTAATACATAGAATAAATCTTATTAACAATGTCTCTATGAAAATCTGCCAAGACAGTGGACTAAGGTCTGAGCATTCTCTATCCACTTAAAATATCTCACACACAAGTTTCACTCCATGTTGAGTGTGGTCATTGTTGTCTGCAACTGACTTCTATAAGCAAGTAAGCTAAGCTCCATTGACAGGACTAACATTTCAGTAGAGAGTTACCTATATAAATTGAATAATGAAGGAGAAACAAATGAAAGACGGACATACATTTAGGAAACTGTAGTAAATTTAACTGTAATTACCAGTCAGTCCGGGTTAGCTCAGTCGGTAGAGCGTTTGGCTAGAAACCACAAGGTTCCTAGTTCGATACCCGCCCTCGCCAACTCAGCGTATGAGTAGCACATTTAACTGTAATTACCAGTCAGTCCGGGTTAGCTCAGTCAGTAGAGAGTTTGGCTAGAAACCACAAGGTTCCTAGTTCGATACCCGCCCTCGCCAACTCAGCGTATCAGTAGCACAGGGATACTGTGCGGTAAAGTAAGGAGCTGATGGTAGGTGTGGCACTCCACCTCAGACGCTAAAATAATCTCCTTCATCTAGCGCTAGTGAAAAGGGGATAGACTCCCTCGCTGCATGGCTGATACCGACACTTTACTTACTTACTTTACTTATGATAAAAGAGCATTTTAGTATACTTCTGAGCAACATTCTTATGAAGTAGTAAACACAAATTTCATCTAATTATATTTATATATACTAGCAAATATATGCACCCTCCGGGTGCAAGTATTTAAGTTTTAATGTAATAAAATATTATATTAAATTAGAAAGAGCTAATGAAACTAAATGAGAATGCAGATCAAAACATTTGAAACAGAGGAGTATAATCGAAAAATAGAACAACTGAAAATTACTCTTCCATCAATTGTTATTTTTTCTAATTTAAGTTTTTTGTTAAAATAGGAGTAAAGAATAAAATGACAGTTATCTTTTCTTGTTAATGGATTTCATTTAAGATTCATTGAAGAGATTTTTGCTTATATTCATTAAGACAAAACCAAACAGTTAGAAATACTAAGCACATATTTATTAAAATCACATTTTTAATATCAATATGCAAATTAGCCTTCCCGTTCACACAGTAAACCGCTATTCATTTTGTTAGTATGTAGACATGGTCAACAGTATTAATAATGTAAAACAATTTTATTAATAATTGATGTTTAAATAAAAATAAATTCAGGGAGAATATGACGTAAATAACTAAGGGAATTGTGATTTGAGTAGTAATATAGTTTCGGTTACAGACAGAAAAACACACAATCTCCATTATAATAAGATATTCATGAATATATTCTTATCAACACTAAATATCTGTTCCATCAATAGTTTAATTTAAATTTTCAAACCTATTTGCTTTAGAATATCAATGGCTAGCATTCATGGAATGGTCTTAACAGGAAGTAGTAACATACTACACTGCATTCTGGGGCCTTTTCATTTCATGTCCTTGATCAGATTAAAGCGGTTTGGTAAGGTATAGCATTTTTAGAACATTATGAAATTTCTGGTTTTGAATAAGTAGCTTCTTCCATATTATATATATATACACACACACACACACACACACCACACACACACACCAACTCCTCCGCACGAGCAGGATACGACACAAGGTCAATTTCTTAAGCGGAGTTTAACAGGTTTGAATTCAGAGTTTTCCTTCTCCTAGACTGGTTACCTAGCCATGGTTAAAGAACCCAGTCTGCCCTGCTATTTACCTATAGCTGGAGGGAGATTAGGATTCATACCTGTCCCAAGGGTATTAGCGCTAAGTAAAATGCAATTACCATGTCCAGGATTTGAACTCGGGGCGACGAGTCCATTTCCATGACTTTAACCATTACACCACGCACTTCCTATTATTTTTCTATATCCAATCAAATTTCTGTTCATGAGTTTGGTGGTATTTATGCCGCTTGGAGCACCCTTAAGTGAGTGGTAACCATGTTTGAATTCATGGGTAATAATCTGAAGATGACTTATTTTAAAAAACATCTGAACAGAGCCCAATGTTACAGTGGCTTGAATGTTGAGTTGATACACAAGAAAGATCCGCCCTGTCGGCTGGGGCGTTAGAATGCACCGACTGCATCTCTGCAGAGGGGTAAGACTCCTCCAATGGGGCCACCTGTTGGCCGTGGGTGGCACCCAATGCTTAAGGATAGAGCCCAGGTGGATGAGCAGTTAATGACATGCATACTCCACTTTGGCCCTATCTTGGGCTAGACGGGCGGTTGGAGGGGCCCCCTCCAATCAATCGGCTGGTCACGTCAAGCCCTAGCACCTATATGATTTTCCCAAACTCTATTGCCCTTATGGCAAACCCGAACCCCTTTTTATCATATGGGTGCTAGAAGGCGGTGGCTGCGGGTCTACATGTCCTGGGAATGACGTTAAACTCTATCTGATGGTGAGGTTCCAGTTTTTGGAGGTTTGGGGAATGTGGAGCACTCCTTCATCACCATTGCTCCCTGGTCCACTCTGACCCGGAGTGGTAGTACCTGTTAGGGTCCCATCTATGGGTTAAATAGAAAAATGTATTTTTTTAAAAAAAAATTGTATTATCCATTAAGAAGTGATTTATTTCAAAACTTTATCGGCATTAAATGACCCACCGAGGTTGATATGCCATAAAACAAAACAAACCAAACAAGAAAGATGAGGACTACAGTCTGAAATATCCAAATTATTCAGAAAATTTCATCAACCAAATTTTGTGCCTGTAACTCCAGCTTTTTTTGTTTCATTTATTTTTTACTTCATATTAGGCAATTAAAAATAGATTACATTTGATGAATAGACATCTCTGTATTAGAGTTCATTGTTTTACATTCAGTGGGAAATATATAAAATGGTTATTCACGTTGAATGCAGGGAAAGTTTGATTTGAGTCACTACATGTGTAAATCATTGCAATCTCCAGTTTACTGCAATGTTTTTTGACTGAATTGAAAAATAAAACATTTATAATTTGCTTGGTAATTGAATATCTGATTAGAAAAAAAAAATACAATAAAAAAAAGAAGCAATAAATGGCAATAATTATTCTTCTTGTTTTAATGGATCTGCTTTAATTTTTTCATTAATAATGTAAAACTGTTTATTTGCTTGTTTTTTCGATTTTGCTCTCTCTCATCCTCCATAAATGCCAAGTGCCATCTTCATTTTTACTGGTCACATAAAACTCCAATTCATATCTTAATATTTGTATTATGGCTTTACTCTCTTGTAATGGTTTATTTGCCATAAATGCTTCATAGGAAAAGAAGAGGTGCTTCGTCTTTCTACAATCTTTTTCTATCTCCCTTTTCATTTTTTTTTAAATTTTATTTTTTTATTTTTATTTTCTAATGTGCTGCTACAAATCATTTAAGAGTGAGTGAGAGAGGGAAATTAATCATCAGACCAATTTGAAATCTTATTATAATTGAGATTCAGTGTCTGTCTATAACCAAAACTATGTCACAATACCCATAGAAAATGCATGATAGGAAAGAAGAGGTGATTCATCTTTCTTCAATCTCTGATTTTCTAATGTGCTGCTACAAATCATTTAAGTGAGTGAGAGAGAGAAATTAATTATCATAATGGAGATTCGGTGACTAACCAAAACTATGTCACAATACCCTTAGGAAATGCATTAGATTATCAATGAATACTTAATTCATAACAATCAAAATCATTAATACATAGAATAAATCTTATTTATTAATGATGTCACTGAAATCTGAGTTAGATTTGCCTCAAAACAAACCCTGTTATTAGTGCACTACTCTCTTTCTTTCTTTTTTTCTTCCCTTTCTTTCTTTATAATAAAAATGGAATCGTCCATTATTTAGCTAAGGTGACAACACATATAAGAAATAAGAACTTGGCAGATAAGCAAAACCAGATAATCAGAATTTACATTTTTGCATTTCCTCAAATGGAAAATTTGGGTAGAATCTGGACGGTCTCATTTTTAACCAGAGGTTATTGCAAGATGATAATGGTCAGAAGATTAAGGAACAAGAGTATTAATACATAGATTTTTATTGTCTGCCTCAGATTTCTATAAAGTCTTCTTGGAGTAATCAAATCATGACTGTCAAATGAACTCCAGATTGGATATTGTATTTGTATTAAGTCCATTGAATTTTATGAATTGAAGATGCTTAAGAAATCAAATAATCTCTGAGTTTGCAATGTTCAATGCAAAGCTTCTCTACAGACTTTAATCAGTCGTTGGGAAAAGGGAAACCAAATATATTTGAATGATTTTAAGTAAGTTGAGAATTTGCAGACTGACAAAGTACTTGCAAATTTTCTAAATTCTGAATCCATCAAGCTTGAATACAAATGGACAAAGATTATATATATATATATATATATATATATATATATATATATTAGTTGAGGTACTTGTCTATGCTGGGTCATAGGTCAAAACTGAGAATTTAAAATGAAAATAAATCAATTCCTTCATGTTGTTGAGCTTGTAAGTGTTACTTCTGTCAGTGTCAAGCTATGTAAAACTACTGAAATATATATATATATATATATATACATATATATATATATACATATGAAAGTAAATGGAAGTCCCATCTATGGGTTAAATAGAAAAATGTATTTATAAAAAAATTGTATTATCCATTAAGAATTGATTTATTTCAAAACTTTATCAGCATTAAATGACCCACTGAGGTTGATATGCTGTAAAACAAACCAAACCAAACCAAGTAAATGGAAGTTAATCCGACAGTATTAATTTGACTTTCTTTTTTTTTAAAACAAATGATGTTAATAGTTTGCTGACAGAATCTGTTTTAACCATTTTAATAGAGCGGTCTTCATCAAGAGCAAGATATGAATGAAAGACGGAAAAAAAATAACCATTAGAATAGGAGGTACAAACGAACGCTAGTGTTAAAAAAAATGTCAAATATATAGGATAATATGGAAGCTATGTTTCTAAACAGATAGTGCTCAATCTGATTGATAGTGTTTATATTTGAGTTAAGGTAGTGTGGACATGGAGTCAACACCTGGTTACTGACAGTTTTTCGCCTATGCAATCTTCAGACCTTTAACACCTATATGATTGTCACAACCCTAGTGTCCTTATGACAAACCCCCCTTTTTTATCATATATGTGTAAAAAAAGTGGTGGCTGTGAGGGTTTTAGTGTCCTGGGCACGACATTAAACTGCATCTAGTGGTGAAGTTCCAATTCTGAAGCTATAAGGAGTGTGGAGTACCCCTTCATCACCATTGCTCCCAGGTCCCCTCTGACCCAGAGTAGCAGTGCTTGTTAGGGTCTAATCTATGGTTAGAGTTTTTTTTTAAATGTCTTTTAAAAAATTGAGTTTTAAAATAAAACTGAATACCCAAAACGAATGAATAAAAAAAATGTCTTTAGCATAAAATAACCCAACAAGGGTTGACATGCTATAAAATCCACCAACCAACCCAGCTTCAGCATTATAAAATGAGCTGATTTTACACTTCAAAGTGTGAAGATTATATACCTGTAATTTTAACTGCAGGTCAGCCATGATTGATCATTAGTTCTGCTCGACAATTGCTATGCAAATTAGTCAGCCTTAAAATTAGCAGGTACAATTTAGCTTATCATTACCGTATATTAACAATTAGAGGCACAGGTGTGGTAAGCTTGATTTTATTAAGTTATTCCAAAAGAGTTCCCATATAATTAGGAAGTTTGTCTTTTGATATATAACCACGACTAAAGATCGTGAAAATGATAAAATTTAAAATGGGAGAACCTCTTCTAATTATCATCATCAGGTTGTGATGACAGCACATATTTCCATGACTCTCTTTCAACACCTATCCCTGTCGATCATCACTTCTGGCTGGTCATCTGTACAGCATCCAGACTCTGCACAGAGCTGAATTGATATTGATTTTATCTGGTCAGTCAATGTCCATATGAAGAAGGCATCCAAAGGAGAATCGGAAAAGTTCTCTTTAGAAAAACAATAAATTTTTGCTTGTCTTTCCTTTTTTTTTTCTGACTATGATAATTTTAAAATAATTTTCTATTTACATTAAAAAAAAAGAAAGAAATTATTGAGCTGGTTTAGCTCAGTCGGTAGAATGTTCGCCTAGGAACAACAAGGTTCCTGTTTCGAAACTAGCCCTCGCCAACTCAGTGTATGAGTAGCACAAGGATTGTGGCAGTAAAGTAAGGAGCTGATGGTAGGTGTGGCACTCCAGCTCAGATGCAAAAACAATCTCCTTGGTCTAGCAAAGCGAAAGGGGTATAGAATCTCTCGCTGTCTGGTTGAAACCGGCTTTAGGCCACCCCGACGACTTTACTACTTTTACATTGAAAATAGCTGAATGATTTTGATTGCATCCAGGGCAATATAAATTTTTTGAATTTAAAAAAAAAATTCTGTCAAGTTAGGATATGTTGAATGCAGTGATGAGCCTGTTCAATACTTAATTTCTATTTGGGAGGGAGGAGCTCTCAAAGTAGTTTTGACTAACAAGAAGAGAGCCCCTTTGGTTTAAATTCAATTTTCCTTTTCCAAGACTAGTTGCATACCCAAGTTACAGATCCCAGTCTGCCTACTATTTACCCATCACTGGAGAAGGAATAGTTGGGTTTTTATCTTTCCCAATGGTATTAGTGCTATGTGAAATAAAAACAACCATGTCCAGCATTTGAACTCATATTGTTGTGTCTATTTCCTAGGATGGTAACCATTACGTCACGCACCTCAACAAATTGGGTGATTCTTTAAAACTCTTAAAGTCCTATACCACCTCATTCCACCCGGCTGGAAGTCACATTTGTTTTAACTAATCAGCCCCAAACAATAGCCTTTGTTTAAATTTAATATTAAACATATGTAGAAATCTTTGATTTAAGGGAAATATTAGGTAACTTTAGATGCAAAGGTCATTTTTAGCCATTTTTTTATATATCCTTATAGGAATGCTGCTTATAGGAAAAATCTCAACAGGATGTTAAGAGTTAAGCAACGGCTTGTACAGTAAGCAGCCTAAATTCTTTGTTTACCAAAAATGACTTGATTTGGCATTAAATAACCTGGAAAGGGTTGATAGGCCATAAAACAACCAATCAACCAACAATTTAGTTTTAATATTGAACTACAAAAGATAAAATTAAATCCTTGTTTTAGCTAATCAGGTTAACAGCAAATTATAATTATTTCTCTGAAAATGATTTAAATAGACATTGAAATATCAATAAGATTGTTTAACCAATGATTAACCTGCCAAATTTAAAAAAAAAAACTTTATTTTCATTGTTTTCTGCTTTAGAATTGTTTGATGAACAAGATCAAATAATAAATTATATTGTTATAAATTATCGAAAGATAAAAATCCTGCTCGTAGCTAATCCGTATTGGTTTAATAGCAATTATTTAATTTTGTTTATTAACTGATGATTAAACTGCCAAGATGTGTTTTTTTTTTTTAGATATTTTCCTTTTGTTTATATTTTAAAATTGTCTAATGAACAAGATTGAATAATTGTTTTAAATTATAGAAAGATAAAATCCTGCTCGTAGCTAATCAGTATTTGTTTAACGTTGAATAGTTCATTTTGATTGTTAGCTTGATGATTAAAATGCTATGTTGTTTTTTTTTGGGGGGGGGGGGGGGGTCTTAATTTTCTTTTTTTCTTTTACACTTTTAAAAAATTTATTTGCATCTTTTATGTATTAAAATTGTCTAATGGACAACACTGGATAATAAATTGCTAAAAAATTATAGAAAGCTAAAATGCATAATAAAATTTTGCGTAGGGGAAGAAAGAAAAAGAAAGATTTGAGAATTTCACGTCTTTGCAGTAGTCTATTTTCCAGTGAGTGCACCAATTACAATTTTCTTCTTCTTTAACCTGCACAGAAATTGAGTTTAATGGCAATAAATGGTGGGTCTTTCTGGCTTAGTAGTTTCAAATTTCTCTTCTACAAAACGAAAATACCTGGCACAATGGTGTAATGGTTATCAGCCTAAGAAATGGACATGGTAACCTGAGTTCAAATCCTCGATAAGGCTCTTTGCATTTCAAATCATGCTAATACTCTTGGGGAGGGTATTCTATCACCAGCTATGAGTAAATAGAGCAGACCTGGCTGTCTAATCTTATGTTAACCAGTTTATGAGAAGAAAAACTCTGAATTCAAACCTCTTAAACTCCACTTAGAAATTGACCTTTTGTCATATCCTGCTCATGTGAAGGGGTTGTTTTTGGAATATTTTGGTGTTATAAGGCATGCTGAGGTCCACAACTTAAACGTATAGACTCAGCATGGGTGCGTGGATTAACAGGCAGCCAATCAACAGCTCAAATACATGGTTAGTTAACTATTTAATCACTGATCTTGAACGTTGTTCATTTGCACGTATTCGACATTGATGAACAGGTCTGCAACCAAGGACTTTGCTCGACCAAAGGATTCTACCCAACACTAAGGGACACCAAGGAACAATGCAAGTGGCTGAGGTTCTTATTGTCCTGGGTATAATGTTAAACTATCCAATGGTGAGTTCCAGGTTTGCAGAATGTGGAGCACCCTTCATCATCATTGCTCCTAGGTCTATTCTGACCCGGAGTGGTAGTACCTGTTAGGATACCATCTATGGGTTAAAGAGAACAAAATGAGTCCTAAAAAGTTGAGTCTTAAAAAAAAATTGAGTACCTATCAAGAATGAATAAAACAAAACGTCTTTGGTATAAAATGACCAATGGGTTGTGTTCAATTCAGAGAGTTGGTGTCCTGCTGAATTGAGTAGTAATCAGTAACTCGGTCCACAAAACAATTTGTGCTTAGACCCATTGGTACTTATAGTACTCTGGATTAGTCTATAGTTGCAGGGTGATCTCATTCCCCGAGTTCTGATTGGCTGATGGTTTCAGTGTGGACATGGTGATAGATAAATGTCCACCATTCTACACCGTTCCCTTGGGACTGTTGGGGGTCTGTATTTGAGTTACATCCCACTTTCCTCTTGTCTACCAACTGGATGCTAGTTTGAACCCCACTGCAATAGTGTATCATATTACTTCTACAGGGTTGACATGCTGCAAAACCCAACCAACAACCAAACAAATGAAAATACTTTCAAGTCTAGAATTCTATAACTTGTCACTCAATTGCCATAAACAGGTTTTATTTGATATTTATTAATTTACAAGTGGAACTGAAACTTCTCAGATAATTTTATAGACATAACCAGGAAGATACTTATTAATTATACATAAAGGATTAAACACACAGTAATAAAATAGTATTTGATTATAGATCTCAGACGGATATGTCAAAATATGCCGCCTGGAAAATGTTTCACAGTTATATCTTTTATTTGTTGTCTCAGTGACAAGATATTAATGTAATAGCATATAATGTTAAATATTAAGTTGTTTGAAAAAGAAAAAAAGAATTACCAATTTTATTGCACATTTAAATGTAATTATTTTCTAAACAACCTAACATTTTCCTCCCGCTAAAATAAATGATTTACAAAACTTAGAAAAGAGAGATTCCCCATTTAAAACTGCTTTTATCTTATTTCAAATATTTTTTTTATCACAGTTATATATCAAATCTTTCTAATTATGCTGAAAGCAAAACGTTTTTTTTTTCTTCCCCAGTTGACTCCATCTTTAATCTATTGTCTGATTGACAAGATATCAAAGCAACACATACTGTAATTTGTCTGAATTTCTGAGATTAGGCGTGTTAATTTGATTATTTGAATTATTCAGACTATTGTCCTCATCTTTATTGTTATATACACAACATTTTGGCCGATGTGTTCTCCACTCTTCTGCAGGTGTTTCATGTTGAACTCAGGAATCTACTCTGACTCCCAAACCTTCAGTTTAAACTCAGCAATTTTCTTGTTGATCTCGGCTCCCGATAATATTGTGAAGGCTCCCAAGTTCAATAAGAAACACCTGAAGAAGAAATGTTGTGTATATACCTATAAAGATGAGGACAATAGTCCGAAGAATCCAAATAATACAAAACATACAGTAATGTTTTGCATTAACTTGTTTAAAAAATAATTTCTGATTGTATTACATGCTTAACCCTTAGGACCATGAACTCCTCATGCCCTCTGCCCTGTTGGTGGGGCATTAGAATGCACCGACTGCACCTCTGCAGAGGGGTAAGACTCTCCCAATGGGGCCACCTGTTGGCCATAGGTGGCAACCTGTGATGCTTAAGGATAGAACCCAGGTGGATGAGCAGTTCATGACTTGCAATACTCCACTTTGGCCCTATCTTGGACTAGATGGGCGGTCGGAGAGGACCCCTCAGATCAATCGGCTGGTCACATCAAGCCCTAGTACCTATATGATTTTCCCAATCCTATTGCCCTTATGGCAAGCCCCAACCCCTTTTTATCATATGGGTACTAGAAGGCGGTAACTGAGGATCTACATTTCCTGGGTATGACGTTAAACTCTATCTGATGGTGAGGTTCCAGTTTTGGAGGTTTGGGGAATGTGGAGCACCCCTTCATCACTATTGCTCCCTGGTCCTCTCTGACCGGAGTGGTATTACCTATTAGGGTCCCATCTATGGGTTCAATAGGAAAACATGAGTTGATAAACAAAATTGTATTATGCATTAAGAATGAATTTATTTCACAACTTTGCCGGCATTAAATGACACACCGAGGTTGATGGACACACAGAACATATATAATAAGAAAGAAAGAAAGGGTATAGGAAAGATAGAGAGAGTGGAAGCGATGATAGTCTGTTTCGATTGAACATGATGAAAAGAAAGAAAAAAGTGAGAGGGTTAAATCAAGATTATTATACTGTTTACATATTGAACTATTACAATAGCTCTTAGGTAAAAATCAATCATAATAATAAACTTATCATACTGTGGTATATCTATAGGTCCTGCTAGTATATATACAAGTGTGTAAATTCCTGGTTCTCTGTCAATTTGTATTTCTCTCCCCTGATTATACACATAAAAACTTGTTTGAGTATATATATATATATATATGATTTTATATGAAAAAGGTGACATACTGGTGAAATTGGTCACTATGGTTAATTGTTGCAAGTTTCACAATGATAAGACAGCGATATAACAAATATAAAGTGCTCAATACGTAAGTAGAGCAAATTTATTACTATAGTGATATACACAGCAGGATCTGTAGATATACCACAGTAAAATAATCTAATTATTACATTTGATATGTTTATTTAAGAGCTATCCTATAAAAGAAACACTAGATATCAGATATATATATATATATATAATAGTGGTATACACAGGAATAAATTACTCGAGTAGGTTATTCCTGTATATACCACGATAATAATATATATATATATATCTAGTGTTTCCTCTATAGGATAGCTCTTAGATAAACATATCAAATGTAATAATTAGATTATTTTACTGTGGTATATCCACAGATCCTGCCAGTAGTTTATAACAGAAGAAAAGTCGATCTAATTATATAATGAGTTTGATCTTTCCCAATCTAAACATAGAATCCAACTGATTATTCTGGGATCCTATTAGGATTATTATTGTTAGGACCAATACATTATTGTCACTGTTATAACTGTCAATATTAACTCAACCATAAATCTAAGTCCATTAACAAAATTCCGCATTTGTATTAGTTCTATTGTTCCCAAATGCATTCTTAAAAACAAAATTTCTGACATCCACCATACTGGGCATTATTTGTGCCTTCCAGGACAATTTTTTTTTTTTTGGACTCTGGGACTCTCAGGCTTTAGCTGTTTATTTTAGTGATATTTACTAAGCTTCATAAAATACTTAGGCCAAATCTGAACGAATGGATGGTAAAAAAGGACTCATTGTATTAATAGGTTGAAAAATTACAAGGAAAAGTAGCAATTTTGTAACATTCAACATGTCAACTGAATGGAATGGCAGATGAAACCTGAGCTTGATAATATACAAGGTGTGTCAAAAAACTATCAATACATTTTGTATTCTGAAAAAAAAAAAATTTTTTTTTCAGAACACAAGGTGTGATAAAAAAATATCAATAATTTTTGTATTCTGAAAAAAAAAAAAAAAATTTCAGAATACAAGGTGTGTCAAAAAAGTACCAGGTTTAAAGCTGTATTTACCAAGATAGAAATGAAGAATGATAGAATGTTTTTTTTTTTTTTTTCTGATACAAGGTGTGTCAAAAAGTATTAAAAAATCTTGATATTTTTTAACACCTTGTATGTATATTATGGACTTTCCCGTTGATTTCGACGTATGAGTGTTTATACAATGAACGTCCACACAGTGATTTGTTTATAGTGCTGAAGGCTTGTGTTGGACCATCCACACTTTTTGGCACAGTCGATAGGAAAGAATTGGTGTATCAAGGGTTGCCACAAACCCAATCAACGACCAACCTCAGGAATTTTGAATTTAGAGTTATCCCTCTCCTAGACTGGTTACCTACCCAAAGCTGAAAGGCCCAGTCTGCCCTACTATTTAACCCATAGCTGGAGGGAGAATATATGGATTCATACCTTTCCCAAGGGTATTAGCACTATGTGAAATGCCAACAGCTTCGTTTAGGAATTGAACTCAAATTGACGAGTCCATTTTCCACGACTCTAACCACTAGCCCATGCGCCTATATATATATATATATATATAAAAAAAACTCTGTCCTCACTACATAATATAGTGACCAAATAATTGTTTTTACATTTAAAAACATCGCTAATGTGAACTCTTAGTTAAGAAGAGAGGGAGCACTTGTTTAGAAATCTATTTGTATTGTCTTGTTTAAAGTCTGTTCTAAATCTAGTTTAAGATCTAAAATCTTAATTTTACTTATTTAAAAAGTCTAATATCCATGTTAAGAATGATATCTTGCACAAAGAATTTTTAAAATTATCTTTCCTCTGTAACCCCAATCATCGTCGTCTCCATCAAATTGTACTTCATTTCCTCTTTCTATCTCTGTGTTGGTCTAGATTTCTAGTTTGTTTTTTGTTACATGTAAACCTTAAGAAAAAGGTGAATATTCAACAATCATTTTGATAGCGTCATGAAAATTTATTTAAAAGACAAGAACTGTGATGCTAATATTTCTCTGTTATCTCTCACTGATTAAAGAGTAATATCTTTTCGATTGAGTCAGATGGAGAAATCTGATTCTTTTACTGATTAATTCAGTTTTCCTTGGCTCTGATTTGGTAAAGCTGTCTAGAAACTTCTATTCTTAAATCAGCGGGGTCACCTGGGATGATGATGAAGTTGTTGAAATGCAACTTGAGATTATAAGATTGTAATATTCCAGAAAACATCCTGCTCATCTGGGTCTTCAAAATTTAAAAGCTCTAAGTACATTTCAGCCAATGTCATTAATACCATACCATTATGAACCCTGTCAGCTGCAGCTGTAGAATACGCCGACTGCACCTCTGCAGAGTTGTAAGACACCCAATGGGACCACCCAGTGACCCATGATGCTTAAGGATGGAATCCTAGTGGCTGAGCAGTTAATGACATGCAAAATCCCACTTTGGCTAGATGTGTGGTCAGAGAGGCCCTCTTCAATCAATCGGTTGATCACGTCAAGCCCTAGAACCTATATGATTTTCCTGACCCTAATTCCCTTATGACAAACCCCCAAACTTTTTATCATATATGTGTTAGAGGGCAGTGACTGAGGGGCTTAGTTTCCTGGGTATGACTTTCAAATGCATCTAGTGGCAAAGTTCCAATTCTGGAGCTCCAGGGAGTGTGGAGTACCCCTTCATCACCATTATTCCCAGGTCCACTCTAACCCGGAGTGGTAGTACCTGTTAGAATCCCATCTATAGGTTTAGTAGATCAAAAAATGAGTTTAAAAATTGTGGAAAATGAATACCCAATAAGAAGGAATAATACAACATTTTTTTGGCATAAAATAACCCAACAAGAGTTGACGAGCCATAAAATCCAACCAAAGAAACAAAGAAAAAAATAACTCTAGACATGTTGACATGCTGTTAAAATCAATCTCCCCAAATTAGTCTAAATATCTCCTGAGTCCCGTATCATTCACATTATTAATTCAGACACAAC
Source organism: Doryteuthis pealeii (assembly GCA_023376005.1). Classification (NCBI taxonomy): domain Eukaryota; kingdom Metazoa; phylum Mollusca; class Cephalopoda; order Myopsida; family Loliginidae; genus Doryteuthis; species Doryteuthis pealeii. Next base: position 120,487,882 of record CM042137.1, on the reverse strand, counting down.
GAGTAAGTCAAATGTATTTCATAAATATTAGTCTATTTGAACACTTACATTCACCATCCATTCATGCTTAAAAAAAAAAAATTTCTAACTTTTTTTTTTTTTAATCTTTTATAACACAAATATGCAAACCATATACAAAAGGCTTACAATTCAAATATATATATATAGGCTGATGACCCAAATTCAGCAAACAACCTTCCTATTATCTGCAGGACTGTAATAATGCCTTTGTTTACTCAAGCTTTTGTTCTTAATTTAATCACAGTCAACCCTGATGATACTTATGGTGAAAACCGAGTAGGTTATCTGACTATACCATTTTACTTATATATATATATAATATATTATATAGTTATATTTCTAAGTAAAGAGTTCACAATATCATTAATAGAGCATGTATATTTTGATTTTAATAATAAAGATGAACTGATAAGCAACGTCCTCCTGTGGGAAACCAGCACATGGACATGCCAGTGCAGGTTGTCCAGCAAAGACCTACATAGACCAGTTCTGTGTGGATACTGGATGCTGCACGGAGGACCTCCCTGGGAACATTAAATGATAGGGATGGTTGGTGAGAAATTGTCATGGATATCCGTGCTGCTGGCACAAGATGATGATGATGATTATATGTACCATAAGAAATAAGATCCTGGTATCTGATTTTTATTTTTTAAACTGTTCAGGGGTTTATTTATCTATTTGTGGTACTGTATACACAATAGTAATTTATCATGGTTATCTTTTGTCAATCTTTGCTTATTTATCTTATTTAGTTTTAGAATAATACTTAGTGGGAAGTCATTCATCATCAGTGAACTAAACAAACCATGCTACTAGTAATAATAATAATAATACTAGCAGAACATAGTGATACACCACAGTATGATAAATTTATTATTACAACATTTGATATGTTTTCTTAAGAGCCATTGTTACATAGTTCAATACATGAAAAGTGTAATACTCTTTATTAACTCTCTCATTCTTCTTTTTTTTCTTTCTTTCTTCCTTTTCATTATGTTCAATTTGAAACAGATTGGCATTATCACCCCCTCTCTATCTTTCCCTTACTTCTTTTCTTCTTATGTTTTTTTTTTGTGTGTAGCATCTCATTTTTCTTAACTTTTTTTATAATAAAAATGGAGTGATCTGTTATTTAGCTGAGGTCACGACACTCGTAAGAATTCAGGGATTAAGCAACACCAGATAATCAGGATAGAGGTTTTTGCATTTTATCTTAGATGATTTAGACAGTCTCCTTTTTAACCAGATGGTATTGTGGGATGATAACGGTTGGAAGATTAAGGAACAAGCATATATATTGCCTCTATAAAAGTCGCAGCAGCATCATCATGTCATACAGTCAGCACGGATTCCCATAACTCTTTGTCACCAATCAACCCTATTGGTTGATTGGTTAGTAGATTTTAATGGCATATCAATTATCTGGGGTTATTTTATGCCAAGAAGTTAGGAAATAATGTTGTATATCTATATTTACACTTTCATAGTTAACAGTTGCAACAATATGTTAGCATCATTGGGGATCATGTTGAGGGATTAGCTTTGTATGGTATTGATCAGGTTCATGTTTATATTCTTTGGTATAATTTTATTTCCCTAAAAAAGGATAGAATGTCTTCTATGTTAACTTTGTAAAATAGATCTTTCTGGTGTGAGCAAAAATCCCACATTCTATGAGTAAGTATTTAACAGTGCAAGGTGTTTTGTTTGACATGTTTCACATTGTGGTTGTTGTTCTTGTTTGAGTATTAAGGAGTGAATAAGTCTAGTGTGACCAATGTAATTGGGACACAATGACTTTCTTTTCTATATTATATATATTATTCTGAGCCTCTCACAACAGGTTCTGTTGGAATATCGCCGCAAATTTTTCTCCCTCAAAGAGGACAGAATATCTTCTATGTTGACTTTTTCAAATAGATCTTTCATATTATTTGCATTAAAAAACGGTTCATTCTATGAATAAGTTTTTTACAGAGTAAGGTCATTACTCCTGATAGGTCTTCCTACCTTCCTATTATTCATAATCTAAAGTATCATATTGTTCTTAAATTTCTGGCATCCAAATTATGTAGGGCAGGCATGTCAAACATGCAGCTCGCAGCAATATTCACAGCGATATATATTCATTGGCTTTTATCTGATAATAAATTAATGATAGCAATCATCACTTTGTTTTGTTAATTTAGAAGGATTTAAAGACTTGGTTGCCATATACTGCCCCGAGTCATATGTAATCAATGCGGCCCTCATGACATACATATGTAATCAATGTGGCACTCATGACATACATATGTAATCAATGTGGCATGCATGACATACATATGTAATCTATGCGGCCCTCATGACTTACATATGTAATCTATGCGGCCCTCATGACTTACATCTGTAATCTATGCGGCCCTCATGACATACATCTGTAATCTATGCGGCCCTCATGACATACATCTGTAATCTATGCGCTATGCGGCCCTATGACATACATATGTGATCTATGCGGCCCTCATCTTACATCTGTAATCTATGCGGCCCTCATGACTTACATATGTAATCCATGCAGCCCTAAGGGGCTACTCGGTTTGACAAACCTGATGTAGAGAATGATTTTCAGCCTAGCTGGTTGTAGGGGGGGGGTGCATTTGACACCCATGCACCTGATAGGTAAAGTGTTAAACACATTCAGTGAAAGCAAAGATAACTATTTAGAATTTTCTTTCACCTGAAAGTTGGTACCGATGATAACTCATTCAGTTATTGGTTCTTCGTGTTTCTTAATGAGTTTTATATTTTTAGGCTCTGTCTTTTCGTTTGTTTGTTTGTTTTTTCATTTTATCGGGTTGGAGAGAGAAAAAAAAGAAACCCATCGTGCTACACACGGAATTTAAACATTCATCGAAAGTTAGTTAATTGTCTTCATTTTGAGATGAAAAAAAAAAAACCCAACCCTCGAAGATTACAATCTCATTAAGAAAGAAATAATGAGTTTAATCAGGTAATGGCAATTCTATTAAAATATTAAGCTAATGGTTTGGCATTCTCTGGTTTTTTTTATATTATTGAATTCTATTCCTTTCAATGCTAAGTTTACTGAATTAAACCAAAGTAGAGAAGTTCCAAAATCAAACCAAATTCTTCTCTAATTCTAACCTCAAGAATACAAAGTAATTTCCAAAGCTTTTGAGGAGTGTCTCACCAAAAGCGAAAAGATAAAAAAAGCAATTTGAAAAAATCCTGGCATTTTTTTCAATCTCCAGCCAAAATTTAAAATTTTTGATATAAAAAGTATAGTACGTACTTTTGTCTTGGATGACAAGCTCAGTTCATGATATCTGGTGTAAAGTGGACCTCCTGATTATATATATATATATATATATATATATATATATGATTTTTGGATGTTTGTTTTTTAGAAGCATTGTTGAATAAAGTATATATTATTATTTGTATTTTTGCTTGAAGGCAATTACAATGCATGTATCGCATAAAATTTGATACTTTATAGAAAATAAACTTTGCGATCCTTTGCCGGGATTACACTTGTCAAGTTTATTTTCTATAAAGTATTGAATTTTATGCGATACATGCATTGTAATTGCCTTCATGCAAAAATATAAATAATAATATACATACATATATATATAATGTGGAGAAAAGTAGACAAAACACGGGATGTTGTACTGGATGGATGTTCATTATAGGTAGTGATATCAACGTTATAATGCTTTGATCTATCAGAACTTCAGGACACAGACTGAGTTCTTGTATTGAAGGATTCAGTTCTCTTACAAGAACTCAGTCTGTGTCCTGAAGAAGGTCTGATAGACCGAAACATTATAACGTCTACAGCACTATCTATAATAAATATCCATCCAATACAACATCCCTTGTTTGTCTTCTTTTCTCCACATACGTTCCGATTGATTTCCTGTTTTTACTCCAATATATATATATATATATATATATATATATATATGTGTATATATATATATATATATATATATATATATATATATATATACATGCATGCTGAAGAAGGTGTGCAAGAAGAAATTAAAAAGTGCTAGCGTGTGGCCTGTCTGTATTGTCATAACACACAAACCTAGTGGGGAGGGGGAGACCACCCATGCCTAACATCCACACAGGCTTATGCAAAAAAGACTGCCTCATGTAAATGAGGATTCTGCTATTGGACCAATGGGCTGCTCCCCAAGAAAGCATCATCAGTTTTTTTTTGTTTTTTTTTTTAACAAAATGTACATCCATCCATATATATATATATATATATATATATATATATATAAGCACACACAAAAACACACATATACTCTAATTATTAAGTTGAATTTTGTTTGTAGCAACAGTTTATAGATCCTAGTTTTAACTCTTTTTCTTTCTAGGAAAGAGGTTTACGAGTATTAAGTCTCATTTATAGTTATTTAAATACCGGGAACCCAGTGAGAACCGAACTCACTAATAATAGTCTGTGAATTTAGCTTGCTAACCTTCTCACCCCATGAGGTGCCCTTTAGCCACATTTATAGACTTTGTCTGGAATGAAATATTTTCTTTTCTACCTTTTTTTTCTTTTTTGTCGTTAATACTGTTTTTCAAGACTTACTGTCATATATTTGTTTTATGACTGTTTTTAATTCATCTAATCTAAAAAAAAAAAAAAAAGTTATGCAATTCAGTTGAGATAACCAATATTAATATTAACCTTTTTTTGCTAATAATCTGAGTAATTAACGTGTGTTTATTAATCAACAATAGCATGTTCGTTTTATTGACTGGTAATAGAAGATGTTAATCAGTCTTGATCTGTTAATGGTTTTTGTTTTGATTGTTTCTGTCTCGTAAGTTTGGCAATTTTCCTAACAACGTTTTGTGTTTTAGCCCTCAACTTTGTGGACATGTAAATCCTGTGGAAAATACAGAAGGAAATTTTATAAAACAACTTAGTGATTAAAAGTCTGTCAGGTCAGACATTATGATAGAAAAATAGAGCAAGAAATATTAGGGGGAGTCATAAAACATTATGATAGAAAAGTAGAGGAGTCCAATTAGTAGAGAAGATTCCCCATATTTTTCCCAAGTGCTTTCCATCACTTCCATGATCATCTTCAGGGGGATTATTTGTTGTATGATAAGAAAGATTACACAAGGTCTTTAACATAGGAATTGAAAATCATTAAGAAGAAATATTTCATGGTATTCAACCAAACGTGTTTTGAGATATATATATATTATATATATATATATAAGTGTATTTTGGCAGCATTTTTTTTTATACAAGTTTGTTGAACTGTACAGACAATTCTTGTCGGACAAGTTTTGGTTGATCCTTTCTAATTTTCGGGCCATCTTTTTGGTGTCGGGGTGTAATGTAAAGTCCACAAAGGAAAGTGCTCGTTTTGAAACATTTGGTGGACTGTTACACCAGTTACACCCCGACACCAAAAAGATGGCCTGAAAATTAGAAAGGATCAACCAAAACTTGTCCGACAAGAATTGTTCAACAAAACTTATATATATATAGTTAATTCTTTCTTATTACTATTGGAGAAATGATTATAAAGTGCTCAATTACTTCTGTAAGAGCTGTATCCAAAACCATTGGTAAAACGGACTTTTAAATGTATTGGTGACTATAAATAAAATATATATATATTGTGTGTGTGAATTCATATATTATAGATATAAGTAGATTTTTGACTAATAATTCTGGAATCTTTTTCCTGTTGCTTTTTATCGCAATAGGCCATCAGACTTTATTTAAGACTGAATGTCTATAATTTATAATAGAAACTAGTTTAAGCAAACCCAAATTAATACCTAGAGAATGTGGATACTAAAAAATTTATCTACAAAAAATGAATAGAATTGACTCAAATGCTTTGCATAAATCATTTCATAACACTAATTATTTTCATGCTATAATTCCCAGGACTACTCTGACCTGGAGTGGTACTACCTGTTAGAATACCATCTATGGATAAAATAAACATGTTTAAAATGATTAATAATTGTGTGCCACGAAAAATACCTTGAACAACTACACAAGAAATCTAAATATGAACATAAATAAACATGATTCCATAACCTCATGAACTAAAATAACCCTAGACAGGTTGACATGCTATTAGGATACCATTTATGGATAAAATAGATATGTTTAAAATGATTAATAATAGGATTGTGTGCAACTGTGTCACCAAAACTCCCTTAAACAACTACATAAGAAATCTAAATATGAACGTGAAATAAACATGATTCCCTAACCTCTTGAAATAAAATAACCCTAGACAGGTTGACATGTGGTTAAAATCAAGCAATTAATATGGGTTAATTCTTTTATGATTTTTATGATAAAATTGTTTGCATCTTAGTGACGTGAAATATCTAGCAAACATATCAATCTAACTTTCTAAACTTTTTTTCTATTATATATATATATATATATATATATATATATATATGTATGTTAACATAAATGACTTTTTTCTTCTGGCTATATAATCCATAAAAATCAAGCACTTAGAGTTAAATTATCTTTGTTTTCTCAAGCAGTTTATTTAAAATAGGAATTTGTGATAATGGGTTTTCGGGTGAAAGAAAACATTGCTTTAAAGATTTTAACCCGAAGGCGAGCATTAATAACTTTTATTTCACAATAATAGTTAATATTTTAAGAATTCTATACAATGGTAAGCGAAAATATTTTCTCATTTTTAAGGATTGCTTGTCTAAAGGTTGCGGAATAACTAAGTATGGTAGAAATTATGAGGCTAATCCTAAAGATGAGGTCCCAAAAAATATTTAGAAATCACAGGAACATTTTTTGTTAATTATTTATTGTCAAAGACTTTTACATTTTAAAGTTTGAACATGTTTCTATTTTTCAACATAACTGCCATTTTGGTCAATGCATTTTTGTAGGCGCTGTGGCAGTTTTTGTATGCTTGTTGAGGAAGCATTGAATCTCATTGTCATTGCAAACTCCCTACACCACATGTAGACGTTTTTGACATCCATGCACGACTCACCATACACTTCCATTAATTCAAGTGATGAATTCAAATTGGCTCAACGTCTTTTGCATTCAAAAACCAAATAACTGTGTGAACATCACACAATCGAGAGTTGCATCATAAAAGACTGCCATGCCAAGACTGAGTGGGCACATGCACAAAAAAACACAACAGTGTTGCCAATAGCCACACAAACAGTTTCCCTGCATTCCAGGGGCTTTGAAGACATTACTTTTGGGATTACCTTCGTACTAAGTATTGGTGGAAATTCGGTCTTTCTTATATAAAATTAGAATGTTTATTTATTTCACTCAGAGAAATTCTGTTTCACCAGATTTTTTTTCTGGTAACTTTTGCCCCACCCCACCCCCCACATACACAAAAGATTATTGATCATGAAAGAAAGCAAGGCCATTTCATTACAACTTACAAGGTGTGTCAAAAAAGTATCCAGATTTTTTTACTTTTTGACACACCTTGTATTCTGAAGAAAAATAACGTTCCATTCATTCTTCATTTCAATCTTGGTAAATACAGCTTTAAACTTGGCACATTTTTGGCACACTTTGTATTCTGAAAAAGTAATAAATGGAACGTTATTTTTTTTTTCAGAATCCAAGGTGTGTCAATAAGTACAAAAAATCTCGATACTTTTTTGACACACCTTGTATATTATATGAGTACATATTGTAAATAGTTTAAATGCATTGTAATGGTTTTTAATATCTTAAATATGTAAAAATAGGTAAAAAATATTTTAACATGAATTTGTTACAAAATATTTTGATATAGATTTAGAAAATTACTAATATATCTCTGAATTCACAAATAATCATATATATATGTGTGTGTGTGTGTGTGATAAATAAACTCTTGATGCCAAGATTTTGCCTTATTTTTTTTTCTTTGAGGAAGATAAAAGAGGATTCTTTCATAAATTGATAGATAACTAAATATTTTTTTCATTTCTGATAATATCAGTTTTAATGTTCTTGTTTCTGAACTTTTTACCACAAATATTTTTTCTTCTTTTAATTGTTTTGCAGCTTGCAGTAACTATAAATATGGCTACCGCTGTCGAAACAAATGCAGCGATTACTGCATGGCCAAAAAGTGTCACTATATTACAGGAGAATGTCAAAACTATTGTTTGCCTGGATATGATGGAAGAAGATGCGATAGACGTAAGTGTTCCTTTAAGCTTTCTTATGATTCATTTCTTTATTTTCAGTCTTTGAAGTTTTGTCCTCGCTCCTTGGGGTGGGGTCCGGTGGCTTAGGCCACTTGACCAATGTTAAATTAATGGCATGATCCCAGGGGGGCATCCCCCCAGGCAACACCTGCTCCCTTGATTTAAAGGGGCAGGGCTGGATTTATTGCCCAGCGTCTGGGGCATTCCACTTGTTGGGGAATGCTGATGGGATCTATCCATTTTTTGCACCTGCCATCCCATGAGCCTCAGTTTGTGGGTGGTCCCACATTAATAGGGCCTTGTGCCTGACCTGCATATGTGAGATGTGAGGTAAATACACATTGAAGTTTTGTCCTCTAGTATTGGATATCTATGTATGGATTAACTGATGTGATTATTGGTGGCTTTGGTGATATCAATCAGATGGTAAGTTAAGAACTCAGGAGCAACAGTTGATTGAAATCCTTTTTAATAATTTAAATAAACAGAAGAAAAAAACATAGAAAGAAGGAAAAGAAAGTGGATTGAAAAGGGAGAATATGGAGTAGTGCTAATAAAAGATTGAAGTATAGAAAATTAAGTGATCAAGGCTATTTAAAAAAAAAGTTTAAAAAAAATGAATATTTACCCTGGGCAAAAATATTGAAAGATGTTATGCATTCAGCAGTCAGTAGGTATTTACATTACAGGTTTTAACATGGTTATTAGTTATACTAAAAAAAAAAACACCCTCTAGGCAGTATAAAAGTTGATTTTTGAAAGACATTGCCTGAGTGTGGGAAGGAGTTAAAAATTCAATGTCAGAGAGTTTGTATCATAAGTAAAATAATCAAATTTATTAAAGGAGTAAAAAAACAAAAAAAAAACAATTTGAAATGGAAATGTGGTCCTGTCCCCCTAGTTTGTAAACTTTTTAGTTCTTGTTACTGAAAGAAGGGCCAGAGTTAAAAGTAATTAGAAAGATTTGTTCAAAGTAGTAGAGCCATACAGTAGCACTGATACAACTGTGGCTTGGAGGAATTGGTGCTATTTGTCAGTGAGATCAGATTTTCATATGACTAAAATTCTGTTATGGCAGATCATGCCTTCCCTATATGGCCATCAATATCAGTTATTTTATGCTGAAGATATTTTGGTTTTATTCATTCTTGTTGGGTATTCAAATTTTTTTAAAACCCACTTTTTCATCTATTTATATAAATGGGACCCTAACAGGTCCTACCACACTGAGTCAGAGAGGACCTGTGGGTAATAGCAATGAAGGGGTACTCCACACTCCCAAGAGCTCCAGAATTGGTACCTCACCATAAGATGCAGTTAGGTGCTTGTTCATGTGTTACATAATTATTAGATTCCTAATATTTATGTACAGTAGTGTAGAAACCAAAATGGCTGTTATAAGTTGCAGCCGGCGGCCTTGAAGGATTGAATGACAAGGCTTGACCTCAGTCCTGATCCTCCTTCCAGTGGATATCGGTGAGAAGACCTTCTTCCAGTTTAGATTAGAAAGAGTTTTAGTCAGTTTGGCAAAAGCCACGACGTGTTGTAAGTCGTGTTATGCATGGTGCCGACTCAATCTGCGCAGGTAGTCTGGTGGGGATTTCAGAATAAAATATGATCTAAGTTAAATCGAAGTCTTGTGTTATTATCTAAAAACTACCAATGACACAGGGCTTCTAATAAAGAGAAATCCCCAATGGAAGACAAGACACAAAGTCCCCAAGACGAAGTCCAGACGCTAGAAGAGACGCTGGAAGAAGAATAGAAGTAAGAAAGTAAGGAAAGAGAGTATGCAACACATGGAAAGAGCATTGAATTGTATCTCTAAACTGCATCAAACAATGCATACATTTCATTTGTTAGGCCAAATTTATTTAGTATTGTAATACTTTGTACATATCATTATTTCTCTTGTATCCAGCAGTAAATAATAAAGCATATTTGAAAAAAAAATATCATCTAAAGAACATTGGTAGTTTCACCTTTTGATCTCAATCTGAAAGTTTGAACTTAAAAACAAAGAATTAATGAAAAAATTTCCAAAGTGTGATATTAGAAAATAAAATTTATTTGAATATCTTTCATGCAATAAAGAAAGATGGAAAGAAGGGAAAGAATTTGATAGAGAAAAAGAATGGAAGAACAAGAGAAAAAAGGTCTAGAGAAACAGAATAAACATAAAAGAAAAAGATCCATGGAAATAAAGAAAGAGAGAAAGAAGAATGTAAAGAATTTGATAGAAAGAAAGAACGCAAGAACAAGAATAAAAAAAGAAAGAACCATAGAAAAAAAAGAGAAAAAGAGCCATAGAAAAGAAAGAAAAAGAACAATCAAATAAAATAAGAAAAAAGAAAGAAAAAGAACAATCGAATAAAATAAGAAAGAGAAAAAGAACTATGGAGAAGAGAAAGAAGAAAAAGAACCATAGAAAAAAAAATATTTAAAAAAATAATAAAAACAGAAAAAAGAACCTTAGAAAAGACAAAAATAAAGAAAGAATATGATGACTATAAAGAACTATAAACAGAAAGAAAAGGAAAAAGAAACCCGGAAAGAAAGAGAAAGATTGAATGAAAGAGAAAAAAACTGAAAATAGGAATAAAGAGAATTATGGAAAGGAAAAAAGAAAGAAAAAAGCATAGAAATAAAAAGATATAAATTTATCTATTTATTTATTTATTTCTGTGTAATTGTGTTTAAGCATAAATCTACATATTTAGCCTGAGCAAAATACTTGGAAAGAAAAAATAGGTTATTAAAACTAAAAGTTAGGAGGTATAGAAAAAAATGAAAGAAAAACTCTGAATTCCAACGAGTTGTAGATCTGGAAAGGGATGGGCTCCATCTGACTAGTCCTGCCCTAATGACCAAACCAGGTTACGAGACAAGTAAGAGTGACCTTTCATGTACATACAAGATGTAGTCACGCATGTATGCTCATATGCATAGTGCCCATAAAAAATGACTGGATTATTTATGTATGATTGACATTTCTGCTGAGGATTAGAATTTTGTTGGTTGACTATTTCAATGAAAGCCCAAACATCAGGTCTGTAGGGTGACGAGAGGTTTTAGGTTTAAAGGTGGCTGTGTTTATTCTTTGTGCATGTTCCTAGGGTTTGCCTTTAACCCCATCTTATTTGGTGGTCTCACTGAAAAAGCAATTCAAGGAAAGAAAAAGGAAGATACAAAGACAAAACGTGGTTTTATGATTTAGGCTTTATTCACGGGTCATAGCCAACACATGGCAAGGAAATATCTCCCTGGCCAGTAGTAGAGACTAGACACAGTTAAGGCCAAAATCAGATTGTCGAGATATTCTCTTGGGGGTCGGAAGTGGGTCATTTTTCCCGCACATGCTTGGAGGATTCTTCCGGTGAAGGCTCATGGGATTTTTTTTTTTAACCTGTTATTTTAATTTTATTTCAATCCCTACAGGTCCTTCAAATATATGTAGTTACCCAACCTCACTACCACAGAAATATGGGCACAAGATCAATTTTTAAGCTGAGTACAGCTGATTTGAATTCAGAGTTTTCCTTCTCCTAAACTGGTTGCTTAACAAAGGCTGAAGAATCCAGAAAATACTAATAATTAATTAAATAAGCACAATATGTAAATACTAGCAGGACTTGTTGGATATACCACAGTATGATAATTTAATTATTACAATGTTTAATATGTTTACTTAAGAGCTTTTGCTAAATAGCTCAATATGTAAAAACTATAATAATCTTTATTTAACTCTCTCTCACTCTTTCGCATGTTTTTTTTCTTTCGTTCTTTTCATTTTTTCATTATGTTTGATTGAAAAAGATTAGTGTTATCACTCCTGCATGTTCACCACCTATTCTCTTTCTTTCTGTCTGTCTTATATTTTTTCTGTGTAACATATCTGTTTTCTTCTCTTTCTTTATGATTAAAATGGAATGGCCCTTATCTAGCAGAAGTAACAGCACTCATAAGAATTCAGTAGATAAGCAACACCAGATAATCAAGATTTAGAGTTTGCATTTTATTTTGGACTATTTGGACAATCTGATTTTTAACCAGAGGGTATTGCAAGATGAAAACGGTCAGAAGATCAAAGAACAAGCATATCAATATATAGATAGATAAACAGATGAGAATAGTCAATCCCTTTAAAAGTGCTTGATAAAGTAAAAAGTGCTCAAATGCTGGCCAGTCGAGCAGTATAAAAACTAAAAGGAATTAGGACCTCACCTTCTCAATTTTGTCTCATAATGATAGTTCCACATGTCTTCAATAAAAAAGAAGATACAATCATTAGATTAAACTTTAAAAAAAACAAAACATTTCATCTGACAATTGCTTTCTCTTGTTTTCCTTCTCCTAGACTGGTTGCTTAACTAAGGCTGAAAACTCTGTCTGCCTTACTATTTATTCATAGCGGGATCAGAGTGAAGAAATGAATTCATGCCTTTCCCACATTATAGATAGGGCCGGTTTAGCTCAGTCGGTAGAGTGTCTGACTAGGAATTACATGATTTTGTGTTTGATACTGGCCCTCGCCAACTCAGCATATGAGTAGCACAGGTATTATGTGCAGTAGAGTGAGGAGCTGATGGCAGGTGTGGCGCCTGCCTCAGATGCCAAAACAATCTCTTTTGTCTAGTACTAGTAAAAAGGGGATTGATTCCCTCGCTGTCTGGCTGATACCGACTTTAGGCCACTCCTACGAACTTTTCAAAGATATGCATAGGTTTTTACATACCTTTTTTTTTCTCTTTTTTTTTTTTTTTTAACAAAATTTGAAATAAAAATGTTAACCATTTTATTGAAATTCTGCTTTTTACATTAAGTTCGAGTTAATTTTGAATTAAGACTTTCAGCGGAAGCAGATTTTTAATCTAAGTCAGTAACATTCTTGGAAAATTTCTGGAAGTGATCCAATTTGGAATGTTGGAATTCAGTTAAGTAAGGGTTATGGAGTACGTAAATTCCAACCAGCAAAAAAGAAAGAAAGAAACGTCTACAGTTTTGTATTAAGATCATAAAAAAAATGGTTGATGAAAAAATCAGTCGTTCAGAAATTAATAGAATCCAGAAGGCAATGATTAATTAATAATGATACAAAGGGTGTTCTTTTTTTTTTCTTTAAGGGGAGAAAAAAATTAGCTATTATCATAATGGTGCTTCCTTATAACACAGACTTAGGCGTGTGGTTAGAGTCGTTGGAAATGGACTGATCATACTACGTTCAAAACCTGCACAAGGCTGTTTGTATTTTACATAGTGCTAATACCTTGGGAAAGGTATGCATCCAACTAGTCTCCCTCCACATAGGGGTAAATAGTAGAGTAGATAGGGCTCTTTTTTGATCAATGGGATTCAAAGCACTGTAACACTGATGGAAGAAGCATGTGGACCATAAGAGGGGGGACTATGTTGAAAAAAAAAACCTTTTTGATCACATTTCATGAGAGAATCTTTGTCAGCCTATGAACTCTTCAGCTCATCCTGATATAATACCTAACAATAATACACAATGAAAACGGATATTATTAGGTATTGTTCATGACCAAACCTTACAATATTAAAACTCATTAAATTCTTTGTCAGATGTTGAAGAAATATTACTTTTTGTATATGTCTATCTCTATCTCACTCTCATATATATATATATTGTTGTAAGCATGGCCTAAAGTCAGTATCAGCCAATCAGCGAGGGAGTCTATCCCTTTTCACTAGCGCTAGACCAAGGAGCTTGTTTTAGCATCTGAGGTGGAGCGCCAAACCTACCATCAGCTCCTTAACTGCACAGATCCCTGTACTACTCATACGCTGAGTTGGCGAGGGCGGTATTGAACTAGGAGCCTTGTGGTTTCTAGCCAAATGCTCTACCGACTGAGCTAACCCCCTTTTGTTATGTCATTGGATAAGAAAAATTCTGAAATTAAACCTCTTAAACTCGGCTTAAAAAATAGACCTTGTGCCCGACTTGCTAGTTCAGAGGGGCTGGTAAATATATATAACAGGCTTATGCACACATTGGTTAGGCTCTGGTTCTAGAGCTCTATTGGAAAGTGTGGAATACCCTTCATTGCCATTACTCCCACATCATCTCTGAACTGTTGTGGTAGTATATATTAGGGTCCCATCTATAGGTCAATTAGATCTGTTTGAGATATTGTTGAAAATGATTTTGAACTATGTTGATAGATTGGATCTTAACATGTAGACCATGTTTGCTCAAATGGCAGTTTCTCTACACTGATGTTGCCACATTTCCTTTATTGCATCAGTTTTGAAAGTATTGCTGGTACACATAGTGGGAGCAAACACAATAATGCTAATTTGTTTCAATCAAACATAATGAAAAGGTGAAAAGATTGGAAAAAAAAAAAAGCTAAATCAAGATTATTATAGGTTTTAAATATTGAAGTATTTCGCAATAGCTCTTAAGTAAGCATATCAAACATAATAATTATATCTATTAATAATGGAGATTTGCTTCCGGCTTTTGTCTGTAACAAAAACTACGTCACTGCTTACATCACATTACCCCAAATCGTCATAACATAGAATAAATACACTCAAAATTTGAACATGCAACATTAGACAGTCCTCATTGTTTTTTAAAACAAGTTTTAATAAATACATGACTGGTATTATATATCTATATATAGTTTGTTTTATTTTAATACATATTTAAAGTTTACATTTCAAATTGTTTTATTTTTTAATCCTTTAATGAATTTGATGATTTTACTTACTTAGGGCACAAACTTGCTGACATTGAATTTTTAACTTCCACCCCTCAGGCAATATGTTTCAAAAATCTATTTTTACATCGCCCGGAGGGTGTTTTTTATTTTGCTAGTTATCATAATATGGTATAGACACACATCTTGCTAGTTACTAATAGTTCCACATATATTCTATAAAATAGAAGATACAATCGTCTGATGAAACTTTTGAAAAAAAGATTTCATCTGACAATTGATTTTTTTAATTTTCTTTTTAACCATATAAATTATCAAGAAGTTCAGACAGTGTGCAAGGGAAAGCACTTGACATCAGAGGTGTTAAAAGTTGAAAGTTTTCTCATTAATGACCAATATCAGTCTCACCATCACCAGGTTAGTTCCACAATTAGTACCAGTGCCTCTACCTGATTTTAGAAAATGTACTCAGTAATTAGTCTATCAATTATAAACATTGTATAACTGGGTCTTTCACTAAAGCGTTTACAGTTACAGCACATAATTATATCAATCCATAAATCATGATAATTAGAGTGGCACTTTATTTCTATTAAGATTTCTTAGTGGTTTAAGTGTTTGCATTTCATTTATTCTGTGTTAGAACAACTTTGGTTTACTCATTTCTAAACAAGTTGATTTTCAGCATTAGAGTTTATGGTATTGGTAATAAGCAACAGTATAAGTTATCAGAAAACACAAGATAAACATGAATAGACCAATACACCAATAGATATGAATTGACCAATATATATATACATATATTGGTAATTTTCACCTTTAGTTATCAAAATTCCTTGCAAATAAGGCAATTAGAGTAACCTTCCCTTGACTTTCACTTTAAGTGTTTGCATTTTCATCTATTCTGTGTTAAACAAAATTTGGTTTAGTATTATTTGGATTATTCGGACTATTGTCCTCATCTTCATTGCCATTTGTACATTTTCGGCTAGATTAGATTAAATAAAAATACAAAACAAAAACAATATGAGTCAAGGTAAAAAAATCATACATAAGTGAATAGGTAGATATTTTAGGCAAAGCAAGACATTAGGTTTATAAGTTTCCAAAATTCACACTGAATTGTCCAATTGGACATATAGCGTAGTGGATAAAGGATATAGGTTAAGACAGTTCTAAGTGACAGTTATCTCTAGACTGCAGGTTCAATCCTGGTCTGAGGCAGAGAATAGTAATTAACACAGCTTAACTCCTGTACCCTAGCTATGTTTAGCGGAACAAGAACAGGATACCCCCATGGACTGAATAAAGGGTTAGGTTCAAAGATTCCTGATGTCTCCCAAGAAGAAATACCTGAAGAAGGCCAGGGGGCACATTGGCCAAAATGCTGTACCAATGAGGACAATAGTCTGAATATTACAAATAATCAAGCCTCATCTCAAAACTTCAGAGAAACGGTTGACATGCTATAAAATTCAACCAAATAACCAGAACTGGAAAGAGTTTAGTGTCATACACACGATACACCCCTTTTTTTGAGGGGGGATCTTACCTCTCTACTATGTATGCAGTCAAAAACACAAAATGCTCATAGCTTCTGGCTGCTGAAGAAGGTCCACATTGGAGCAATTAATCTAGTTATGTACATTCGAGTAGAAATGAAAGACAAGACAAGCCTGACAGATTTAGAGTTCATATCAAAAGCCTTGCTTTATTTTCCTAAGTAGTCAACATTTATTGCTTTTACTGGATTCTTCATTGTCAACTGAAGAAATTTAAGTGCAGCATACAGCTGTGTCAGTCTATAAATAATCATAAATGAAAAGGCAATGGATATCTTCTTTATCTTTTTTATGTGGATTTTTTTTCTTTTCTTTTTCTTTTTTTCTTTCTTTCTTTCTTTTCTTTCTTTCTTTCTTTCTTTTTCTTTCTTTCTTTTTCTTTTCTTTTCTTTTTTTTCTTTTTTTTCTTTTTCTTTTTCTTTTCTTTTCTTTTTCTTTTCTTTTTCTTTTTTCTTTCTTTTTTTTTTTTTTTCTTTCTTTCTTTTTCTTTTTCTTTCTTTTTCTTTCTTTTTCTTTTCTTCTTTCTTTTTTTCTTTCTTTTCTTTTTCTTTTTCTTTTTCTTTTTTCTTTTTTCTTTTTCTTTTTCTTTTCTTTTCTTTTCTTTTTCTTTTTCTTTCTTTTTCTTTTTTCTTTTTTTTTCTTTTTTCTTTCTTTCTTTTCTTTTCTTTTCTTTTTCTTTTCTTTCTTTTCTTTTCTTTTCTTTTCTTTTTCTTTTTCTTTTTTCTTTCTTTCTTTTTTTTCTTTCTTTTCTTTTTTCTTTTTTTCTTTTTTCTTTCTTTTTCTTTCTTTTTCTTTTTTTTTCTTTATTTTCTTTTTTTTCTTTTTTTTCTTTTTCTTTTTTCTTTTTTTTCTTTTTTCTTTCTTTTTTTTCTTTCTTTCTTTTTTCTTCTTTCTTTTTTCTTTTTTCTTTATTTTTTCTTTTTTCTTTTTTTTTCTTTCTTCTTTCTTTTTTCTTTCTTTTCTTTTCCCTCCTCTCTTTTCTATTTTTTTCGAAATTTTACAACTTCTCAGGATCATCAAATACTTTTTTAAATTAACCAGAAAAACCTATTTTGGAATCGTAATACATGAGTTGAGCTGTCTTGTTATTCTATAGGATTTTATTATAGTTTCTGTTTGAGTCACTACTAGCATACGGTCTCTCCAAAGAAACGGTTGCTGCTATGATAATGCTCTACAAAGAAACTAAAGCAATGCTAGGCTCACCTGATGGCAACACAGATTTCTTTGACATCACCGCTGGAGTCCTACAAGGAGATACAAGCACCTTGTATATTTATAATATGCCTAGATTACGTACTCCAAACATCATCAGATACCATAAAAGAAAAAGGTTTCACACTAAGAAAGATGCTGATGACATTGCACTTCTTGCAGATACACCGGCACAGGCTGAATCACTACTACATAGCTTGGAGGAGGCAGCAAGAATATCTACCTTTATGTAAACTCCGATAAAACTGAGTTCATAAGTTTCAAAAAGAAAGGAAACATTTCCACTCTTGCTGGTAAGCCTCTTAAACCAGTAGAACAATTCACTTACTTAGGTAGTAATATCTCGTCTACAGAGAGCGATATCAATACATGAATAGGAAAAGCATGGTTGGCCACAAACAAATTATCAGTCATATGGAAATCTGATTTTACTGACAAACTAAAATGGCAATTCTTCCAGGCTGTAGTTATATCAGTATTGCTGTATGGCTGCACCACTTGGACCCTAACAAAGTGCCTTGAGAATAAGCTAGATGGGAGCTGCACAAGAATGCTGTGTGCAGTCTTGAACAAGTCGTGGAAACAGCACCCCACAAGAAAGCAGCTGTATGGAAATCTGCCCCCCCTCACAAACCATCCGAGTGAGACGGACTAGGCACACAGGACACTGCTGGAGAATCAAGAATGAGCTCATAAGCAACGTTCTCCCGTGGAAGCCAATACATGGATATGCTAGTGTGGGTTGCCCACCAAGGACCTACATTGACCAACTATGCGAGGATGCTGGTTGCTGCGCAGAAGACCTCCCAGGGACAATGAGTGATAGGGAGGGTTGGCGATGGATCACTAAGTAGGACTGAGTCTATTCTAGTAGTGACCACCCCAAGTGGTGATTTAGGAGGTTTGAATTCTGAGTTTTTCCTTATCCTAGACTGGTTGCTTTACCAAGGTTAAAAAGCCCAGTCTGCCCTACTATTTACCCATAGCCTGAAGGAGAATAGTTGGATTCATACCTTTCCCAAGGGTATTAGTGCCATGTGAACTGTGGCTTTGTCCAGGATTTGAACTCTGAACTATTCTCCTTCCAACTATGGGTAAACAGTAGGGCAGACTGGGCTCTTTAAACTTGGTTAGACAACCAGTCTAGGGGAAGAAAAACTCTAAATTCAAACTTGTTAATTCCACTTGGGGTGGTCACTACTAGAATAGGCTCAGTCATAATTAGTGATCTATTTCACTAGTTTAATTTTAATCTAATAATTTAATTCAATAATTTAAAATTTAATAAACTATTTCTTTTGTCTCTTTTAATTCTGTTTTAATGAAAAAGTTGTTCCTAGACTTTTCAAAGTTTTTCCTTATTCGTTAATTTTTACAGTTGTTTGATTCAACATGCTAGTTCTCTTCATTTTCTTTTTGAAATTTTTAATTTGTCTCTTTGTAGATGATTGACATTAAAACAACTGATTTCTGTTCCTTCTCTATAATTTAAAAATTAGAAAATGTTCTTTTTATGCAACTGTAAAAGAAAGTTTTGTTTATCTTTGTAAAGTTGGTTATTAATACTTTTCTGCTACATTAAGTAGAATCACAAAAAAAAAGACTTTCATTACATCACCTCAATTTTTCAGAAGTAAAATTAAGTAACAGTCTGTGCTTTTGAAAATTATAGCTATTATTCTCAAATGTGTAATTAAGTGTGTGTGTATGTATGTATGTATGTATGTATGTATGTATGTATGTATATATATATTATGTATATATATATATATAGTGTGTGTGTTTGGGCAGTCATCATTTTACTAATTTCTTTCATATTCATGCTTTGAATAAAAAAACAAAATTATTTTCCCATAAATATAGACAGACATATACAAGGTGTGTCATAAAAGTATTGAGATTGAAGCTGTATTTACCAAGATAGAAATAAACACTGAATGAAACGTTAATTTTTTCAGAATACACGGTGTGTCAAAAAGTACCAAAAAATTTAAAAAGACAAAATCTCTTTTTTAACACACCTTATATATATATATATATATATATATATATATATATAATATATATATATATATATATATATAACACAAAAAGAGATACATACACAAAAAATTAGACTCATCTGATATATATATATATATATATATATTATATATATATATATAACAAATAAAGATAAGAAAAATTGTAGGAATATTTTCTCTACTAGTTTCAATCAAAGGTCATGATCAGAGGAATTCAATACTTAAAAAAATAAAAATATTTCTTTACAAAAAATTAATTTTCAAAAAATATATGAGGATATAAATGGCAATTTGTCTGTGTATAAATAATTAGCACATACACCAGTGACCCAATCATGATGAAACTTTACACGCATGTTAAACTATTATTCAGCAACAGAACTAACTGGAATTCAATAAAGATCAATAATGGAGGGTACATTATATATATATACACAATTTAGGGTAGTGTTGACATGAAGTCAACAGCACTTGGTTACTAACAGCTACTCGACTATGCCATTCTCAAACCAATAAAAAAATAAGACACGAACGAGACTACTCCAAGGTTTGAAATATGGAGTTAACCACGAGTGTGGCAGACAGGTTGAGAGTTAAAGAAATATAATTTATAATAAACTTATCTGAGTCCTGAGATAGGGTACTATCGGAGCCCTTGCTACGGCCTTCTGATAGTTCAGATATGATAGACTTTCTGTTTGATGTCCGACTCCAATTCTGGTTGTTGAGGAAGAGGAGCGACCCATATTTAGGTCTATCCCCAGTGAGAGCTGGATCAGAAGAGGCATGAGTTTGCTTATTCGGCTTTGCCGCCAAAGTATGCTGGCTCGTGATTGGTTGGTTCGAAACAGAGGCTCGCAGACAAAGGACGATAACCCCCATACCCCAGAATTCTCAATAAACCAAGGGTTTGGTTTAAAAATCACATAGGTGAGAAACTTTCAATAACCAAGCACTATTGATTTTAAGTCCATACTACCCTAACATAGATATATATGCTTTGTCCATGATATTGAGCACTATTCAGTTATAAATATAGCAATATATATCATCAATGTGTGTATGTATGTATGTGTGTGTGTATATATTTATATATATATACATACATGTGAGTATTTGGGCAGCATTCTTTCATTTATACATGTAGAATTAACCAAAAGACACATCTACTGTTTAACAATCTTATTTTTGATCTTTTCGAGCTTTCTGGCCAACTTTTTAATATTTGGGTGGAATTCATGGATAAGTCCACTAAAGTTCAGGTCCCGAGTACTTAATTAATTTCCAATGCAGTACACACATTTTAAAATGCCTATAACACCTTTCTCATCAATTCTTCTCCTTCCAGCCTCCATATTAATATAATTTTTTAAAAACTAGAACACATCACCCCTGATTATGGCACTTCGAAGTGCCGAAAGTACTTGGGACCTGAACTTTGGTGGACTTATCCACAAATTCCACCCAAATATTAAAAATTTGGCCAGAAAACTTGAAAAAATAAAATTGTTAAACAGGAGATGTGTCTTTTGTTTAATTCTACATGTATGTATATATATATATATATGACACTGTCCATATCTATCAATCTGAGTCTGTCATATATATGTGTATGGGGTTTATATTTATCTATATTGATATAGACTTCTAGATAAGGCTTTTTGTATTTCACATAGCACTAATACCATTGAGAAAGGTATGAAACCAACTATTCTCTCTTCAGCTATGGGTAAAGTAGTAGAGCAGACTAGGCTCTTTAACCTTGGTTAGGCAATCAGTCTAGGAGAAGGAGAATGCTGAATTCAAACCTGTTAAAATCCGCTCAATAAGTTGACCTAGTGTCACATCCTGCTCGTGTGGATGGGTTGGTAAATATATATATATTGATATAGATATCCAGCTAGCTATTCTCCCTCCACCTAGGTGTAAAAGATTAGGGCAGATTCAGCTTTTTAACCAAGGTTAGGCAATCAGTCTAGGAGAAGGAAAAATCTGAACCTGTTAAACTACTCTTAATAAATTGACCTTGTGTCGCCCATGCAGAGGGGTTGGTAAATATATATATATATATATATATATATATATACATACACACAGACACACACACATAAACAGATTTACACATACACACGCAGAGACTTTCAAGGAAGAATCAACAGCTCCGGCCCTTCAGAAATTTGACGAGGAGATCTTTATTTAGAAATATTAAGAATTAATCAAAGGTTAAAAAAAACAACATCCTAGTTATCTCATTTTTCTTTACACTTGCATTGTGATAGCCTTCAAAACCAACCTCCAAACTAATATAAACACTATACTTCAAGCAAATTATAAAACTCTTTTATATGTATATATATATTATATATATATATATATATATATATATATATATATTGATATTCGGACAGAATGTGTTTAATTAACACCTGAAGAAGATATCAGAAGATTTGAAACACATGTCGCAAATGTAAAATAATAATAAAAATTAAAAAAAAAACATAATCTATTTTGCGGGCTTTCTTTTTATAATGTATATATATATATATATATATATATATATAGATAGATATAGATAGATATCTAGCTTGCTGTCTGTGCTTATTATGCTTGTTTTGTGTCAATTCTATTCCTCACACTGACACTCTTATCTTATTTGTTATTGAATATCAGAGTTCAAATTGTAATGAGATGTAGGAATTAACTTTCTGCCTGATTCTCTGATTCAGTTTTACTCTTGATCAGCCTTGCATGAGAAATCCATATCTCTTCTCTTGTTGTGACATTTCAAGAGTGTCTGAAAGAATTCTGATACTTGCTTATTTCTCTCTCTCTCTCTTTCTTTCTTCTTGAAGATAATATTTGATGAAGTCCCAAAGGATTTTTAAGGATATATATATATATATATATAGATGAGTGGTATCCAAATATGTAGTGGATTTTCTTCCTTCTAAATGGGGAGTGTTATATGGAAATGCAGGTGTTAGGTCAGAATGTTTGGATGATGAGGTATGGGTCAAAAAGTGAAAAAGTGTGTGTGTATGGGAGCTGGAATTATCATTAGTTGTATATGAGTGAGTTTTATTTTATTTTTTTATTTTTTTTAAATAGACAAATAGATGGTCAGAAAGATATAAAAAAATAAAAATAATGGGTAAATAGTAGGGCAGACTGGGCTCTTTAGCTTTGTTATGGTCTAGGATAAAGAAAAACTCTGAATCCAAATCAGCATTAATATGCTGAAAAATTGATCGTGTGTCACATCCTGGCCATGGTTGAGGGGTTGGGTAGATATATAAAAAGTGAAATAAATAAAGGAAGATGAAGATAGAAAGAAAAATAATTAAGATAATAAAGAGGGAAAAAAAGAAAGATGGAAAGGTAAAGGATAGATAAGAGAAAGGAAGAAGGTAAGAAGAAAGGAAGGAAGGAAGAAAGAGGCAGAAAAGATAAGAGGAAGAAAGAAGGAATATAAAGATAGAGAGGAAGAAAGAAGGAATATAAGATAGAGAGAAGAAAGAAGGAATATAAAGATAGAGAGGAAGAAAGAAGGAATATAAAGATAGAGAAAGGAAGGAAGAAAAGAGGAAGAAATAAAGGAAGGAAGGAAAGAGAAAGGATGAAAAGAGGAAGAAGGTATGAATAAGACGAAGAAAAGAGGAAGAAGGTATGAATAAGACGAAGAAAAGAGGAAGAAGGTATGAATAAGACGAAGAAAAAGAGGAAGACAGAAACATAATAGAAAGGAAGAAATACAAAAGAAGGAACAATATTTGCTAACCATATCTCCACAGCAGCTATAGAATGAATCAAGTTCAAATCCTGGACAAGGCTATTTGCATTTCACATAACACTAACTCTTAATTAATTAATCTGACTATTCTCCCTCCAGCAATGGGTAAATAGAAGAGCAGACTGAACGTTTTTTACTGTCTTATGGCAACTGGTCTGGGAGAAGGAAAACTCTGTATCCAAACCTGTTAAACTCAGCTTAAAAATTGACCTTATGTCACATCCTGTTCATGGCAGGAGGGGTGTGGTAAATACATACACTTCTTTGCCCAGCTTAATCCACTCGGGTACAATGATGAGACGTCTCAAGGGGATCAATCTAAGTATGCTAGAAATGATCTGCAAGAATAACTTGCTAGTCAGAATTCAATGGCAGGTGTCCACACTGAAGACATATTCTGTGGAGTAATGGCTAAGAGAATAAAGCCGAGGAATACTAAGTGTTTAGTTAAAGCCTTATTTCATAGAACTGAATTGTGGTATATGTCAAATTTTGTGGGTAATCGCTAATGCAATTAGTGCATTGCTCTGGAGAAAATAAGATCAGCCATTGAAGGCAGGTTGGAAGTTAAAGCTTTGTGGATAAATTATGGATAATGAGTCTCGGAAACTAATTGGTAGAGAAGGAGTTGAAGAGAAGAGGTGGGATATGAGGGCATTGCAGGAGTGAACTATATTTTAGGACGAGGTCTTGTGGCAGCTTAAAACTTTGTTTGTACACAATGAATATAGTTGTTCATAGAATAGATTTGTATTTGGGCAATATTTTGCTGTTTGTACGTGTATTATGTTTTATTATATATAAAGTCGTCAGGGTTGCCTGAAGTCGGCATCAGCCAGACAGTCTATCCCCTTTTCCCTAGCACTAGACCAAGGAGATTGTTTTAGCATCGTTTAGATCGTTTGATATAATAATATATCTTTGTCTGTAGATGAAGTTCTGTCAATCATTATAATTAGCAAGGACCTGTGGATATATCACAGTATGATAATCTAATTATTACAACGTTTGATATTTTTACTTAAGAGCCATTGCTAAGTAGTTCAATGTGTAAAAAGTATAATAATCTTGATTTAACTCTCACTCACTCATTTTTTCTTTCTTTCCTTTTCATCTTTTCCTTTTCCAATTGCTACAAAAGTGTAAATATAGATACAAAACATATATTACTTTCTAACTGCTAGGCATGACATAACCCCAGACGTGTTGATATGCCATTAAAATCAATCAACCAACATCTTTGTTTATTTACTAAGCTTAGCTCATGACGAAAACCATGGGACACTCAGTGAGAATCGAACTCAGTAATAATTCTCTGCCAGCCTACCTCAATAACCATTACACTACACAAGACACCAACGTTATATATACTAGCAAATATATGCACCCTCCGGGTGCAAGTATTTAAGTTTTAATATAATAAAATATCATGTTAAATTAGAAAGGCTAATGAAACTGAATAAGAATGCAGATAAAAATATTTGGAACAGAGGGGGTATAATCGGAAAATAGAACAACTTTGAAACTAACTGTTCCACCATTTTCCCTTACTCCCGTCTTTCAGTGGTAAATTTCCCTAATTTAACTATTTAGTTAAAATAGGAAGAAAAGAATAAAATTACAGTTATTTCTTTATGTTAATAGATTTCTGTTAAGATTTATCCCCGAGATTTTTGCTCATATTTATTAAGATAAAACCAAACAATTAGAAATCAATAATACTAAGCATATATTTATTAAAATCAAATTTTTTAAGATCAATATGCAAATTAGACTTCCCATTCACACTGTAATACGCTATTTCGTTGAATATATAAATATAATTGCATGTTATTAGTATGTAGATATTGTTAACAGTCTTAATGATGTAAAACAATTTTACTAATAATTGAGGTTTAGATAAAAAATAAAATCATGGGGAATGTGTGTAAATAACAAAGGGAATTGTGACTTGTGTAGTTTCGGTTACAGACAGACAAACCCACAATCTCCATTATAATAAGATATATATATATATATATATATATATATATATATATATAATATATATATTATATATATATATATAAGTAGGTGGTTCTAAGTATGATTACCTATTGATAATCATGGAATATACTTTGTGAAAATTTTCTACTCATAACCAGTCTCTTTGGAGATCACATTTGGTATTGCAAACTCGAAAATGCAATATAGATAAGTAATAAGAATAAAAGAAAAAAAAATCAGGTATCTTTCGTACTATCAGATAAAAGCAATAGCAATCACTTAATTCAATAAAAATGTCATTTTATTATACTGAAGGTTTGGCTTTGTTTTCCATATTTATTTCTTCTTTACTTGCATTTTTTTTTTCCATTGATTTTTCAAGCAGATGATGTGTCCTATGAGTGAACGGTAGACAGAAAGTCTCTGGTCAGGATTTATCATAGATTTCTTGTTAAGCCTTGCATAGCAATATGGAAATAGTACTTTCTATTAGGGCAGCAAGTCCAACAATACAAATGTAAACAGAGTTGTCTACCTTTTGTCTGAATCTCTAAGATAAGGTATTATTATTCCCTGATATACATGGACCAATGTCCTTATCTTGGTCGTTATTATAGTCACCACATTTTGACTGATGATTGTCCCAACCCTATTGCCCTTATGACAAACCCCAACCCCTGTTATCATATGTGCTAGAAGGTGGTGGATGAGCATCTTATTGTCCTGAGTATGACTTTAGACTCAATCTGATGGTCATATGGGTGCTAGAAGGTGGTGGCTGCGGGTCTACATGTCCTGGGAATGACGTTAAACTCTATCTGATGGTGAGGTTCCAGTTTTGGAGGTTTGGGGAATGTGGAGCACCCCATTCATCACCATTGCTCCCTGGTCCACTCTGACCTGGAGTGGTAGTACCTGTTAGGGTCCCATCTATGGGTTAAATAGTAAAATGTATTTATAAAAAAATTGTATTATCCATTAAGAATTGATTTATTTCAAAACTTTATCGGCATTAAATGACCCACTGAGGTTGATATGCCATAAAACAAAACAAACCAATCGATCTGATGGTGAAGTTCCAATTCTGGATTTCTGGAGAATGTTGAGTACTCCTTCATTACCATTGTAATAAAACAAAATGTCTTCGGCATAAAATAACCCAACAAGGGTTAACATGCTGTAAAATCCAACCAACCAACAATTCAATTTGTATCTGCCAGTCTTTTTCAGATGTCTGTTGTAGTCAGTATGTTTCTCCTTTATTACCACAAATACAGGTTAAATAGTACCACTGTTGTTCTTCTACCAGGTTGGCTTTGGGATTAACTCTTTGCCTACTTTAAACCGGTGATAGCAGCTCTTGCACATGTCCATTGTTTACACTGAAAAGGACTATATCAGAATAGAATGAGTTCAGAGGTGAATAGATAGTGAACTTTGAAATATCCCATCATACAGGTTAAAAATATACAAGAAAATCTGGTACAGCCATGGGGAAAATTTGTTAGGCAAAGAGTTAAATAACCCATGAAGGTTGATATGCCATGAAGTAAAAAAAAAAAAATGAGAAAATGTTTATACCTATAAGTTAGGGAATTGCGTTCATTATATGTTTATATTTACGTTTTTGTGCAGTTGTTTAAATTTGTTTTTTTACGCCATTAGAATATATATAAAATATACAATATATTATATATGATATAACATAATGTACAATTTAACATAACAATACATAACACACACAACATATACATTATATATATATATATATATATATATATAAAAATCTGGTTAGGCAAAGAGTTAAATAACCCATGAAGGTTGATATATATATATATATATATATATATATATATATATATATATATATATATATGTACATTTTGTAAGGGGTTATTTTGTGGTAAAAAAAATTTTTTTCTAAAAACCCAGTGCGAAATTATAGTTAGTAATCTATTTTGCATTTCATGTCTGTTCCTGTAAGTCGTCTTCTGGACGTATATCATATCCGATTCATAATATTTTATGAATTTTTATTTCTCACAAGAACCAACAGGAGGTATTGTAAGAAACCAAATCTCAAAATGACTTGTTTGGCATTAAATGACCTGAAAAGAGTTAAAACAAATCAACCAACGAACTGGAAAGGGTCAAGTCTACCTTTTTCATTAATGTTCATATTCAGTTAGGATTATCGGAATATATTCACAAAATGTTGTCCCATGGATCTTAGCAGTGTTTTGTTTTATTTCATTGAAATATTTAAATAAAGACACACCTTAGGCATGTCTGTTTAAAAAAAAAGAAAAAGAAGAAATAAATGAAACAGGTAAAAATAATTTGGCTTATATTTTTTGTTTCCACATAAAAAAAAATAATTTTTCTAGTTTTTTGCGTCTATTTACCTCAAGTCTGCTAAAATTGTCATTTTACTTTTAAATGGATAAACAAGTGTGGAATTTTTTTTTCTCTCAAGCAATTTTCCATTTTTCTTTTTGTTGAAAAAAAGAAAGTGTTGACTTAAACATTAAATTTTTATAAGTTTTTCATTTTAGTGTGCTATCTTTCCAAAACTTGTGACAATACCGACTTTTGTATATTTCAACTCAGGTGTCATACTTGGACTAGTTTACTTACAGTTTCTGTGATAATAGTTAAATTTAAAATGCAAATATCACTTTTCATTGATACCTGATGATATTCTATTTGATAAAAAAAAATATACCAACCATATAAAAAATGCATCATTTTAAGATTTTAGCAAATTTTTCTTTCAGGCATAATGGTTATTTTTAGTAGAACATTATATAAGTAAAACAGATATCATCATCATCATGTCGCGCTTGCAGCGCGGATATCCCTAACAATCTCCACCAACCTTCCCTATCATTCATTGCACCTGGGAGGTCCTCTGCTGAGCAAATAGCATCCTCGCATAGCTGGTCAATGTAGGTCCTTGCTGGGCACCCCACACTTGCATGTCCATGTGTTGGCTTCCACATGACAACGTCACTTATGAGCTCGTCCTTGCTTCTCCACCAGTGTCCTGCATGCCTTGTCCGTCTCACTTGGATAGTTTGAGAAATGGGGGGCAAGTGACCATACAGCTGTCTCTTCGTGGGGTGTTGCTTCCATGATTTGTTCAAGACTGCACACAGCACTCTTGTGCAGCTTCCATCTAGCTTATTTTCAAGACGCCTCGTTAGGGTCCAAGTGGTGCAGCCATATAGCAGCACCGATACAACCACAACCTGGAAGTATTTAATACCAAATACTATCTGGTCCAAAATAATTACTCCCCTCATATAGCTCTGTTAGCTGAGGCTGTAGAATATGCCAGCTGCACATCTGCAGAGGGATGACCCCCCCCCCTTTTAATGGGGCTACCTTTTGGTAGAGACCCATGATTCTTAAGGACAGAATCTTGGTGACTGAGCAGCCTATGACATGCAACACTCCATTTTGGTCTGTACTTAGACTAGATGAGCAGTCAGATCAATAAGATCAATTGGATAGTCATGTCAAACCCTAGCATGCATATGATTGCCCAACCCTATTGCCCTTATGGCAAGCCCCAGCCCTTTTTATCATATAGTTATTTACTAAGCTTAGCTTAGATGTGGCACAAAGCCAGAAGTATGGGGTGCCCAATGAAAATCAAACTCACTAACTATGGTCTGTGAATTGAGCATGCTAACCATTACACCATGTGACATGCCCACTCTTTTTATCATATATGTGCTGAATGTCTTATTGTCCTGGGTATGATGTTAAACTCTATTTGATGGTGAAGTTACAATTCTGGAGCTCTGGGGAATGTGGAGTACCCCTTATTACCATTGCTCCCAGGTCCACTTTGAACGGGAGTAGTAGTACCTATTAGGGTCCCATCTATGGGTCAAGTAGAACAAAATGAGTTCTAAAAAATTTGTTTAAAAAAAATTGAGTACCCATCAAGAATTAATAGAACAAAAATGGGTTGACATGCCATAAAAACCAACCAACCAAACCTTCTAAAATGAAGTATCAGTATCATTAGGGACTGTTGTTAGAAGAACACAATGGGTTCACGGATCGTTTAGTTATTATTAATGCTGATTAGTAATTTCTTTTCATCTTTGTAGTTGCTTTTTTTTATTTTACTGTCTTTAATTCATGTTGTTCCTTACTTTTATAAAAATAATGATCTAAGGGAGTTGGGATAAAATTAAAAGCAGCTAGAATTAAAATGATGAAAAAAATACAAGTCAGAATTAGTAGTAGTAGTAGTAGTAGTAATAATAATAAAACTTCATTGAAAAATGAATATGAAAGAATGCGGCAACATGTCTTTTCTGTTTTTTCTTTTCCACCTGAAAAATAGGAAAGGAAGAAGAAAAAAAGCCAATCTTTTCCTGTGAGAATCAACTTGAAAAGGAAACTAGAAAATTGTTTAGCAATTATGCATTCGACAAGTGCTTTATTTTCTTTATTTGATTAAGCTCTACTAATTAAGTGTTGTTTGTGTTTTTTGATTTTATAATTTATTGCCTTCTGCTTTAGAATCATTTCATTGATTGATAGCCATTTATATACTGCCACACTGAACTAACATACACAATATGGAGTGCAGAAGGCGGTGTAATGATTATTGTCATGAAATGTATACAATTCCCTAACATGTAGGCCGCTCTGTCAGCTTGGGCAGAAGAATACACCAACTACACTTTTGCAGAGGGGTACCCCCCCCCCCAATGGAGCCACCTGTTTGCCATAGATGGCGACCCGTGGTACTTTAGAATTGGAACCCTGGTGTTTGAGCAGTCCATGACATGCAACAGTCCACTTAGGCCCTTACTTAGGCTAGAAGGCTGGTCACATCAAGCCCTAGCATCTATACGATTGTCCCAACCCTATTGCCTTATGGCAGCCTCCAACCCTTTTTATCATATATGCGCCAGAAAACAGAGGCTGAGTGTCTTAATATCCTGGGTGTGACGCTAAATGTTATCTGATGAAGAAGTTCCAATTTTTGAACTCTTGGGAATGTGGAGTACCCCTTCATCGACATTACTCCCAGGTTCACTCTGACTCAGAGTGATAGTACCTGTTAGGGTTCCATCTAGCCATTAAATAGAAAAAAATGAGATTAACATTTTTTTTTTAAATTGTTTTTAAAAAAATTGAGTACCCATCAAGAATGAATAGAACAAAACATATTTGGCATAAAGTGACCCAAGAAGGGTTGATATGCCATAAAATCAAACCAACCAACTGTAAACTTGCAGAGAAGTATAGGGCACCCAATGAGAATCAAACTCAATAGTAATTTATGCTAACCTAGCTCCCTTGCCATTACGCAAAGTGCCCAACTTATCTAGAATATTTCAATTATTGTTGACTTGTCATTAAACCGAGAGCTTTCAAGAGAAATTATTGCAAAGTATAAGGTTCCGCATAATTCTTTTCATTATCAAACCAAGATGGATTTTGAGACAAATAAAAAAAAAAAAATTTAAAAAATAAAAAACGAATAGAACTCTGGCATGAATCTCTTAAAATATAAAACAAAAAAAATAGAACAAAAAAACAAAACACAACCTGCATATGAAACATCAAAAATGAATAAAACAAATAGAATCGGTGCTTTTAGATTCAATTTCCTTTTATATCTAAAGCAGAAATCTTTCAGCTTCTTCCACCTCTAAATGCTTTTAGGAATTTTTGGCATAAGAGAAAAGCTTTTTACACTGCCATCTATCCATTCTAAGAAGCCTACGATATTGTTAGAGATCCATCTAATTGGACTAGCTCGGTTTAGGCATTCGTTTTGGTTTTTAGAGAATTTTCTTGTGCCCCACTTTTGTCTTCAGTCCTAATGATATCTTAAAACGAGGCTGAATGGCTTAGGATCAAGATTGATGAGTTAGTCCGTTGTAGGACATCAAAGGGCAGAGAAAGTATCTTTTTTTGCTTCCAGAAAATCTGGACTGCTGGCGGCTCTATGAATATTCATAATTAAGGCTCAACTTTGATCCATTTAGAACTGAACAGAATACAGTGCAAAAGTAAAAGTTTTTTGAACCAGCTTTCTTCAGTGGTGATTTACTGTTGCATGTGAGTTAATATAACCACTGAGCTGAATCAATATCAATAATTGAGAAGTTTGTTTGTCTGTCCTCTCTCTCTCTCTCTCTATATATATATATATATATATATATATATTTACCAACCCCTCCACATGAGCAGGATGCAACACAAGGTCAATTTCTTAAGCGGAGTTTAACAGGTTTGAATTCAGAGTTTTCCTTCTCCTAGACAGGTTACTTAACCAAGGTTGAAGCGCCCAGTCTACCCTACTATTTAGCAGGGAGTATAGTTGGATTCATAGCTTTCTCAAGTGTGTTTGCGCTATAAGAAATTCAAACAGCCTTGTCCAGGATTTGAACTCTGATCGATGGCTCCATTTCTCACAACTCTAACCATTATGCCACATGCCTCTATAGATGGCCCAAATGTGGAGCTTTTAAATCTATAACAGTAATTGAAAAGAGCTTCTTTGTCCTATATACATATTTACCAGCCCAAGGTGAAGTTTTAACAGGTTTGAATACAGTTTAGTTTCTAGACTGGTTGCCTAACCAAGGTTAAAGAGCTCAGTTCACCCAACTATTTATCCATATCTGGTGGGAGAATAATTGGATTCATACCTTTCCCAGGGGTATTAGGACTATAAGAAATGCAACATGAGAATATCCAACCTGACCGACAGCATTGATAAGGCACTTGTTATATGAAGTATTTAGCATTCTTGGATAAATTACTAATAATATTCCATTGGAAACATTGAAGCAGTACTCAGACACTATGTATATATAGGACCAGTTTAGCTCAGTCGGTAGAGCATCCACCTCAGAATCATAAGGTTCCTGGTTCGATACTGGTCCTCACCAACTCAGTGGATGAGTAACACAAAGATCTGTGCAGTAAAGTGAGGAGCTGATGGTAGGTGTGGCTCTAGAGAAAAGGGGATAGACTCCCTTGCGGTCTGGCTGATATAACTTTAGACTACCTAGACGGTGAATTTTTATATATATATATATATATGTATATATATACTATACTAATCCTATTGTAGTTGGGATGGAAGATAGGAAAAAGATAGGAATAGGAAAATAAAATAAAAAGTGTAAAAAGTTTGTCA
The DNA here is from genome assembly GCA_023376005.1 of Doryteuthis pealeii. NCBI lineage: Eukaryota > Metazoa > Mollusca > Cephalopoda > Myopsida > Loliginidae > Doryteuthis > Doryteuthis pealeii. Next base: position 120,455,189 of record CM042137.1, on the reverse strand, counting down.
GTCTTTTTTCTTGTTTGAACTGGTTTTAGTGATAAAAGTACTGTTGCTCCAAGTCTTTTTAGTCAGATTCTTGCCCTGATGAGCTAGGAAGTGAAACTATTAGTTGATATATACATATATATATATATATATATATATATATAAAATAAGATATGACATTAAATAGTCCACAAGCATTGATATACCATTAAACAAAATAAATCAAATCAATCAATTCAGTCAAAAAACAAACCAACTGGGATCTAATCTCTTTCCCAATGTAGACATGTACTTCAACTAGTATATCATATTTTGGTGTATATTTAAGTCAAGTCATTTTATTTCTGTAATTGATTCACTGTTGAACCTGATCTAAGTTGATCACTTAACTAAATTTTTCCTTATATGTTATATCAAGTGTCTTTTATACCAGCATTTCGTCTCACCTGGGTTTTTTCTTGTTTTATTTCTATTTTCTAAATGCTTTAAGCATTTAAAAATAACGATCTTCTTTGTGCTTATCTTAATGTTTCATCTTGAGCTGCCTTAATTAATTTGTTTACGAGAGTGTTGATTTTTGTTAGATTATTCTACAATCTCTGGGACATTTCTAACTACTAGACACCATGAATTATCATAAACAGATAATATCACATAACAGAAGACAACTCTTTTTAAAGACTTTTCTAACAGATATGCCGTTTATCTACATCTTGTAATACTAGTTTACTTACCTGATACTCATGAGGAGTTCCCATGGAATAGTGGGTAACCTGATGAACAGTGACATTATAATTAGTATTATTTGGATTATTCAGACTATTGTCCTCATCTTTATTGTTATCTGTACAACATTTTGGATGATGTGCCCTCCGGCCTTCTTCAGGTATTTCTTGTCGGACTCTGGAACCTTCTCGAACTCAAGAAGAAGATTCCCGAGTTCAACTAGAAATACCTGAAGAAGGCCGGAGGGCACATCGGCTGAAATGTTGTGCAGATAACAATAAAGATAAGGATAATAATCCGCATAATACTAATTATCAAGCCTCATCTAAAAAATTCTGAGAAAGAGTGACACTAGAGTAAGCAAATTTGAACTATAGTCACATTATTAAATTGATCCCTTCCCTAGCTATGGGTTAGATAGTACCAGTACTGTTCTTCTACAAGGATAGCTTTGGGATGTAATTGTTATTATCTTAGGAAAAGGACACAGTGACACAAGTTCAAATCCTGGACAATGTTGGTTGCATTTCACATAATACAAATACTCCTAGTGAAGGCATAAATCCAACTATTCTTTCTCTCCAGCTATGGGTAAATAGTAGGGCAGACTGGGCTCTTTAACCTTGCTATGGCAACTGGTCTAGGAGAAGAAAGAAAACTTTGAATTCAAATCTGTTGAACTCCACTTAAAAATTGACCTTGTGTTTACATCCCACTCATGTGGAGAGCTTGGTAAATACATACAAGGATGGATTTTGCATTAAATAACCCATGAAAGTTGATATGCCATTAAAAAAAAACGAGACCAAAACCTAATGATGGATTATTATTTACTAGATTGAAACAGTTATTCTCTTGAATTACCAAGTATTATTAATACTAACAAATATATATGCATCCTCCAGGTGCAAGTATTTAAGTTGTAATGTAATAAGATATTATATCAAAATTAGAAAGGCTAATGAAACCAAATAAGAATGCAGATAAAATGATTTGAACAACTGAAACTTACTCTTCCATCACTCCCATCTCTCATAGCTAAATTTTACTAATTTAACTACTTAGTTAAAATAGGAAGTAAAGAAGAAAATTACAGTTATTTCTTCTTGTTGATAATTTTTTAAAGATTTATCCCCGAGATTTTTATTCATATTCATTAAGATATAAAACTAAACAATTAGAAATCAATAATACCAAGCACATATTTATTAAAATCATATTTTTAATATCAATATGCAAATTAGCCTTCCCATTCACACTGTAAACCGCTATTTTGTTGTATATATAAATACAATTGCATGTTATTAGTATGTAGATATGAAACAGTATAAATAATGTAAAACAATTTTATTGATAATTGAGATTTAAATAAAAACAATCATGGAGAATGTGACATAAATAACAAAGGGAATTGTGACCTGAGTAATGATATAGTTTAAGTTACAGACAAACACACAATCTTCATTATAATAATATATATATATGGGGATGTTCCAAAATTAATGTCTTTTATTTATTTTCTCCAAAATTAGAATGTCCTGGGAATGACGTTAAACTCTATCTGATGGTGAGGTTCCAGTTTTGGAGATTTGGGGAATGTGGAGCAGCTTTTCATCACCATTGCTCCCTGGTCCACTCTGACCCGGAGTGGTAGTACCTGTTAGGGTCCCATCTATGGGTTGAATAGAAAAACATGAGTTTATAAACAAAATTGTATTATGCATTAAGAATGAATTTATTTCACAACTTTGTCGGCATTAAATGACCCACCGAGGTTGCTATGCCGTAAAACAAAACAAACCAAACCAAAATTAGAACAGATGTGGGGAACATAGTAACACCATTGTATAAATCAAGTTTTTCGCTAAAAAACACTATTTTTCCAAATTGTCAAAACTATTGGTTGTGCATTTTGACCAACAATGAACAAGAGACTGTACTCATAAATTTATTTATCATTTATATTTTGATTTATTTTTTTTGTCTTGATAAATACATCTTTAGTCCTCAAAACTTTTTAAACCTCTCATATTTTGAAGAAAATTATTATTCCTTCATCATTCATTTCTGATTTTAGCCTCAATACTTTTAGCAGACTTTGTATTTTTTTAGAAAATTCCTTATTCAATTCTGTCTTGATGAATACAGCTTTAATCTCAATACTTTTTAACACGCCTTGTATTTTGAAGAAAATTATTCATTATTTATTTCTGTCTTGATAATTACAGCTTTAGTCTTAGGACTTTTTTAACATATGTCATATTTTGATGAAAATTGATGTTTCCTTCATTGTTCATTTGCATTAAAAAATACATTAAATAAAGAAGCCAAACTAATACTTTTTTAACATACCTCATATTCCGAAGAAAATTATCATTCATTCATTGTTCATTTCAGTCTTGGTAAGTACAATTTTAGTCTCAATTCTTTTTAAAGATACTTTAAAGAAAATTAATGTCTTATTCATCATTCATTTCTGTCTTGGTAAATACAGCTTAGGCAACAAGTCTAATTGAAGGAAAAACTCTGAATTCAAAGTTAAACCTCTGCTTAAGAAACTGATCTTGTGCCACATCATACTCATGCAGGGGAGTTGGTAAATATATATTAATCCTCATATTCCTTAATTGTACAACTGTTATCACTTTGTGACACCCTCTGCTTAATATTGAGGCCGTTCAAATTGTCAAAAGATGAAATGCAAAAATATATATCTTGATTATCTGGTGTTGCTTATCCGCTGAATTCTTATTTTTTTATGAGTATTGTCACCTTAGCTAAATAATGGACCATTCTGCTTTTATTATAAAGAAAGGGAAGAAAAAGGACCTGCTACATAGAAAAATACAGAAAAAAGAAAGAATGATAGGGAGAGTAGGAGAAAATTAGAAAGAGGGGTTAGCACACGGAATTAGTTTCAATCAAACATAAGGACAAGATGAAAAAAAGGAAAGAAAGAAAAAAAGTGTGAGAGAGAGTTAAATCAAGATGATTATACGTTTTACATATTGAACTATTTAGCAATAGCTCTTAAGTAAATATATTAACTCTTAACATCCTGTTGAGAATTTTCTAAGTCCAGAGCCCCATTCCTATAAGGATATATATAAATGTCTAAAAATGGCCTTTTCATTAAAATTTACCTGTTACTTCTCGTACATCAAAGACTGCTAAATATGTTTAATATTATGTTTAATATTACATTCAAACAAAGGCTCTTTTTTGGGATAGAGTAAGAAAACAAATTTACTTCCAGCCGGGTGGAATGAGGACTTTAAGAGTTAAACATAATAAGTATATCATACTGTGGTATATACACAGGTTCTGCTAGTATATAATTGTTTGAAAAAAAAAGACTGATTGAGGCATGAGATTACCCAGCAAAAGTTGAGATACCAAGAAACCAACCAGTCAATCATTCTAATAGCATTTGACGGATACTAGAGTTGAAATCCCTGAAGAGTACAGGATCATTTCATATACAATATGCACTAAAGAAGAGAAAAAAAAAAAAAAAAAACATGAAACCTTTTTTTTCTTCAAAATTTGTTTAGCAAATCTAAACATATACAAGACAAAGAGTTGAAGAGATTTCTATTGTATTTTAGTTGGAAGATTTGTCTTGAGGAAATTTCTTGGGAGATAAAACAACTGAATTTGCTTTTAGAAGATTTACATTTAAGTTATATGTACAAATGTATACACAAGGTAACAAGGCTTTTTTTGTTGTGTGTGGTTGCATGTAGAAGTATCTAAAGATTTCATTGTGAACTAATGCACTTGTATCACAATGAAAAGATTGCTTATTGAAAGTTTGAAGATCTGCATCAAATAGAAAGTGATGAGTTGGAGAGAGATGTAGTCCAATATTGAACTTTTTTTTTCAAACTACTTATGTTTAACTTTCATAGGTAAAAAAGAAACTGGATCCTGCAGCAAGTAAAAGTAAATATATATATATTTACCCAACCCCTCCACATGAGCAGGATGTCATATAAGTTCAATTTCTTAAGTAAAGTTTAATAGGTTTGAATTCAGAGTTTTCCTTCTCCTAGACTGGTTACCTCGCCATGGTTAAAGAGCCCAATCCACCCTACTATTCACCCATAGCTGGAGAGAGTTGTTGCATACATACCTTTCCCAAGAAACAGTGGATCCGGCAGCAAGTAAAAGTAAATATATATACATATATAATATGGAGGCACGTGGTCTAGTGGTTAGAGTCGTGGAAAATGGACTCGTTGGTTCCAGTTCAATTCCTAGATGAAGCTGTTGGCATTTCACATAGCGCTAATACCCTTGGGAAAGGTATGAATCCATATATTCTCCCTCCAGCAAAGGGTTAAATAGTAGGGTAGACTGGGCTCTTTAACCTTGGGTAGGTAACCAGTCTAGGAGAGGGATAACTCTGAATTCAAAATTCCCTCCAGCTATGGGTTAAATAGTAGGGCAGACTGGGCTCTTTAACCTTGGGTAGGTAACCAGTCTAGGAGAGGGATAACTCTGAATTCAAAATTCCTGAGGTCAGTCGTTGATTGGGTTCGTGGCATTCCTTGATGCACCAATTCTTTCCTATCAACTGTGTTAGTTGTTCATTGGATGAACACTCTTGCGTTGAAAATCGACGAGAGAGTCCTTTTTTTTTTTTAATATATATATATTTACCTAACCCCCCCACATGAGCAGGATGTCACATAAGTTCAATTTCTTAAGTAAAGTTTATTAGGTTTGAATTCAGAGTTTTCCTTCTCCTAGACTGGTTACCAAGCCAAGCTTAAAGAGCCTAATCTACCCTACTATTCACCCATAGCTGGAGAGAGTAGTTGGATACATACCTTTCCCAAGGTTATTAGCACTGAAATGCAATCAGCCTCATCCAGGATCAATGAGTACATTTCCTATGACTCTAACCATTGCACCACCCTAATAAAAGTATATAGGTGTGTTCAAAATCTATTGAGCCTGAAGCTGTATTTACCAAGACAGAAATGAACAATGAATAAGACATTCATTTTCTTTAAAGTATTTTTTAAAAAGAATTGAGACTACTTTTCCCAAGGGTATTAGTGTTATGTGAAATACAAATTAGTCTCGTCCAGGATTTTAACTCAGGTCAACAAGTCCATTTCCTATGACTCTAACCATTGCACTGCATGTGTCAATAATTACATTTCTATGGATGTCCAAAATCAAAAATCAAATATCATTGCACTAAAACAGTAATTTAACTGAAAAACATGACTTTTTAATCATAAGTGTCAGAAACTTGGCTAAAATCTTTTTTATCATGTAAATTATTGAGTTTTGTTTGCTCAAGGCATTCCACAGCTCTTCATTACAAATTGCTATATAGATTGAATCTATATCATTTGGTGTTTGTAATTATAGTAAATTGTGATTATTTTTCATGTCTGTCTGAAGCCAAGAGCTTCTTCAACTATTCCTATCCTGCACGGATTTCGGTCAAATAAAATTATTAACCATATACAGTCATGACAAAACTTTAAAAAGAGAAAGAAAAAACATTGTGACAATATTTGTGGCCATTTTTTTGGCTTCAAGTGAGAGCACTTTGCAGTAGAGATCCCTTGTGTTCAACAGAGGCTGATCCTTAGTGAAGAATCCTTCAGCTGTTCTTCGGTGTCCCTTAGTGTTGGGTAGAATCCTTTGGTTGTTCCTCAGTGTCCCTTAGTGATTGATAGAATTCTTTGGTTGTTCCTCAGTGTCCCTTAGTGATTGATAGAATTCTTTTGGTTGAGCAGAGTTCTTGGTTGCAGATCTGTTTGTCCCAGTCAAATATGTGCAAATGAACAGTTTTTCAAGATTGGTGATTAAATAGTTAACTAACCACATATTTATATAAAAATATAATGGAGGCGCATGGTCTAATGGTTAGAGTCGTAGGAAATGGACTCGTCAACACGAGTTCAATTCCTGGACGAAGCTGTTGGAATTTCACATGGTGCTAATACCCTTGGGAAAGGTATGAATCCAATTCTCCCTCCAGCTATGGGTAAATAGCAGGGCAGACTGGACTCTTTAACACATGGCTAGGTAACCAGTCTAGGAGAAGGAAAACTTTGAATTCAAACCTGTTAAACTCCGCTTAAAAAATTGACCTTGTGTCGCATCCTGCTCGTGTGCAGGGGTTGGTAAATATATATATATATATATATATATATATATAAAATATTCCAACACTTAATTTATTAGATAAATATCACAATTAGTTGTGTATAATATGTACCCCTAAATTTATTAGATAAATATCACAATTAGTTGTGTATAATATGTACCCCTAAATTTTGGGGGTATGACACTAGTGGTGAAGTTCCAATTCTAATATTGAACTTTGGAGCCTTCACATCAAAGCCTGATAACAGGTGATATTAACAAAGAATACTTAACATAGAGTAATGCTTGTACTCCATCATGGTTAACAGAATGAGAAGAATCTACCCCAATGGATTAAATCAGGGATTACCAAACTATGACTCTCTGACCAGATCCGGCCTGAAAAAGCAATTTATCAGGCTCACCAACGGTATTTGAATGTTGTGTTCTTTGATAATGTTTTGAAAATAAATATGTTGGTTAAATTTGTTTTTGTTTATCTTATGCCACTCATCCATGAATACAACATGGTAAGATAATTTTGTTTTAGAGCTTTCCTTCTAGCTAGCAAGTATTGAACACAATAATAATGTGGCCTGCACTCATTATTTTTTCAATTATCTGGCCCAACGTGAAGAAAGTTAGGTGATTCCTTGATTAAATAAAGGGTTCGGTTCTCCCAATTAGGACTCGAAGGCTCCCAAGTTTGGCGAGAGACATCTGAAGAAGGCCAGAGAGCACATTGAGTGAAGCATTGTGTATATAACAATAAAGATTAGGACAACAGTCTGAAAAATCTAAATAATATAAACAAATGAGTGTTCTGTTTTTTTGTCTTTTGCCTGAAACTACAGAGATGAAGAGTTAACAGAAAATGTGTGAAGTTGTTTGTATTTTTTTCCTGTTTAAATCCGTCTGAATAATGTCTCTGTTTTCTTCCAGCCTGCCAAAGTCCTTACTATGGACACCGCTGCATGAAGCTATGCAGCCAACACTGTGTCAACAGGATGTGTGACCCGATCTATGGGGTCTGTAATGATGGCTGCTTACCAGGCTACAGGCAGCCACTCTGCACACAGGGTAGGTTTTCTTCATTTTTTTTTCTTTCTTTTCTTTTTTTTTTTTTTTTTTTTTTTTTTTTTTTTTCAATTTTTTATCTTGTTTTTGAAAGAGATGTTTGTTTGTTATGAATACAGACCAAAAGGTCTTTTGCACAAATTGATTTATATTTTGTTTTAGATATTTAGAATGAAAAATGTTGTCAGAAATCTTTTGCTTGTCTTGAGGAGATTGAATAAAAATAGAGAGGAATTATTTCAAAGTGATTTCTGTGAAGAAAACAAGATATCCTGAAGTATCAGACACCCAGTGAGAATCAAACTCACGAACAATGATTTGCATTAAACCATACCAGGAATCTTGTGTGTATCTTGAAGATCAATTAAAAACAGAAAGAATTTTTTTTTAAATTTCCGAGTTTTTTCCGAGTTATAGCATACATAAGTAGGATGTGACACAGGGTCACAAGTATGGAGCATCCAGCTTGGATCAAACTCACTATTGATGTTGGCTGTGGGTGGCGAAATGGATGCTTAAGAATGGAACCATGGTGGCCGAGCAGTCCATGACATGCAACACTCCCCTTTGGCCATTACTTAGGCTAGATTGATGGTCAGAGAAAATCCCTCCAATCAGTCTGCTAGTCACTTCAAGCCCTAGCACCTATATGATTTTCCCAACCCTATTATCCCCATAGCAAACCTCCTAACCTTTTTATCATATATGTGCTAGAAAAAAGTGGCTGAAGGTCTTAGTGTCCTGGGTATGACTATTTGATGGTGAGGTTCCGGTTCTGGTGCTCTGGAAAATGTGGAGTGCCCCTTCATCACCATTGCTTCCAGGTCCACTCTGACCGGAAGTGTTGGTTCCTTTTGGCATCCCCTCTATGGGTTAAATAGAAAAACTGAGTTTAAAGAATATGTGTTTAAAAAATGAAATCTAATACCCATCAAGAATGAGTAAAACAAAAATCTTTGGCATGAAATAACCCAATGAGTTGACATGCTGTAAAATCCAACCAACCAATCTCACTATTCAGTAGTAATGGATCTGTGAGACCAGCTTGCAAACCATTCAACTATGATGGGATGCTCAGTTACTCAGATGGGTATAATGTTGTTCTCATTCGTTTTTTTTTAACTTGTCAACTTCTTGTATTTGTATTGATCCTGAAGAATTATGACATAAAATAACTGGATGATAAACTCTGGTGCTAAAGTAAATATATTATCAGAATTTGTCTTTGAGATTTTCTGATAATGATCTGATATCAAAACTCTTATAGTTGACATCAGTCAAAGATGTCTTCTTGGCAATTTTTTCGCTATTATTTATTATGATATTTCAAAACTTTTATGAAGCAATCACAAAACGATACTTAAAAGAAAAGAAAGAAAAAGATTCTGATTTTCCTTTTGTTGTTGCATTTAATAATGTTTGGTAGTTTTATTTTATGTTATTTTCAGATCAGGGATTAAGATTTACTTTTCTTTGATTTTTTTATTGCTTTATCTATATAAGAGCAATATTCTTTGAGAATTGTATGTATAAATTTACAACATACATACACACACACACACATATATATATATATATATATATATATATATATATATATATATATCTTACAGCATTTTTATCATTTTAGGGCTCAATCTCAGTTTCATTTACCATAATTTTGGAAGAAGAGAGAGGGGAAAAATATATATACATATATAGAGAGAGGGATATACATATATATATATATATATATAGAGAGAGAGAGAGAGACAGAGAGAGACAGGAAGGATTATTATGTACATATAGAGAAGGGTGTGTATATGTATATATATATATATATATATATATATATATATATATGTATAGTGAGAGAGAGAGATAGCAATAAAGGGGGTATATATATTTCTAAATAAAATGCTAAAAAATTATGATGTTTGGTACAGTGTTTAATTCAATTTTCTAGTTGGAGTTACTTCGACAAAATATGAATATTTATGAGGCTTACATTCATTCCAGCACAAGACCGAATTAGAATAAGATGCGGTTTGGGGGAACAGTTGAAATTCCAATCATCCAATTCAGTGGTCTGGCCTGTCTTCATGATATAATCATTCAAAATCCTGGCTTTTACCTACATTCAAACACTGACCACCAGAAGAGGCTGTTAGAAATAGGAATAAATGTTCCCTGTACATCACTCTGAATTTGACAATGTATGGTAATTTCCTTAGCTTTAAGAATAAGGCTCTATTAATGGAGAACTAGAAAATTGGTACATATGACTAGCTTGCTAATCAAGGTGCTATGATAGGTATACAGACTTTAAGTAAATATTTATACATTGGTAGACAAATGCATACATAAATGAACACACACACACACACACACACACATATATATATATATATATATATATATATATATAAGGGCGAGTCAAAAAGTAATGCCATTTTGTTTAGGACAGGTATAATTACTAACACAGGAACATACATCAAAATGAAGCTGGTCCTCTGTGGATCACATCTCTACTTCTCCACATAGTCACCATTTCTTGCAATAGCAATGTTCCACCCACGAATGAGAGCATATATCCCTGCCTGTAAAATTCTGTTGACTGTATTTTGAGCCAGTTCTTCACTACAGATTTCACTTCCTCATCACTTGAATAATGTTTGCCTCTCAAACCCTCTTTCACGGGACTGAAGAGTGGCAAACATTATTCCAGTGTCAAGGAATTGAAATCTGTAGCCAAGTGGCTCAAAGAACAGTCAACAGAATTCTATGGGACAGGGGTACATGCTCTCATTCGAAGGCAGAACCAACCAATTCCTTCAATAGGTATTATTTTTAGATCAAAGAATTTACTTTCTGAAAGTTACCATTTTGATTCTCAATCTTTCTTCTTAAAAATGCTGTTATATAAATCAATGATTGTAACTTTGGTTAGACATTTGATACATTGACTAATGCATCAGGCCAAAATGTTATGAATGATATGTATCTGTTGGTCATGAACAGAACAAAAATAAGAGAAATCAAAATAAAAAAGGTGAAATAAAATGCCAAATAAATAATAATTTCAAGTAGCTATATATATATATATATATATATATATATATATATATTATATATATATATATATATATAGAGAGAGAGAGAGAAAGAGGGGGGAGGGATATATACATAGTGAGAGAGAGAGGGGATACATATATATATAGAGAGAGAGAGTGAGAGAGAGGAATATATATATATATATATATATATATATATATATATAGAAAAAGAGAATCATCATGTCACACAAGCAGCACGGATATCCATGACAATCTCTCGCCAAACTTCCCAATCATTCATTGCCCCTGGGAGGTCTTCTGCACAGCAACCAGCATCCTCGCATAGTTGGTCAATATAGGTCTTTGGTGGTCCTATGATAGAGAGAGAGAGGAATATATATATATATATATATATATATATATATATGATCGAGAGAGAGAGGAATATATATATATGATCGAGTATATATATGATCGAGAGAGAGAGGAATATATATATATGATCGAGAGAGAGAGGATATATATATGATCGAGAGAGAGAGGAATATATATATATGAGAGAGAGAGAGGAATATATATATGATAGAGAGAGAGAGAATATATGATCGAGAGAGAGAGAGATATAGAGAGAGAGAGAGAATATATATGATAGTGAGAGAGAGAGAGGAATATATAGAGAGAGATAGAGAGAGAGAAATCAAATAAGTAATAATTTCAAGTAGCTATGATTTATTGAGTCTGATAGAGAGACTGATATGTCAGTGGACATAGGAAAATAAATAAATGGGGAAAAAATCTGAACCGTCACCAACCACCAAGGAAGCAGAACCCAGACAAACCCTCTCAATACAAGATAAACTTTCTTTATTCTAATCTCTATGAGTGATTCTTTTAACTGAACTAGCTATGGCTAAATAGTAGGGCTGACTGATTGTTACTATTAGTTACATGAAACTATAATATAATTGTCAATAACTTCTTAGCATTAGATAGGAATACTCAAAACTATATAACTGTATGCAAATTATGTGCATTTAATAAGAATACTTGAAACCATATATTTGAGTACAAATTATTTGTATTAGGAATACTTGAATATTTTGAGTACAAATTATTTGTATTAGATAGGAATACTTGAAACCATATATTTGAGTACAAATTATTGATAGGAATACTTGAAACCATATATTTGAGTACAAATTATTTGTATAGATAGGAATACTTGAAACCATATATTTGAGTACAAATTATTTGTAATAGATAGGAATACTTGAAACCATATATTTGAGTACAAATTATTTGTATTAGATAGGAATACTTGAAACCATATATTTGAGTACAAATTATTTGTATTAGATAGGAATACTTGAAACCATATATTTGAGTACAAATTATTTGTATTAGATAGGAATACTTGAAACCATATATTTGAGTACAAATTATTTGTATTAGATAGGAATACTTGAAACCATATATTTGAGTACAAATTATTTGTATTAGATAGGAATACTTGAAACCATATATTTGAGTACAAATTATTTGCATTAGATAGGAATACTTGAAACCATATATTTGAGTACAAATTATTTGTATTAGATAGGAATACTTGAAACCATATATTTGAGTACAAATTATTTGTATTAGATAGGAATACTTGAAACCATATATTAGAGTACAAATTATTTTTATTTGATAGGAATACTTGAAACTATATAACTGTGAAAGTTATTTGTATTAAGAATCATTACATGAAGCTATAATTGTTTACAAAGGATTATTATCATTAGTTACATGAAACCATATAATTGGTCGCAAAAAAGACTGACTTTGGAATTAAATAAGCCAACAAGGGTTGACATTCCATAACCAACCAACCAACCAACCAACATAAATCTCATTGGGATTTCCCATTTCTGCTGTAACGTGCAAATATGTACAAAACAGATGATTGGGACTATTAAAAGGGTTAATATAGATTATCTTTGTGAATATGTCTATATACCAAAGGAAATAAGTGTGTAATCATTTTTTTTAACTTGCATAATCAATATTCTTAATTACAATTATTTTGTAGCAATAATCATTTATTTCATTTTTGTTTTAAAGGCAAATTGAAAATATATATTACAAATAAAAAATTTAAAAAAATGAAATTTTGCATGCAAAAATGAAGGAAATATTTCAGGCATAAAAATGATTCAAATTTTTAATGGATTTGACTAAAATTGTCTCTATATTTCAAATTAGAAGAAGATTATGGATTTAAGTGTAAAATATGATGTCCTTAAGTATTAAGAATTTAATGTGATATTAAGATATTAAGTTTTGATGCTTGCTATTAAAAAAAATAAATACAATTATTGAGATATTTATTCTTTACTAGCAGGACCTGTGGATATACCACAGTATAGTAATTTATTTCAATGTTTGATATGTTTACTTGAGAGCTATTGAAAATACTTCTATACGTAAAAAGTATAAGACAGATTAGTATTATCGCTTACCCCTTACTCTCTTTCTTTTTTTCTGTGTAGCGTGTCCTTTCCTTCTCTTTCTTTCTTTATAATAAAAAAAGAATGTTCCATTATTTTGCTGAGGTGACAACACTCTTAAGAAATAAGGATTCAGCAGATAAGCAACACCAAAGATTTACACTTACAATTTGGACAGTCTCATTTTTAACCAGAGGGTATTGCAAGATGATAACAATTGGAAGATTAAGGAATACCAATATTAATATCAAGTTTTAATGCTATCTATTAAAGAGACTCTTGAAAAGTCTGCAAATTATTCAGATATTTATTTTTTTATTATTTTTTTTTACATAATGAATAGGCATATCAATAAACACAAAGTAATTATCTATTGAACCCAGTTTGTTAAAATCAGTATGCAAGTTAACCACACCATATATCATGTAAACCTTTATTTCTTAGGGATACATAAGACACTATGCAGTATTTTAAACGCATTAATAACATGGTTTGTTTTGAGGCAAATCTAACTCAGGTTTTCATAGAGACATCATTAATTAATAAAATTCATTATATATATTAATGAATTTGACTGTAAATCAAATACTAATTAATAAACTTACTCAATTCCTGAGGGTATTGTAACATGAGCAATGACATAGTTTCAGTTACAGACACTCCATTATAATAGATTAAATTCTAATGGATTTGCTGTTAACAGTTTTAAGTTTTGACCCTTTCATGTATCACATTCATCAGGTATGTGCTCTTTCAGCCATGGTTAAATTTGAAAAAAAAAAAAGACACCTTGCCAATTATTGCTTCCTTTTTTTATTTTTTATTTTTTATTAGAGAACATAATTCATTACATTCTATTTTATTATGTTTTTTTAAATTCAATTTAGTGTTATTTTTGTTATTTACAAAAAATGTAAAAAAATAATATAAAAAAGGGTGTTTTGGGGAGGGGTGGTACTTGAATGTATTAATAGCATTTCAGATTTTTTCCAATGGGGAAAATTGATTTGATTTTCAAGGAAATTGAGTTAGAAACAGAACGAATTAAACTTGTAAGTCAAGATAGCAGAGTATTATCTATGCAAATTAAATTCGGATAAATATACTGTTAACAGTTTTTAAAAAGTTTAAACACTCTAAAGCATCACATTTACCAGATCTGCTCTCTTTTAACCACATTATAATAATGATGAGCAGGTCCTGTGGGTATACCATGGTATGATAATTTAATTACTACGAATTTGATATTTTTACTTTAGAGCTATTGCTAAATTATAATATTGTAAAAATTATAATAATTTTGATTTAACTCTCTCACTGTTTTTTTTCTTTCTTTCCTTATTTCATCTTTTCATTATGTTTGAATGAAACGGATTAGTGTTATCCCTTCCACACACTCACCCCCTCTTTTTATCTTTCCTCTACTCTCTTTGAATCATGAAAAGAAGGAAAAATAGAAAAAACAGTGAGAAAGTTGAATCAAGATTATTATACTTTTTACATATTGAACTATTTGCAATAGCTCATAAGTAAACATATTGATATAATGAATATGTAAATACCTTGGTACCCCCTCACTATAATCTGATTGGACAGTGTCATGTATAAATAGTCAACACTGTTGGTACAGGCACCTATACCTAAGCCTACAAGATAAACTTACTCGCTAGACTACACCACAACTGCTCGGCTATTCCATGTACCAAATACTACTGCGATAATATACCAAATTCCAACTCCAGAATATATCCCTTAACCCAGATATATCACATATCAAACATTAAATTATTACATGTGGGATAACAAGGGTTTTAATGTTTAGGTTAAAAGCTCTGTGGTTGTTTCTGGTGCATGTTCCTAGGGTTTGCTTTTAACCCTATCTAATTTGATGGTCATGCTGAGAAGGAATTCAAGGAAAGAAAATGAAGAGACAAAGACAACAGGTAGTTTTAGGATTCAGGCTTTATTCACGGGTCATAGGCACTATGTGGTAAGGAAATTTCTTCCTTCCCAGTAGTAGTCTCGTCCCGATTAAGGCCTAAATTCGAATGGCCGAGAGATTATCTTGAGGGTTCGAGGTGAGTCCTTTTTCCAGCACATGCTTGGAGGGTTCTTCCAGTCTGAAAGCTCTTGGGAGTTTGTTTTTTTTAATTTTAATTTTATTTTAATCCCCACATATACTGTGGTATATCCACAGGTCATGCTAGTTAAAACATATCGCAATACATAATTCATTACATTCTATTTTATTACGTTTTTATACAATACAGCGCTATTTTTCTTATAAAATAAAATACTAAAAAAATTAAGAAAATATATTTGATATACAAGGAAATTGAGTTACAAGCAGAACGAATTAAACTCGTAATTCAAAAAAAAAATTAATACATTTTGTAGATAAAAAATTTATACATTTATATTTTATGTACATAAAATTTTTTTCTGCATTTTTTTATTTATATTTATGTACATAAATTTTATGTATATATTTTATACATTTATATTTTGTAGATAAAAAATTAAGAAAAATTAAGTATTTGATATACAAGGAAATTGAGTTACAAGCAGAACGAATTAAACTCGTAATTCAAAGTATCTCTTTGCTATTTTATTTATACAAATTAAATTCTGATGGATTTGCTGCTCACAGTTTAAAAAGTTTCCACACTTTGAGGCATCACATTTATCAGATCTAAATTAAAAAAAACAAAAACACAAAGCCAATCATCTTTTCTCAATTTCCTTGACATTTTCCTTATTAAACAATGTAAAATGGCCGACACATGTTCAATAAAATTCATGTCAAGAAACTGACTTGGTTAAAGGGTTTTTCAACAGACTGTCAATCAACTTCTATTTTTTATTCCACGCAGTTAATGGTGCCTCACCACATATTTTGGAATACAAGACATTCTGAAACAATGTCTATGTATTAACTAGTTACCTACCTTTGTTTTGGGGATATGGCAAGGTTTAGCTCAGTTGGTAGAGCATCTGCCTAGGAATTGCAAGGTTCTAAGTTTGATACCAGTCCTTGCCAACTCAGCTTGGGTAATCAGATCTGTGCATTCTGGCAAGATTTGGCAAGGCTGGTCTACCACCCTGTCAGCTGGAGCGTTAGAATGCACCGACTGCACCTCTGCAGAGGGGTAAGACTCCCCAATGGGGCCACCTGTTGGCTGTGGGTGGCGACCCGTGATGCTTAAGGATAGAGCCCAGGTGGATGAGCAGTTCATGACTTGCAATACTCCACTTTGACCCTATCTTGGGCTAGATGGGCGGTCATGTCAAGCCCTAGCACCTATATGATTTTCCCAACCCTTTGCCCTTATGGCAACCCAACTCCTTTTTATCATATGGGTGCTAAAGGCGGTGACTGAGGGTCTACATGTCCTGGGAATGACGTTAAACTCTATCTGATGGTGAAGTTCCAGTTTTGGAGGTCTGGGGAATGTGGAGCACCCTTCATCACCATTGCTCCCTGGTCCACTCTGAACGGGACTGGTAGTACCTGTTAGGGTCCCATCTATGGGTTAAATAGAAAAATGTATTTATAAAAAAATTGTATTATCCATTAAGAATTAATTTATTTAAAAACTTTATCGGCATTAAATGACCCACTGAGGTTGATATGCCGTAAAAAAAAAAAAAAGGCTGGTAGAGCATCTGCCTAGGGATCACAAGGTTCCAAGTTTGATACCAGTCTTTGTCAAATCAGCTTGCGTAATTAGATCTATATGGTAAAGCATCTGGGAGCTGATGGTAGGTGTAGCAAAATAGACCACTCCACTGATTTTACTTTATTACTTATATTGTATGCATGGAGGCACGTGGTGTAATGGTTATAATCGTAGGAAATGGACTCATCAACCCAAGTTCAAATCCTGAATAGGGCTAATTTGCATTTCACATAGCACTAATACCTTTGAGAAAGATGTGCATCCAACTACTCTCCCTCTAGCTCTGGGTAAATAGTAGGGCTATTTAACCTTGGCTAGATAACCAGTCTAAGAGAAGGAAAACTCGGAATTCAAACCGGTTAAACACCACTTAAAAACTGACCTTTTGTCACATCCTACTCATGCATGGTAAATTTATATATATATATATATATATATATATATATAGCATGCAAGTTCAATTCCTAGACGAAGCTGTTGGCATTTCACATAGCGCTAATACCCTTAGGAAAGGTATTAATCCATATATTCTCCCTGCAGCTATGGGTTAAATAGTAGCACAGACTGGGCTCTTTAACCTTGGGTAGGTAACCAGTCTAGGAGAGGGATAACTCTGAATTCAAAATTCCTGAAGTCAGTCATTGATTGTGTTCGTGGCATTCCTTGATGCACCAATTCTTTCCTATCGACTGTGCCAAAAAGTGTGGAATGGTCCTACACAAGCCTTCACCACTATAAACAAATCACTGTGTTGGTTGTTCACTAGATGAACACTCATGCATCAAAAATCGACGAGAAGTCCATATATATAGCAACCTTGGAAATTTAAATGCCAAGCCTGAGTAAAATATGTTGTCTGCTTGTGTTTCTCTTTTTTTCTTTTTAAAAATGTTCTATTACTCATACATGGTAAATTTATATATATATATATATTATATATATATATATATATAGCAATTTTTCTATTACTCTAAGAAAGATATTTTTAACAATTTTCTGATGAATGTCTTTTTTCCATTTCAGAGTGCCAGCCTCGTACATACGGTGCAGAGTGTGCGAACGAGTGCAGCCACAACTGCTACAACCAGACATGTCACCATGTGAATGGCTCCTGCCTGGAAGGATGCATTTTGGGCTATACAGGATCACATTGTTCTCGAAGTAGGTCAAACCTTCTGTATTATCCATTTGCTCAGAACCTCTGGCTAGTTACTTGAATCGCACCTTGTTTCCTCTTACGATTGTGAGTCAAAAGATTTGCAATATGTTGGGATGCACTAAACTCTGGCACATATATTAACAAATATATATATATTAACACATAATAAACAAATTAAAAGCAAGAATATATAAAGAATAAAAGATAAAATTTATATCAATAAATCTATATATAAATATTAATAAGAGATTTCTTAACTTTTTTAGATATCGGGCAACACTACTATTAAAAAATATACAAAAGAAAAAGATTTACCAATTAATATTGTTCTGTGAAAACTTTCAGTTGTTTATTTAAAAAATTTTTTTTTTTTAACTTAGTTGACACATTTATAGATTGAAGCATTTTTCCTTTTTATTCAGATTAATAGTTCTAAGCAATAATGCTATATGATTATTTTACATTTCAAAATTGTGGAACTATTTTGAATCTAGTTAGTAATGGGTAATTAAATGTGAATAATTATTTTAGAAAGAAAATTCATTAAGTTTTTTTTTTTTTAAATTCAGTATACTTACTTGCAGCAACATGACTTCTCACTGATTATTGTTCATTCTCATAAAGGTTACCTGCCTTTCACAGTTCAAACTTTCTAAAGTACCCTCTATGGTTGATTGTATTGTGGTAGCTGGTATGCTGACATGTTGTGCATTGCATTACTCCATGTGGGATTTGCAGCTTACAGTCAAGTCACATTGAAAGCACCAGTTCCTGTTAGGTCACTGAAGTTAAGTAGCAGTGAGCCTGTTCAATACTTAGATGTGAGACCATTTAAACAACAGTTGGTACTGTAAGAAACCGAATATCAAAATGACTTAATTCAGCATAAAATAACCTGAAAAGGGTTGATATGCCATTGTTGGGTTGGTAAAATACATTTAATTCTACTTGCAAATATATGCACCCTCCAGGTGCAAGTATTTAAGTTTTAATGTATTAAAATATATCAAATTAGAAAGTCTAATGAAACTAAATAAGAATGCGGATAAAAAGATTAAAAACAGGGATACAATCGAAAAATAGAACAACTGAAACTGACTCTTCCATCACTCCCGTCTTTAATTGCTTAATTTTCCTGATTTAACTATTTAGTTAAAATAGGAATTAATGAAGAAAATTAGTTATTTCTTCTTGTTAATGGATTTCTTTTAAGATGTATCCCTAAGATTTTTACTCTAGTTCATTAAGATAAAACCAAACAATTAGAAATCAATAATACTAAGCACATATTTGTTAAAATAAATTTTTTAATATCAATATACAAATTTTTTAATATCAATATGCAAATTAAACAAACAATTAGAAATCAATAATACTAAGCACATATTTGTTAAAATTTTTAATATCAATATGCAAATTAGCCTTCCCATTCACACTGTAAACTGCTATTTTGTTGTATATATAAATACAATTGCATGTTATTAGTATGTGCATATGGTCAGCAGTAATAATAATGAAAAACAATTTTATTAATAATACAAATAAAATCATGGAGAATGTGACATAAATAACTAAAGGGAATTGTGACCTGAGTAGTAACATAGTTTCAGTTTCAGACAGAAAAACACACAATCTCCATTATAATAAGAATATGTGTGGATTTAAGTGAGGGAGAGCTTTCTGTGATTGGACATAGCAATCACATGATGCACCCAGAAGTTTTAGCGCCAAGAGCCAAAAATAGAGATTTCAGTCCAGTTCCCTGAGCGTTCAACCAGAAATTATCTCTGAGAATTGAACTAAGTTTTATTCATTTATTTGTTGCTGTTAGTCTTACAATAAATGCTTTAGTAACACCATGAAAGAAAATAACAACCATATGTGATTAGAAAGCTGCATATGTAAAGGTACAACAAATACAAAGGTATAATTTTATGCTTTATGAGTTTGTGGAAGCAACCAAAAACATTCCTTGTATGAAAGATGAAGATGCAGTTGATCCCAGTTCAGTAACGTGATGGTTCTATAAATTTTTTCTTGGCTGCAAGAATCTCAATGATCAGGCAAGGTCAGGCAGACCTAAAACCATGGCCATACTCCATACCATGGACAATACAACAAGTAGCACTCAGAGAGTATCAGGCAAGTTCAGGATCTCAATGTTCAGTGTGGTTTGCAAACTTCATGACCTCCTTTGAGGAGGTGCTGAATTGTGCCTCACGTTACAAAAATATTGCAAAACTTTTAACTCCCCCTAGTATTTAATAGTCATCATCATCTCTGATTTCTCGTTTTTTTTTTTCACCTTTTTTTCTGAATGGTGAATGGGTTGGGTAAATACCAGGTAAAGGCATAAAATAACCCTAGATGGGTTGACATGCCCTTAAAATCAATCAAGACAAAAAGAAGCCTATAATATTAACATGTATTAAAAATAAAGATGCTGTTTTAGCTCAGTGAGTAGAGCACCTGCCTAGGAATCACAAGGTTTCAGGTTCATTACTGGTCCCCACCAACTCAGCACATGAGAAGCACAGATAGGGTAATCTGATCTGTGAGGTAAAGTGGGGAGCTAATGTTAGGTGTGGTGCTCAATCTAGGCAACAAAGCTATCTTCCTGGTTTAACGCTAGCAAAAAGAGGATAGACTCCCTTGCTGTCTGGATGATACCGAGAATAGGCCACTTCGCCAACTTTTTTTTTACTTTATTAAGAATAAAGAAAATTGTTCTTCTCTTTATTTCACATAGCACACAATCATGACATTCATTAATTTTTTTCATAAAAGAAATTGAAACAAAGATTTTAAAAAGGGAAGGCCCTTTTCTTTGCATGAATACAAAAATTTATGTTTACCCTGATATATAAAAACAATGTTTTGGCTGTTGTACTCTCCAGCCTTCTTCAGGTGTCCCTTGTCTATCCAAGCATAGCAATGATACAATTTGAAAATCCTTTTGAATAGTTTGACTGTTGAGCAAAAATGATTTCCCAAGTTGAATTGTTGCTCTGCTCGGATAGTCAAGGGACAATTGAAGGAAGTCTGAGTGTATAA
The DNA here is from genome assembly GCA_023376005.1 of Doryteuthis pealeii. NCBI lineage: Eukaryota > Metazoa > Mollusca > Cephalopoda > Myopsida > Loliginidae > Doryteuthis > Doryteuthis pealeii. The sequence continues at coordinate 120,433,873 of CM042137.1, read as the reverse complement.
TGGCCGAAATGTTTATATTAACAATTATTAAAACCTAATTGGATTTCTTACATAAACAAATAGAATAAGATTTATTCCTTAATGTGGTTTCTACAGAGTATTGTTATCTATTAAATTAATTGATTTTTTTCATCTATTATTGCATTTATAGAATAAATTCTCATGCGGTCAAACAAATAAATGGTGGTTTTACTTTGTCACCCCAAATAAAACTATATATATAATTCTTCAATTAGTCTACAGACAATTTAGTATATAATTTTTACATTTTGTCTAAAAGAGTGCTAAGAAATATTGTTTATATTTAATGGTTAGAAGTTGGTAACCAGCGTCAACTGGGTAGAGGTGGGAGGGGATAAAATATGGTATATTGATTTGTTTATTTTTGAGATTTACAAATGCTGGACATTTTTAAGTAAAATTACAATGCTATTTCTATATATATTTCAAATTTTAGATATCTTTGAATATAAATCAAATCTTCATAATTTTTGCACAAAAAAGCAAGAACTGGTGATATTTAATATGTATATATATTTACTTTTTCCTTAATTGTTGTATTTTTGCAGTCTCATCTGAACAGAGATACATACACTCTGCTCTTTGTATATGTATAGTTTTTGAATATTTCATTGGATTTCTTACAAATACAAAAAAATGCGACATATTCGTTAATCTGGTTTCTACAGAGTATAGTTATTCAATTCATGTTTTTCTTTTTCATTTCAAATCTATTATTACATAGAATTATTGCTTAGCCCAACACTCCTTTCCAGTTTCTTTATATATATATATATATATATATATATATATATATATATATATATATATTGTTTTTTTGTTTTGTTTTAATTGTCAGTGGCTTCAAATTTTTAACAATCATCTTTTCCAAATGCCAGTTTTTTTTTATCTAAAAAATATGAAAAACCAAAACCAAAAAGTTCCACTTTCATTTTGTCAGGAGTGTTTGTCTTATATCTAAAGTTTTCAGATCCAAGAGAATATTGTGGAATTTTAACTCAATGAACTGACTTATACAGTTACTATGACACTGATGAGGCACATTTAGTGTAATGGTTATAAGTATATGAAACAGAATCCTATATGAATTCAGTTTTCCTTCTCTTAGACTGATTGCCTAACCAAGGTTATAGAACCCAGTCTGCTCTATTTACCTATAGCTGGAGGGAGAACAGTTGGATTCATACTTTACCTAAGGGTATTAGTACAATGTAAAATCTATGCTCTTTTCTAGTTTCTGTATGGTTTAGCTCAGTCGGTAGAGCGTTTTGTCTAGAAACCACAAGGTTCCTAGTTCGATACCAGCCCTCGCCAACTCAGCATATGAGTAGCACAGGGATCTGTGCGGTAAAGTAAGGAGCAGATGCCAAAACAATCTCCTTGGTCTAGCGCTATTGAAAAGGGGATAGACTCCCTCGCTGACTGGTGATACCGGCTTCAGGCCACCCCGACGACTTTATATGGTAAGCAGTTTGCTATCAGATGTAGTTTAGTTTCATACCCAGGACTCTCCTTTTTGAGGGGATGGGTTTAACCCCCTCTATTGGGGATATGGTCAGCATATTCTAAGCCACACTGACAGGATTATCCTGTTTAAAGTGACTGAGCCCTATTGGCTGGGGCTGTAGAATAGCAGTCCATCACTCCACTTGACATCCCCTCCCATCAATTGGCTAGTCACGTCAAGCCCTAGCACCTATATGATTGTTCCAACTCTATTGCTCTTATGGCAACTCCCAACCCTTTTATCATATATGAGCTTGAAGGTGGTGGCTGAGGGTTTTAATGTATTGGGTATGATGTTAAACTCAATCTGATGGTGAAGTTCCAGTTCTGGAGCTCTGTGGAATGTGGAGTACCCCTTCATTGCCATTACTCTCAGGTCGACTCTGACCTGGATTAGTAGTACCGGTTAAAGTCTTATCTATGGGTTAAATAGAACAAAATTAATTTTTTAAAAATGTGTTCAAAAAATTGAGTACCCATCAAGAATGAATAAAACAAAATGTCGTCGGCATAAAATAACCAATAAGGGTTGACATGCCATAAAACCAACCAACCAACCAACCAATCAAAGTGACCCTTATTCTGTGTGTAGAATAAAGGGCAGCTTGTGAGGCAGGCTGAAATGATATGCTATTGAGGTTCTAAGAAGTTAGTGTTGATTGAATTTTAGACCTCACTGCTTCCAAATCAAATGAAAATGCTCGTCAGAGAATACAGGAGGGGGTTTCTCAGATGAGCTTTCTTTTATCTTAGAGATAATTTAATATCTGTTCCACTTTGATGATATCTGTCTGTAATTATTATGGAAGGATCTGACACTGCAAAAATAGTAATAGGTTCATTTATATTACAGAAATAGGTTGTAATATCATTGAAACATTAATATCCTCTCAGCAAAATTGCATATGATGTTGATAGAAAATTTCAGAATATTATTAGAAGTATAATTAATATTATTCTTCCAAACCAATGACATGTCTAGCTCATATGTTGACTACTTCTTTTTTTTTTTTTTTTTTTACTACTGCCTCAGATCTAGATTATTTTTTTACATATGGCTGTCATCTAGCACTTATCTGAACTGAATATTTTATTAGAGATTAACATCTGGCACAGACCTGAAGTATTTTTTTTATGAGTGGCTGTCATCTGGCACAGATCTGGACTATTTTTTACGAGTGGTTGTCATCTGGCACAAATCTGTACTCTTTTTTATGAGTGGCTGTCATCTGAAACAGATATGGACTCTCTTTTATGAGTGGTTGTGATCTGGCACAGATCTGAACTCTTTTTATGAGTGGTTATCATCTGGCACAGATCTGGACTCTTTTTTATGAGTGGTTGTCATCTGGCACAGATCTGGACTCTTTTTTACGAGTGGTTGTCATCTGGCACAGATCTGGACTCTTTTTATGAGTGGCTGTCATCTGGCACATATCTGGACTCTTCTTTATGAGTGGTTGTCATCTGGCACAGATCTGGACTCTTTTAAGAGTGGTTTTCATCTGTCACAGATCTGGACTCTTCTTTATGAGTGGCTGTCATCTGGCACATATCTGGACTCTTCTTTATGAGTGGTTGTCATCTGACACAGATCTGGACTCTTTTTTTATGAGTGGTTGTCATCTGACACAGATGGACTCTGTGGTTGTCATCTGGCACATATCTGGACTCTTCTTTATGAGTGGTTGTCATCTGACACAGATCTGGACTCTTTTTTTACTAGTGGTAGTCATCTGGTACATATCTGAACTTTATTTTACAAGCAGTTGTCATCTAGAACAGATCTGGACTCTTTTATGAGTGACTGTCATCTGGCACATCTGAACTATTTTTTACTTGTGACCCATCTTCTGGAACTTTTTTTTATCTTATTTAGTTGTGGCTAAAAATCTGAAACAGATCTGGAATGTTTTTTACTCATCGCTATCTTATGGCACACACGTGAACTGTTCTTACTTGTGTCTAAAAATCTAACACAGATGTGGCTGTCATCTTGTCTGGAATATTAAAATACTAGCAGGACTAGTGGACATACCACAGTATGATAATTCAATTATTACAATGTTTGATATATGGAGATATGTAGAACAAACACGGGATGTTACAATGGATGGAAATTTATTAGTCGTAGTGTCAATGTTTGAACATTTCGGTTTATAAAGAAACCTTCTTCAGGACCATTTAGTAACTATTCAAGGAGAAAAAAGATTTATGTAGTTAAAGGTATGTTGGATGTTTTGAGTTTGAAAAATGTGTAGAAAAGGTTTATTACCAGCTATTGATTAGCGTTCATAATTGAATGTTAATGACATGATTGGTACATGCAAAAGTTTCATATGTTATTCAAGAGTTATTGCAAAATAGTAAAATATATCAAAACTATAATAATCTTTATGTTAAATTTTTTTTTTTTCTTTCATCTTTCATGTTCAATTGAAAAAGATTAGCTTTATCGTTTTTGCATGCTCACCCCCTCTCTCTATGTTTTCCCTTTCTCTCTTTCTTTCATATTATATTTTTTCTGTGTAGCATGTCCTTTTTCTTCCATTTTTTATAAAAACAGAATAGTCCATTATTTAGCTGAGGTGACATCATTCATGAGAAATAAGAATTTGGCAATTAAGTAACACCAGATAATCAGGTTTTACATTTTTGCATTTCATCATAGACAATTTAGACGGTCTCATTTTTAAGCAAAGGGTGTTGCAAGATGATAACGGTTATACAATTATGGAACACAAATATTAATATATAGATGATATAAAATTAAAAAAACTGTTTCTTATTTTTATATTTGTCTTATTTTCATTTCAGTTGTCCAAAGTGGAAAACAATCTCAATTGGATATGTTTTATATTCTTTCTGGTGCCCTGGTTGCTAATATCGTCATTTTGATATTGTGCGTCATGTGCTGTAGGTAAGTAAAAAAAATATTTAAAAAATAAAAAAAACCCACTTCAAAACAAGTCTGGAATTTGCTACCGGTAATTTTTAACTGGTATTTTGTTCATCTTAATTTCAGCTGCTTTTTATCACAGTCCTTGCCCACCATCCCGTCTCATACCACCTAGGAAAAAAAAATGAAAATTCAGTGTTGTTTAGAACCTCTTTGATGCTGTAGTGTACTTGTGGACTTATACTAAGTTAAAACTTAGATATCTAACAAACAACTAGACTGGCACTCTCACAAGGCCCATCTTGGCTATCAAACATCCACACTGATAGCAGTAAGGTTGAGGTACTTACTACTCACATAAATCCCCAAATGGGTTAGCCTTGGTTGGCAACCCATCTAGGACAAGAAAAGTCTTTTATAAAACCACTGTTGCCTTGTGGCTTTACCTCATTCCAAGGATAGGCTAGGGGAGTAAACCCCAAAAGCAAATCCAGATCTGGAGTCCCCAATGTGGTGTGATGCTGTATTTCAGCACTACCCAGCAACTTTGTAATACTGTCATTGCCAAACTGCATTAGTTTCTTAGCTTTTCTTTTGGACCACAGTAGCCGTGTGGATCTGCTGCTCGGTTGACAGCTCATACTCCATATCAAGCTGCTCAGGCTACTTATTTCCACTATTATCCCAATGCAATCTTCAATGAACAGCATGCATCTGAATTTTAAAAAAGAGCCTCAAGGAAGATTTAAACTTGCATCCCTTAGCGCCACCTGCAAGGATGGATTAAGAAATCAAGTAGAGCCCAAAGTACCAAAAGGCCAAAGTTGAAAAAGTCGAATTTTTTAAAGTGGTCTTGATGAATCAGTATGTTATAGCCAACATGTTCTGATGCTCATGTCAAACACCCTGCACTGTTAAACACTTCTCATAGAATGTGGAGTTTTCTGGCTCATAACAGAAAAAGATTTTCCAGTGCAAATAACATGAAATATCTCTTTAAAAATGTTAACATAGATACCATTTTGTCCTTCTTGAGAGAAATAAAGATATATAAAAAAAATTATGAATAGGATATGAAATACATCCTCAAGACTGCTTACAGGAACACACCTTAAGGAAATTGACCATGTGTCACATCGTGGGGAGGGGTTGGTAGATATCTATATCCATTGCACCATGAGTTTGACAAGAAACACCTGAAGAAGGCAAGAGGGCACATTGGTCAAAACGTTGTGTATATATCAATAAAGATGAGGAAAACTGTCCCAAAAATCTAAATAATACAAAAGAATACATTATATTCACTAGCAAATATATGCAACCTCCGGGTGCAAGTATTTAAATTTTAATGTAATAAAATATTATATTAAATTAGAAAGTCTAACGGAACTAAATAAGAATACAGATAAAGATTTGAAACAGAGGGAGTATAATAAAAGATTTGAAACAGAGGGAGTATAATAAAAAATGGAATAACTGAAACTTACTCTTCCATCACTCTCGTCTTTCATTGTTATTTTTTCTAATTTAAGTATTTAGTTAAAAGAGGAAGTAAAGAATAAAATGACAGTTATTTTATCTTATTAATGGATTTCATTTAAGATTCATTGAAGAGATTTTTGCTTATATTCATTAAAATAAAACCAAACAGTTAGAAATCAATAATACTAAGCACATATTTATTAAATTCGATTTTTTAATATTAATATACAAATTAGCCTTCCCGTTCACACTGTAAACCGCTATTTTGTTGTATATATAAATATAATTGCATGTTGTCAGTATGTAGACATAGTTAACAGTATTAATAATGTAAGACAATTTTATTAATAATTGAGGTTTAGATAAAAATAAAATCATGGAGAATGTGATGTCAATAACTAAGAGAATTGTGACTTGAGTAGGAATATAGTTTCGGTTACAGACAGAAAAACACATAATCTCCATTATAATAAGATTTTACAAAACTTTAATTCCAGTCTCTTACAGCAGGTTTTCAGCTAATAATAGTAGTTTTGTAAAAAAAAAAAAGAAAAGAAAGCTATTTAGGTACTTGGTTGGTTTTTTCTATTATATGTTGTTTTTGTTTTTTCTAGTCTGGGAACATTATTCACTGTCAATGATGAATTAATGACGACAATATTTTATATTAAAAAAAGCAAAAACCAAGACAACAATAATAATAATAATAATAATAATGATAATATCAATTTATTTCTTTTAAGCTGAAGATATTTTTCTTTCACTTTGGCCAACCAATTCCAAAAAGCCATGACCATTTTCTTCATTTTGTCTTTGACTCAAAATGGAATCTCAAGTAGGAATTACCAGTTGACCTGATCATTCCATTTTTATTTCATTTTTAAAAAAACATGATGGGTAAAGAGTGTTGTGTCATGGCAAGATGACAGTATTTTTTTTTTTTTTTTAATCTATTGGAGACACTCAGTCTGTTGAGGGTAATGTGTGTATTTCCCATTATTTAAATGAATTCTAAGAGGCTTCTTACCCAAAGCATTTTGTATAAATACTTAAAAGCTTTTAATGTTCAAATGAAAATCAACAAGGAATTAATTCATTTTTTAAAAGAAATGTATAAAAAAGTAAAAAAAAATTATTCAAACAAAATCAAAATATCAATAATTTTAATAAATGCTTAAAGTTGAGTCTGAAAAGTAAGTAGTTACAGGGGCAGAATTACAATCAAATACATACACATATAAGCATATACATATATATGTTTATGTGTGTATACATATGTATGCACTTTTGTGTGTATATATATATATATATATATATATATATACACAAACAATATCATTACTGTGTTTAAAGGTTGCAATGTCTAATGAGTGAGGGTTTGACATCTTGAATAGAGCTTATATATATATATATATACACACTCGCATACACATTACTGAATATATGTGATTTTAATGTATATATATATATATTATATATATATATATATCAAGTTAGGCAGTATATGGATTTTACATATACATCATATATACATATATATATCATATAGGCAATATGTGGTTTTAATTTGTTTACTGCCTGACTCTCTTTAACTATATATATATATATATATATATATATATGTGTGTGTGTGTGTGTGTCTCTCTATGTAATGTAGTTTATTAATATTGTAAATAAAGAGTACTATACATCATGATAGAACATACCTACATTGGACAGCTTAGACACATTCTCTCTGTTCCTAAACTATTTTAACTTATAATAGCCACCCCCATCAGAAATGAAAGGATTTAATATCCTATGTCAGATATATAGCATTGAGCACTTTTCTATGTAAATACTTTTTTGATTTGTTATCCTTCATTTTTTTCATACACACACACACACACACACACATATATATATATATATATATGAGTTAAGGTAGCATGGACATGGAGTCAATAGCTGGTTACTTGACAGTTAAATGCCTATGTGATCTTCAGATCATGCAAGAAACTGTCAGTGACTAGGTGTTGCCTCTATATTCACACTACCTTAACTCAAATATAAAGGATCAATCAATGATATTGAGTAGCATTATCATCTGTATGTATGTATGTGTACATATATGATAGATCTACATAATGATGAAAATGATAGTTACACATATATATATTCCAATTGAAACCACACAACACACACACACACCATTATGGCAAGCCCCAACCCCTTTTTATCATATGGGTGCTAGAAGGCGGTGGCTGCGGGTCTACATGTCCTGGGAATGACGTTAAACTCTATCTGATGGTGAGGTTCCAGTTTTGGAGGTTTGGGGAATGTGGAGTGGTAGTACCTGTTAGGGTCCCATCTATGAGTTAAATAGAAAAATATATTTATAAAAAAATTGTATTATCCATTAAGAATTGATTTATTTCAAAACTTTATTGGCATTAAATGGCCCACTGAGGTTGATATGCCGTAAAACAAACCAAACCAAACCAAACACACACACACACACACCACACACATATATATATATATATATATATATATATATATATATATATATATATATATAATAAATAAGGCATTATACATCTTTTAAATCTTGTAAATAGAATTTTATATAAGTGTGTATGTATGTATATAATGCTATTTACATATCTTGACTATTTACATGATATTTAAATAGTATTATATATCTTTATATCTTGGTGTGTCTTGAAAAAAACAATTATATATGCATATAATCTTGAAACGGAATTATACACACACACACACACACACACACACATATATATATAAATCTTGAAAACAATATAACATTGTGTATGTGTGTATATATATATATATATATATATATATATATACACACACATGCACACATATAATCTTGAAGACAACATAACATAATATATATATATATATATATATAATATATACACTAAATCTCGAAAACCATCTCGTATGTATATACATATTGACTAGATCATGGAAATATAATATATATATATATATATATCAAATCTTATGTATATCTTGAAATCTATAAATATCTTGAAAGTGTTTTATATATCTTTCAAATCTTGAAGCCATATAATTTCTCAAACTTAAAAACACTATTTTATGTGTAAGTATGTATGTATGTATGTATATACATACACATATATACATATATCTTTAAAATGGTGTTATATATATATATGTATATATCTTTAAAATGGTGTTATATATATATGTATATATCTTTAAAATGGTGTTATATATATATATATATATAGTATATATCTTTAAAATGGTGTTATATATATATATATATATATATATTATATATCTTTAAAATGGTGTTATATATGTATATATCCTAAATTTTAAAAACATTATTTTAATAATGTTTTCCATTTGCCATCATAGAATCAGAAATGAGGAAAGTAAGAGAAAAGAACATGACAGAAAGATGACATAGAATTAAAAATTGTTCTCAACTTATCTCCTTGTTTTTTTTGTACAAAAAAGAGTGTCCTCCAATTTATGGATTTTTACTTAGAACTGCTGTCATCCTGCTAATGTACCGCTTGCTACTTACCCTCCCCCTTTGACTTGGATTCAGTAGGAGCTGGGTGATGAGATGTGTGAGGCAGGGATGTCGATATGCATCTTCCTTATGTAATGACAAACATGATTTATTAGTTGTGACTGGTGTTAAAACTCACTGGTCGAAGAAATCGATTCCTCAGCATGATAGCAAAAACAACAACAAAAAAAAAAACAGAATGGGGGGGGGGGCTTTTATCAAGAGGGTATCGGTAACAATATTACTTTTGATTTTGGAATCGGCAACCCAATCGGTTATTGCGTGCGTTGAGAGATCGATTCTTATATGAGTATTCATCATGGCGTGCTGACAGCATGGATTCCCTTGACTATCTCTCTCTCACTCATCATCCATCCCAATCGGCCATCACTCTTGTTAAGTCCTCTAGACCAGGCATATCAAACATGCGGGCCGCGTGCGTCTCTCAACAAGTAGAGGTGTGACCCACATATATATATATTTACCAACCCCTCTGCACGAGCAGGATGCGACACAAGGTTAATTTCTTAAGCGGAGTTCAACAGGTTTGAATTCAAAGTTTTCCTTCTCCTAGACCCGTTGCCTAACCAAGGTTAAAGAGCCCAGTCTGCCCTACTATTTACCCATAGCTGGAGGGAGAGTAGGATTTATACCTTTCCCAAGGGTATTAGCGCCAAGTGAAATAATTGCCACGTCCAGGATTTGAACTCGGGTCGACGAGTTCATTTCCCATAACTTTAACCATTACACCATGCACTTCCTACTGTGTGACCCACATATAGACTGCGCTCTCATCCGGCTCTTTTACAGTACTCTAGGTTTTTTAAATGTTTAAAAAAATTCTTGGGTGAAAACAATTGCTTATTTTCATTATGGCAACAATGTGATGTTAAAAAACAGTCTGTTACCAATGCATTGTCTCTCCCCACTTCCTTTGATTAGCAGAGAGAGGAGGCTAACACAGTCAATGAAAGGGATTGAGTCTTTCCTCTGCCTTCTGCTACTTTCAATCAACACATGGTTATAACTGGATGTGACAGTGACACTTGTGTTACATAATCTATGCGGTTGCATAAGATAATTGTCAATCCCCTGTATTTCTAAAGGGATGGCCCTTTTCATATCACGGGCGGGACTTTCCATGGAAAATTACAGGAAGCCCGCAAAATACGTGAAGTCACGTGGGACCTGGTTGGGTCCTCAGTTTCAGTTTAGACGTCAGGCAGAGAAGATTCCTGCCTTAACTGGAACTCAACTGCATACGCTCGCTATGTTAGTCAGATGTTTAGTTACATGAAATGTTTAGTTAAGTAAATAAAAGCTTAAGAAAATAACATGGTTTTGTGATTAATGAGTGTCTTGGTAACAAGACTCAACTAGAAGAAGAAATGAGTTAAGTGCGACCGACCACCAAGATGAAGTCTAGATGTTAGAAGAGATGCTAGAAGAACTTAAGATATCAAGGACGCCAGAAGAAGAATAGAAGAAAGTAAAGAAAGGGTATACAACACTTGTACGTTTTATTATTTGAGTTCAGTCAATGTCTTTTTTCCTTTTTTCTAATAAAATTTTTTTTTTTTTTTTAGATATGTATTCATTGGCTTTTGTTAATAAAGAAATTAATGATAGCAATTGTTAGTCAATGTAAAAGAAGGATTCAAAGACTTAGTTGTCATGTGCATCACTCATGACAGACATATGTAATCCATTCGACCCACATGTCATACATATGTAATTCCTGTGGTCCTAGGGGGCTACTGACTTTGACATGCCTGCTCTAGACAGCATCCATTATTTATGTAGGGCTGGTGAATGTACGTTATTGCTGGTTGGTTAACACTGGTGTGTCCATAACAGAGCATTGATCATGAGTCTGTCCTTACTTCAACAGCCCTAACACCTACATAATTGTCCCAACCCTATCGCTCTTATGGAAAACTCCTACCCTTTTTATTATATATGTGTTAGAAGGTGATGAAGAGGGTTTAGTGTCCTGGGTATGACATTAAATTGCATCTAATGGTGATGTTCAAATTTTAGAGCTCTACAGAGTACAGAGTTCCCCTTCATCTACATTACTTCCAGGTCCATCCTGACCCGGAGTGGTAGTACCTGTTAGGGTCCTATCTATGGGTTAAATAGAAGAAAATGAATTAACAAAAATGTGTTTAAAAATTGAGTTCAAAAAACGAATTTTCAATACCCATTATCAATGAATGATTAGAACAAAACATCTTCGGCCTAAAATAATCCAACAAGGGTTGACATACTGGAATATTGAACCAACATATAAGGGATTAAAATATGGAAATGAATCCGTTGATATAAAAATTTCTTTCTCTATTATATTGTCCTGAGGAAGGTTTAACATAAACCAAAACATTTAAGCATTGACATCAACATCAGAATAATTTCATCTTTTTCTTCTTCTTTTTTTTCTTTCTTTTTTTTCTAGAACGCTTTGTTTTTCTAATTTATTTATTTATATATATATATATATATAATGTAAGTGTGTGTGTGCATTATCATCAAGCTTTAACAATTCAAAATATAACATAATTGATAGCTTCTAGGCATTTAACATGGAACACTGAGTTTCTTAAATTTGTGGGATCTGCAGTATTTTTTTGTTGTTTTTGCTCCATAGATTATTCAACACTCTTTATGATATACATTATTCATATTTGACTTGTGTTCCATTTATCTAAATCAATAAGGCAGCTATGCTGAAAAGACAGTCTCTCTGGGATAAGAGATACGACTTTTAATCATTCTGGAGGCTCATTCTTTATTTTTGCTCACCAATGCTCATGGAATGACAAACTTGTAGTTTTATTAAAATGCAACCAACAACAAATAATGAGGATAAAAGAAATTAATAAAAAGTTAATAACTGACTATTCTTCATCATAGACAATCAAAAGTAATTATCTATCTAACCACTCCACTCATGGGCCGGGTATGACACAAGGTCAATTTTTAAGCTGAGTGAAGATGGAAATCTGGTCACTCTGATAAAGTAAATCAATGAATAAAGTTAACAGAGTGGCCTATTGATGGTACCAGCCGGACAGTGATGGAGTCTATCCCCATTTTGCTAGTAATAGACCAGGGAGATCATATTTTACTGAGATGGAGCACCTCATCTACTGTCACCTCATCACTTTACTGCCCAGATCAGATTAATCAATCTGTGCTATTCATGCGCTGAGTTAGTGGGGACCAGTATCGAACCAGATACTCTACCAATTAAGCTAAACTGGCCTGCTATCACTTTAATAAGATAAAGCAAAAATTCTTCCAACAAACTGTTAGTTAGAGGCATGTAGTTTAGTGGTTACTATCATAGACATGGTAAAATAAGTTAAAATCCTGGACGCTGCTGTTTGCATTTCACATAGACTTTAGTTTTACTATGTATGTTTCTTGATGAGATTGAGAACTTTTCAGCATCCCTTTCTGTGTCCCTGACTTTGGCTGTCTTTTGGCAGTTGGCATCCAAAACGGTCCCAAAAAGAAGGGAAGGTCTTTTGGAAACATGATGATTTTTCCTTATCTATATAAAAGTGATTGAAAAGAAATCGGATCATGCTCAGTTTCAAATGTTTTATATATATATATATATACACATATATACAGGGAGAAAACTGGCATCAATTTCAGATTTGGAGTGACGTGGGTTTGTGCCCAGTGCCAGAAATGCCAGCTTCTTGGAAGGGAAATCAGAATAAAGGAAGAAAGATAATCTCTGAGCATTTGGGCCTATATATGGGTCCCCCTCCTCCACCTCATGCCAAATCACATGTCAAGGTTTTCAAATTTGGGTTGACTCACTTTCTGCCATATTGGCACTACAAAAGAAAAGTATTGTTTGCTCGAACAGTCAGTGAGTGCATCAAACTAAAACTGTTGGGATAAAAAGCAACAATATAAATCTGTATTCCAATCATCCAATCTTTGCATATTACTATAGCACAGCAAAAATAGCACATTGTAGCAAGATCTTTGTTTGGGCAATAGTATTAAAAGGCTTTAGCAAATAAAACATCCATGGCCCACTAATATATACAGCTCATGTCACCATTAGTAGGCAGAATATCAAACATGCCAATTTGTTTGATATTCAATTTATGTTTGTTTCAAAAAAATGTTAAAACTCTTCAAAAATACACAAACTATTTGTGTTTTTTTTTATTTTTCTTCAGAAAAGTAATAAAAAAAAAAGAGAAATGAATACATTTCTATTCAGTAGTAAAAGATCGGCAATACGATACTAGCTTGTCAACCATTTGGGACATGACTATTGTGGATGGCAGTGGTAGATAGAGGGTTAAAAGAGACCCGATGAGATTGGTATGACAAACACACAAAGAGTAAAATAATAATTAAATGTTTATTCTTTTAGAGTATGGGAATATAAAGCAGCAATAATAAAATGTAGTAAAACTAATATTAAAACTGTAGTAAAAATGAATTTTTTATCAGCCAAGAATGTTTGAACCATATGACATTTAGGCACCCCTTTTGCTTTGCTTATTCATAAGTACATTTTTTCATTTACACATTAACATCCGATTGTTTGTTAACAGATGATTTTTAGAGAGTTTTTTTTTTATAAGATTAACCCTATGGAATGTTATAATGCTAAAGTTTTTTTTTTTTGTTTTTTTTAACCGTGGCTTGTTGAGCGTTTATATGGTTTGGTGGTTGGTTTTGAATAAATTTATAACAGAATGATGGTTTGTTAAGTTTTTCTTTCTTTGAAAGTTATATATATATATATATATATATATATATATATATATGTTATATAATTTGCTTGAAACATTGTGAATATTTTATAACCTTAACCCCTAACAAACAACCGGATGTTGAAGATGTAAATGAAAAAAATGTACTTATGAATCAGCAAAGTAAAAGGGGTGCCTAAAGGTCATATGGTCCAAATGTTTTAATAAAAAATAACACAACACTGAGTAAAACCTCTATGAAAATAATACTAACAACAAGATCAATGAAAATGTAACAATGTATGAGACTATGAAACAACTAATAAAATGTAAACAGTGAAAATTTTTCATCTGATAAAAATGTCGAAAAGAAAATGCTTTCTGTCTAGAAATAGAATAAATTTTGATCGTCTGGAAGCAAAAGTTTAATTTAAAATATTTATAATAGTCTATACTCTCGATTTCATAACTGTAATCGTTTCAGAATTGATATTTTCTTTGTCTTTTGGGATTGAGAAAGCTCGAATTTCAACAACTGACAATTGGAATTCTATTCTTGGAAATCTATATTATACTTAGTTTTGTCTGTAGGGTACTGTAACATAACAGAAACATTTGTAATATTGACATGTCAGTTATAGAGTTTTTCTTATTTAAAAAACGTAACATAAACGTTAGGGTATTTTGTGGGGGCTGAAATGGATAATAACATTTCAGTTTATTTCAATAGGGAAAATTGATTTGATATTCGAGGAAATTGAGTTATAAGCAGAATGAATTAAATGATTAATTTAGATTTTTTGGTCTGTTGTTTTCATCTTTATTGTTATATAAGCAGTATTTCAGACAATGTACCCTCTGGTCTTTCTCAGGTGTTTCTTGTCGAATTCATGGCACAGTATAATTGTTGAGTTAATACAGTTTTAAGTGACAAACATCTGTAGATTACAGGTTCAATCCTGACCATGAGCTATAACAATATAGAATACTTAATACAGCTTAACACTTGTTAATAATATATTAACAGAATGATAACAATCTATACCAATGGATTAAAGGGTCCAGTTCAATGTTCCATGAAGGCTCGCAGTTATGACATGAAAGGTCATGCCCTTCTTCAGAAGTTTCTTGTCGAACCCAGGTGCATTTTTGACATAATCATGAGCCTTCATAGAACTTCAAACCAAAACCTTTATTTAATCCATTGGGGTAAATTGTTTTCATTCCATTAACCATGAGCAGGTACAAATATTAACCTATGTTAAATATTCAGTAATTTTCACCTTTAGTGGGCTAGGAATTTCCTAGCAAATAATGCAATTAGAGTAACCTCCCTTGACTTTCACTTTGAAACAAGCCGGTAGCTATTTTGAAAGTCTCCGTGCAAAATAAACAAATCTTAAAAACTTTTTCAAAAACAATTCAACTGCATGCTTTAACACAAAAATATCATAAAATGTGTTCTTAATAACAATTACATTCATTTCAGATAATGCGCACGCACAATTTTATGCTAGGAATTGAGCCAAATAAAGGTGAAAATTACCCAATATTTATATTACTTTTGTCCATAGTCAGGATTGAACCTACAACCTATTGGTGATTGTCACTTAAAACTGTTTAAACTCAATCCTTATATCCATTGCTCCATGTGTCCAACTGGAGAAAGTTCCCCAGTTCAGCAAGAAACACCTGAAGAAGGCTGAAAGGCACATTAGACAAAAATTGTGTATATAACAATAAAGATAAGGACAACTGCCTGAAAACTCTAAATAATATAAATCATCATGCCTTATCTAAAAATTCAGTCAAACAACATCGAGCAAAAGTTTTGTGTTTGTCATATATGGATTATCTTAAATCAAGTTTCCATAAAACCACACACATATATATATATATGTATATTGATGAATCTTCATATTCATGTATATACATATATACATACATACATACATATATATATTGGAGAGGTGTAATTTATTATAATTTGTTTAATATATTTTTATTATCTAAAATCAATGAAACTCTTGGGATTATTAAATATTAACTAGAAGTATGTTTCTAGGAATTACAAACACACACATACAGAGTGAGAGAGAGATGTGATATCTGTTAGGTATTATATTTTGATTAGTGCATTCTTACGCAGCCATTTTTTTTGCATGTTTCTTAACTTATATTCACAATAAGTTTAAATAACACCAAGAAACATATTTTTAGGTTATCAATATTTAATCAACAAAGAGTGCAGTTGATTTTGTTAATATTAAAGGTTTTTTTTTTTCCAAATCGTTATTCATCAAATTAATTAGTTTTCTGTGAATCAGGTATTGATTAGCAAAAGAAATATGAGAAGAAAATATTTTAAAAATATAACAAACACAGGATGTTATGATCAGGGGAAACAATTTTATGTGTCAATACTTAAGCATTTCGGTATATTGTACCATCTTCAGGACACTGTTAAGTAATGTTTATGTGAGGGACAAGATGAAAGATGTTAAGTGTATTTCATTTTGTCCCTCACATAAACATTACTTAACAGTGTCCTGAAGATGGTACAATATACCAAAATGCTTAAGTATTGGCACATAAAATTGTTTCCCCTGATCATAACATTATATTATTATATGATATTGTTATATTACAAGCGTTGTTAACTCTCAGAACGACCCACTAAAGTATCACTGTGCAATTTAAGGGTAAGGTGATTATATCTAGTTAAAATGCTTGAACTTATATGAATATAACAAATTTCTTTTAATGTAATGAATTTGATCCTCACCTTGTCCTTGATGGTTGAATCTCTAAATCCTTCTAAGCAACACTTATATATATATATATATATATTATTATAATGGAGATTGTGTGTTTTTTCTGTCTGTAACCGAAACTATATTACTACTCAAGTCACAATTCCCTTAATTATTTATGTCAAATTCTCCATGATTTCATTCTTTTAAACCTTCAGTTATTAATAAAAATTGTATTACATTATTAATACTGTTGACCATATCTACGTACTAATAACATGCAATTGTATTTATATATACAACAAAATAGCGGTTTACAGTTTGAACGAGAAGGCTAATTTGCATATTGATATTTAAAATTTATCTTAATAAATATGTGCTTGGTATTATTGATTTCTAATTGTTTGGTTTTATCTTAAGAAATATAAACAAAAATCTCGTGGATAAATCTTAAAAGAAATTTATTTACAAGAAGAAATAACTGTAATATTATCCTTTACTTCCTATTTTAACTAAATAGTTAAATTAGGAAAATTTACCAATGAAAGAGGGGAGTAATGGAAAATGATGGAATACTTAGTTTCAAAGTTGTTCTATTTTTCGATTATACCCCCTCTGTTGCAGATCTTTTTATCTGCATTCTTAGTCAGTTTCATTAGCCTTTCTAATTTAATATATTTTATTATATCAAAACTTAAATACTTGCACCCGGAGGGTGCATATATTTGCTAGTATATATAAAATGGCTGTATTGTTAGTTGTTTAATGATGAGTGAAGAATTAGATTTCCATTTGAGGTTTTACTTTTCTTTATATGGTCACCATTAATGGCATTTATTTTGATAGTTTACTCTCTCAACTGGACAAAGACAGCGTTGTGTTTGGAGATGATAGAAGATCAGATAACGGTAAAAGACTTTGGGAATTAAGAAAATTACTCCTCGCAGACTAAAGATTCACAGCATCAGGAAAAAATGAACACTTACTGTCACTCCATTGTATATTTCTAATCTTATTAAGTTAAAATATAAGAAAACCACTTATTAATTCTCCCTAGTAAATAAATAATGTTTTAATAAAAATCTGTTAACTTAAAAAAATATTTTACCTACCATAGTCTCTAAACTGGATGTCTACGACTAACAATTACTATATAAATATTATCTCTCCCTCTCATCTATATCGAAATTGGGTTAGCTCAGTTGGTAAAGCACTCGGCTAGAAACCACAAGGTTCCTAGTTCGATACCGGTCCCCGCCAACTCAGCGTATGAATAGCACAGGGATCTGATGGAAGGTGTGGCGCTCCACCTCAGATGCTAAAAACAATCTCCTTGGTCTCGCACTATTGAAAAGGGGATAGACTCCCTTGCTGACTGGCTGATATTGATTTTAGGTCGCCCCGTCAATATATATATATCTATATCAAAATATATATCTATATCAAAATATATATATATATATATGTCAAAATATATATATATATCTATGTCAAAATATATATTAAAATTGGTATTGTCAATGTTGAGAGCTTACCAGAGATGGAACCCTAACAGGTACGATCACTTTGCACAATAATCAGGAAATTATATACAGAACGATATATTTAGCAAAGAAAATGCTTAAATACCGGTCATCTTATGTCTTAGGATTGAAAAATCTATTGTCAAAAAGTTAAATCATAATGTATAATTACTGTAAATTTCCTCAAAGTTTATGATGCCGCTATTATTGTAGTCATGATGAAAAAAGCAGCAACAGTATCTTTAGTGAGATAGTAAGTCCACCTTGAAGTAAAACACTCCTAAAAATGAGGGTTCCCCCCCCCCGACTACCATCCTTATTTTAAATAATCCCCCTTCTCCGTACTATACACCCAGAAGAGCCTGTCTATTTTAAAATTAGAACAATGTAAACAAGTTTTGGCAATTTCAGTACCATTTTCTTTGATGAAACCGATTGATAACAGTGGAAAATAATTCATAACTTTTAATATCACCGGTATCAAAGCCTTTTCTTTGCCAAATATATGCACACACACACACACCATAGAATGTCCACTGATATCTAGAATGAATATCTGCTTGTCTGCTGGGGCTTTAAAATACACTGACTGCACCTCTGCAGAAATGTAAGATGCCCCCCACCCAATGGGGCCATCTGTTGGATAGAACCCAGGTGGCTAGCAGTCCATGACATGCAATACTTTAGCCCTTAATTGGGCTAGATGAGCAGTCAGAGAGGCCCTCTCCAATCAATCGGCTGGTCACATCAAGCTCTAGTACCTATATGATTTTTCCAACCCTATTGCCCTTATGGTAAGCCCCAACTCCTTTTTATCACATGGGTGCTAGGAGGTGGTGACCGAGGGTCTACATGTCCTGGGAATGACGTTAAACTCTATCTGATTGTGAGGTTCCATTTTTGGAGATCTGAGTTTTCCTTCTCCTAGACTGGTTGCCTAACCAAGGTTAAAGAGCCCAGTCTGCCCTACTATTTTATCCATAGCTGGAGGGAGAGTAGGATTCATACCTTTCTCAAGGGTATTAGCACTAAGTGAAATGCAATTACCACATCCAGGATTTGAAATCAGGGTGATGAGTCCATTTCCCATGACTTTTAACCATTACACCACACACTTCCATAACACATGCACACATATGTGTGTGTGTGTGTGTGCATGTCTCATGTCTCTATATGCTAATGCCAATCAAATATCCATAGGTTTCCCTTTGAAAGCTTATCCCCAACACCCATGACAAGCAACGAATACAAATCTCCAATTATCTTGAGCCAAAAGTGAATCCATTGCCAAACTCTTGTGTTCTTATTGATCTGTTTAAGTCTGTAAACCTTTTCTCTTTTCCGTGTGTACAATATTCCCTTTTTATATATTTGCAGGCACATACGCAGCCCAAAGACGCAGCCACCAAAATTACTTGCAGAACAAGCATTTGCCATGGGGACAGTGGAACATGCAGAGGAATCTGCACGTCTCATGCCTGATCAGACCAATGGCGGGTTGAGGCTGACAGGCAACACGCACTTTAGTAAGTATTGATAAAAGTTTTCTTTTCTTTCCAAAAATCAATTAAAGGAGAAGGGTGTTTCTGCTATTTGTTGTGGTGTAACATAATGGGGAGGTGGGGGTGGGCCATGAGTGTAACCTGATATGTAAATTAGCACAGAAAAGTTTTTAGCAAGGATTGTGTGTTAGATGAGAATGGAAATGTTTAAGGATGAATCATGATTGCCACATAGCTTTGTTTCTATTGGATGAGTAGTGAGATGTGATGAAGTGGGAGAGAGGAGGAGTGAGAGATGAGAGTGAATTGAGTTTGGAATTATGAGTTGAAAGGGCCAGACATGCTGTCGGCTGTTGTGACTTGGGGGAAATAAATATCTAATGAGAAAAAAAAATGGCCTTGTGTTATTACGAAAAACTCTAAATGGTACAAGGCAAGCTTTCCCAAGTTGGTTTCCAGACTCCAGACATCCAGGAATTGTCAGCTATTCAAGCCTCTCTGATGTAGTACTGGTCCAGAGATAAGTATAAATAAATTATCATATGTATATTATATATATATATTATATATATTTATATATTATAAATTATTAAATAATTTTTGTATCAACCTATCATCACTTCATTCAAAGTGAGAGCCATAATGTAATACATGTTTATTCATCATTTCTTCATTCCAAAAGGAGAGCCCACCCTGTCGGCTGGGGCATTAGAATGCACTGACTGCACCTCTGCAGAGAGGTAAGACTACCCAATGGGTCCACCTGTTGGCCCTGAGTGGCAACCCATGATGCTTAGGGATAGAACCCAGGTGGCTCAGCAGTCCATGACTTGCAATACTTCACTTTGGCCCTTTCTTGGGCTAGACAGGCGATCGGAGAGACCCCTTCGATCAAACATCTGGTCACGTCAAGCACTAGTACCTATATGCTTTTCACAACCGTATTGCCCTTATGGCAAACCCCAACCTTTTTTATCATATGGGTGCTAGAAGGCAGTGGCTGAGGGTCTACATGTCCTGGGAATGACGTTAAACTCTATCTGATGGTGAGGTTCAAGTTTTGGTTTGGGGAATGTGGAGCACCCCTTCATAACCATTGCTTCCTGGTTCAATCTGACCCGGAGTGGTAGTACGTTAAGGTCCCATCTATGGGTTAAATAGAAAAACATGAGTTTATAAACAAAATTGTATTATGCATTAAGAATGAATTTATTTCACAACTTTGTCAGCATTAAATGACCCAACAAGGTTGAAATGCCGTGAAACAAAACAAACCGAGAGCATAATGCAACAATGTTGTGCATGCATTTAGAGTGGAGTGATGATGTGTTTATAAAAATAATTTGTTGTATACTTATTTTTGTTCTACTTGGAGAAGCTTGATTCTGTCTGATGTTGAGTTGATGTTCGCATTCTTTAATGTCTTGAGTCTGAAATCAACTTGAGATGCTGAAGAATGTTTTGCCTTGTGCCAATTATAGATTTTAGTAATGACCCTTGGCAAAAAAAAAATTTTTCTCATGAGATATTTTCCCTTCAAGTCAAAATGCCTTAGATTGCAGACTTAGGTCTGACTCACCCACTGCGTTGTTGCAAACTGACCCCACACTCTCACTTCTCCCTCGCCACGTGAGGACTTGTTAAGAGTGATGGACGATAGAAATGAATGTGAAACTTGTCAAGTCCAAAGATTCCTGTATCTTTTGTATTTTTCATGGAAATACGTAAGAAGTTTTATGTATGGATCATCCCTTCGGGCCTGGAATTAAATAGAAAAAAAAATGAATAAGAATGTATTACTATAAGATTTCCATGTGTGTGCTTTTTTTTGCTTTTTTTTTTTTCACTATATCAAAACTTTATACAAAAAAAAAGTTTTACTACTCAAACATTGATGTCTTTGATTCTTCAAAAAAGATTTTTGAAACATCTTCCTTTTGGCATTTAGAGTGACATATTAAACAGCAATGGTTAAGGAAAAGGTAGAAACATCTTATCCACTGAGAATTATGGAGTTTTCTTGAAAAACAGTAAGAATGAATTTACTCAGGGGAAATCATACTCTGACAGTTTAAGTCTTGATATTTTGTTTAAGTGTTTTCAAATATTCACCCACATATTCTTAATGGTTGTTATTTTGGAAATAGTGTTTTTAGTTGTATGCATTTATTTCATACTGACTAAAACATTTACTTTTATAAGTAACTGTTTGAAAGATTTACAAAAATAGATTTTCATGCATATATACAAGGTGTGTCAAAAAACATAGAGAGATTTTTTTGTACTTTTTGACACACCTTGTATTCTGAAAAAAAAAAATGTTTCATTCATGCTTCATTTCTATCTAAGTAAATACAGCTTTAAACTTGGTACTTTTTGACTTACCTTGTACTCTGAAAAAAAATTTATGAATGGAAGGCTAACTTTTTCCAAATACAAGGTCGTCAAAAAGTGTAAAAAAATCTCGATACATTTTGATACACCTTGTATTCTGAAAAAAATTTATGAATGGAAGGGTAATATTTTCAGAATACAAGGTGTCAAAAAGTACAAAAAATCTCGATACTTTTTTGACACACCTTGTATGTGTATATGTATGTATGTATGTATGTATGTATATATATATATATATATATATATACTTACCAATCACTCCGCTTGAACAGGATGTGACATATGGTCAATTTTTAAGTGGAGATTAACAGGTTTGAATTCAGTTTTCTTTCTCCTAGACTGGTTACCTATCCAAGTTTAAAAAGCCCAGTCAACCCTCCTGTTTACCCATAGCTGGGGAGAGAGTAGTTGGATTCATACCTTTTCCAAGGGTATTAGTGCTATGTGAAATGCAAAACGCCTCGTCCAGGATTTTAACTTGGGTCGATGAGGCCATCTCCTATGACTCTAACACACACCTCCACAAAGATATATATATATATATATATATATATATACATTTATACATGTAGAGTTAAACAAAAGGCACATCTGTTTAACAATTTTATTCTTGATCTTTTACAATTTTCTGGCCAACATTTTAATGTCTGGGTGGAATTGATGGATAAGTCCACCAAAGTTCAGTTCCCGAGTACTTTCGGCACTTTGAAGCACCATCATCAGGGGTGATGTATTCCAGTTTTTTTTGGTTTTTTGGGGGGGTTTTTGTATTAATGTGGAGGCTGGAAGGAGAAGAATTGGTGAGAAAGGTGTTATAGGCATTTTCTGCATTGGAAATTGATTTTGTTCTTTGTATTGTATAAAGCTTCTAGTATTTGGAGTTTTTGTTTATTTTTTACTTTGTGCAAAATGTGTGTATTTTCGGTTAGAACTTTTTGGTAATTAGAGCGGGGGCATGAATGTAATTTTAGGTGTTGTGAAATAGAGATATTGTCTGTTAAATGGATATATAAAGATATATATATATATGTATATACACACACAGACACACACACAATTAAAATTACGATGCAAATAGTTAAAAGCAAAAAACAGTTGTTGAACGTAACTTAACTGATGATCAACAGCATAAAACCCAAATGTGAGTTAGTCTTATTTCTTAAAATCTTTTGATATTGTGGTACATACTAGTCTGTGTGTGTGTGTGTGTGTGTGTGTAATATATATATAATGTGTGTGCGTGTGGATGGTATCAAGAGTTTTCTTAATAGAATTGAGAACTCAAATGTACATTTGCATGAGTTAGTCTTATTTCTTGATATCTTTTGATATTGTGGTACATACTTGTATGTGTGTGTATATCTATCTATATCTATATCTATATATATATAATATCTGTATATATATATATACTCAGATGGATTCATGCCTTTCTTAACATGTTTTGTTGAACTCAATGGACAATTCTTGTCTGACAAGTTTTTGTTCGATCCTTTCTGTCTGCCCATCTTTTTAATGTCCAGGTAGAATTGGTGTATGAATCCACCAAAATTTTTACCACGAGTGCTTTCTAAACAACTTAGTGCTATCATCAGGTGAGATGTTTCCATTGTCTTTTTTTTTTCCTTTTTTTTTTTCTGTTTAAAAAGAAACAATGGAAACATCTCACCAGTTCCACACCTGATGATGGCACTAAGTTGTACAGAAAGTGCTCGTGGTAAAACCTTTGGAGGATTCATACACCAATTCCACCCGGACATTAAAAAGATGGGCAGACAGTTAGAAAGGATCGAACAAAAACTCGTCAGACAAGAATTGTCCATTGAGTTCAACAAAACAATATATATATATATATATATATATGTACTATATGTGTGTATACACAGTATATATATATATATATATATACATACATACATATATATATATATATAATGTGTGTACGTTCGCACAGATTGGGTAATATGATCTGTGTGATAAAGTGGGGAGCTTCACCTCTGCAACAAAACTAATTTCCCTAATCTAGCATTAGCAAAAAGGGTATAGACACCCTTGCTGTTCAGTTGATACAGACAATAGTCCAATCTGCCAACTTTTTACATACATACATATGTATATATATACATACATACATACAAATGTATATTGTGTGTGTAAATATATATATGTATATATATATATATATGTATATATATAATATATCCACCATTTGGGATAAAAATAATACTCCAATGTTTCACTTCTTCCTGACAGCAGAAAATATTTGGATACCATTCCTTGCAAATTGTGCTTAACTTCCTGTAATTTTCAGAAAATAGACTTTGTTATTTCGGTTTAGAAATTTAACAGCTCCTTCCTTTTTCTTCTCCCTTTCTCCCCTCCTCCTGTTCGTACCTCTCTCATCCCCCTCTCTATTGACTGATCTTTGTAGCTTCTTTAAGATGCTCTGATACTTTGAATCCATTCGTTGCTAATAGTTCTTTCTCACCATCTTCCACTCCTTACCCCCTTCTGACAGCCGCAATTACAGTACATTCTCTTTTCTAATACTGATCTTCAACTCCCCCCTCTCCCATCCCGCCCACTTTCAAATTGCCAAATAATCCATTACCTGTCCGAGATGTTCTCATCATTACGTCAGGTGTGACGACATTAATTTAATCTGACTCTGCTATTCTCAACACCTTTTTCCAGCAATCATCAAAAGATGTCAGCCCATTTTCATGATTCCTTGCGTCTCTATTCTCCAAGGTTACAGAAACAGATTTTAAGGTCTTTTTCACTGTTGTTTCTTTTAGATTAGTTTATAACTCTAAATCCCATCCACAGAATTTTTCTTTTTTTTCTTCCATTTTGTGAAATGCTCCTTTTTGGATTTCATCATTGGAGCAGCAACAAAAAAAAAAAAAAAATTACAAGCATCTATTTTATAAAACATTTTCTGTTAGCAACTTCGATGTTTCAGACTGTTGTCCTCATCTCCATTGCGGCATGTACAAAAACAATGCTCAGGCCAGTATATCTACTGGCCTTGTTCAAGTGTTTCTTATTTACCTCACAATAGACAGATTTTCTATTAGCTTAAAGAATATATGCTGTAGGGGAGTCCACATGGCATATTAACTAACATGCTCAACTGCAAGGATGTAGTATGTGAGTTCGAACTCAAGTCTTGCTATTGCATTCACTTTCAGACTAATACCCTTACAGCTATGGCTTATATAGTACTGCTACTGTTCTTCTACAAGAATGGTTTTGGCATTAAATATCCCTTGAAAGTTGATATGCCATTAAACAAAGAAACCAAACCAATAGGTGGTCAATGAGGTCCTTTCTGATCAATTGGTTGGTCACATCAAGCCCCAGCACCTATATGATTGTCCTGACCCTATTGCCCTTATTGTAAGCCCTAACTCTTTTTATCATATATGTGTTAGAAGGCGGTGGCTGAGTATCTTATTTTCCTGGGTCTATCTGATGGCAAAGTTCCAGTTCTGGAGCTTTGGAGAGTGTGGAGTACCCTTCCATCACTATTATTACCAGGTCCACTTTGACCTGGAGTGGTAGTACTTGTTCGGGTCCCATCTATGGGTTAAATAGAACAAGATTAGTTCTAAATGATGTGTTTAAAAACATCTTCAACATAAAATGACTGAATGGGTTAACATGCCATAGTGAAAGTGAAACTTGTGTGCGAGATATATTAAGTGGAAAGAGGCTGCACAGACCCCAGTCAACTATCTTAGCAGTCCGGCAGGTGGTCCAATGGCAGAGGAAAGTCCGAGACATCTGGGCTGCCAAGTTGCTGCAGGGTGCTCCCAAGAAGCCCCAAGCGCCAGGTTGTTGCCATAAAATCCTTCCAACCAGCCAGGACACTCCTTTTTGGAATGAATCTTACATCTCTGCTGGCGATACAGTTGGCCTATTCTAAGACATGCCGACAGGGTGGTTTGTCAAATTAAACCAGAATAATTGTTTCATGCCTGAAAGATGGCATCAGGTCATAGAAAACCAGGGAAGATACATTGATGATTGAATAATAGTGCTATTTATACAAGAATAAAAGATTTTGTTAAAGAATTGTGAAAACTTTTGCATCCATTTCATATAATTATTTAGCACTTAGTGCTAATTAGGGTGTATCAAATTGTATTCAAATGAAATAACATATAATTCATTTCCAGGGAAGAAGAGGGCAATTTAAATGTAAGACAGGAAAATATGGGTTATTTCTTAAAGCTTATCATCCCATTTATTATATATCGATAAAAATTGATTATATATATATATATATATATAATGTGTGTGTGTATATGTATATATATGTATATGAGGTGGGATCAAAAACTACCAATATTGATTGTTAAAATTTATTTTAAATTTAAAATAAGGCATATGCTCAACAACAATTTATATTATAAAGTGTTGAGTTAATTTGATTGAAATGATATTGATAATAAGATTGAATTGCTAATAGCTGTGACAAGTCGTCTTTCAAATAAATCAAGAATACAAAAATATACATATAAAGCAGGTTTAAAAAATAAATCTGTTAAAACTATTTCTAATGAATGATGATGATAATTAGGAGAACCTGTGGCTATACCACAGTATGAAAATTTAATTATTACAACGTTTGATATGTTTACTTAAGAACTATTGCAAAATAGTTCAATATTGATTTAATCCTTTCATTCTTTTTTTCTTTCTATCCTTCTTTTCATTAATGTTCTATTTAAAAAGATTAGCATTATCACTTATGCGTGCTCACCCCCTCTAACTTTCACTACTCTCTTTCTTTCTTATTATATTTTTCTGTTTAGCATGTTTTTTTTTTCTTCCCTTTATTTGTTTATACTAAAAAAGGAATGGTCCATTATCTAGTGGATACTTGAAAAATAATTAAAGTTCCAATTACCGTTGAACTGGGAAGACAAGGCAGCAAACGGTTGTAGCTGAAATACAAACCGAATAGTCACAAAGTCTATAGCAAAATGACAGGATATATATAAGACTCCACAAGGTCATTCAAATCAAGCAGTCAAGCAGAACTCAAGGAATGGAATGACCCAAATCACCCAAATTCATGAATGGGTCATTCTTGATTTTGGGTGATTTGTGTCATTCCATTCCTTGAGTTCTGATTGGCTGCTTGACTGTTTGATTTGAATGACATTGTGGAGTCTTATATATATCCTGCCATTCTGCAGTAGACTTTGTGACAATCGGGTTTGTATTTCAGTTACAACCGTTTGCTGCCTTGACTTCCCAGTTCAACGGTAATTGGAACTTTAATTATTCTTCAATACTTACTATGATACTTACTTGAAGCTATAATTGTTTACAAAGGATTATTAGTTACTTGATACCATATAACTTTGTGAAAACAATTGACTATTATTAGATATGAATAATTACTTGAAACTATATGATTATTGATATAAGATAGGAATACTAGAAATCATACAACAGTGTGCAAGTTATTTGTATAAGATAGGAATTCTTATAACTGTGTGCAAAAAAAAGCTCTTAAGATAGAGTTACACAAAAATTTTAAATGGAATGTACAATTAATACTATTCCCTAACCTCTACACATAAAATAACATGAGACAGGTTAACATGCAATTAAAATCAATCATGAATTAGTTTAGTAAATGACAGCTCTATCTTCTTGGATAATTAAAGACAAGTTTAACAAGAGGGCACATATGCATGAGCAAGGCCCATAATAACCCTTACCATGGAGACTACTGTTGAGTAAGTTTTAGATTACATTAATCTGAGCCCTGTTGGCATGTCTCTCAAATACATCAACTGCACCTTTGCAATGGGGCCACTTGTACCTGTCATGGTTAATGGAATGAGAACACTATACTGTGGATTGAATAAAGGGTTCGGTTTGAAGTTCTGTGAAAGGCTCCCAATACAAGGAAACACCTGAGGAAGACTGGATGCCACATCCATCGGAAGTTATGTATGACAATAGTCCAAATAATACAAATTATCAAGCCCAATTACAGGAAGTTAAGCACAATTTGCAAGGAATGGTATCCAAATATTTTCTGCTGTCAGGAAGAAGTGAAACATTGGAGTATTATTTTTATCCCAAATGGTGGATATCAATATATATATTTACACATATACATATGTATGAATGTATGTATATATATATATATATATATATATGTATGTATGTATATATTCATCTAAAAAAAACTTAAAAGAAACATTCAACTTTATTTAGAGAGTTTACATTTTTTTTATCAAAAGGTTCTCCCTTACCAGATGGATAATTTTATTTATATGTTGGGGTCCTCTGTTCTAGAGAGCACTTCCTGAATGCCTAATGGATCCCTTCACTTCTATGGAAACCCATAGGTGCCATTTACATGATAGAAATCAACAAAAGAGCACAAAAAAGTAGCTCTGAAGAAACCTGCAGGAGATCATTTCATTTCAACTGGCCTTGAACAGGGCACAACATTTACATTTATTAAATCATAGTGTTGAAAGGAGTGAATAAAGGTTCAAACATGTTAACATTTGGCTGTTCTATGAGGGTCTTTTTTATCACAATCCACAAATGAATTTTGGAAAAAATTTGACCCTAAAAATAGGAGTTCTGAGGTGTCATGAACTCAGAAAAAGAAATTTTGATTAATCTAACCTTTCTAGCAGAAAAATTTTATGTAGAATTTTTTAGAATTCATACAAAAAGACAAGAACATGGATAGGTTTAAAAATGAATTAAACAAAAACAAATGCCTTCTCATAAAAGCACCCTTAACGGGCACAGTTCAATTAGGTCATCTGGTCTTCTGTTCCCACAAAAGCATCATCAAAGATTGTCATGGACAACCAGTTATACCCGCTAAAACAGTAATTTGCCCCAAGAGAGACTACCTCAGGTTTTATGCCTCCCAAATGGCTGAACCACTCAAACCAATGGGGGTGAGAGGAAGCTTACCAAAAGTCACCACCCACAGAGGTTGTGAGTTGAATCGATGTTACCTTGTGAGGTAACTCACTTCACCTCTCACTATATTCCCCTTGATCTCATGATCATTAAAGTGGCAGCTTTCATCGGGTTAACTGTACAACTCTGTTGTTCTCTCATCCTCTGTCCTGTAGACGGTCTTATTCCCGATTATGGCTGACTCAGTCTCCTCGTTTCTAGTCCACTGCAAATTAAACAAAAACAAATGTGAACCTTCTTTTCAAACTCGGGAACCTTCTTTTCGTAATCAGAAGCTATCATGGAACTTTGAACACAACTCTTTATTCAATCCATAGGGGTATCCTGTTCTCATTCCACTAACCATATCTGGGGTACAGGTGTTAAGCTGTGTTAATTATTATTCTATCTTACTGTCACCCTTGACCAGGATTGGACGGATAGCATAGAGGATAAAGGCACTAGTTTAAGACAGTTCTAAGTGACAATATGTGTAGACTGCAGGGTTAAATAGCAACATTCGTTTATAAAAAAAAAAATTAAGTATCCATTAGGAATCAATTTACTTCAAAACCTTATCTGCATTAAATGACCCACTCATTAACCAAATTATTATTCGTTAAGAACATTTTTTTTTAAATGGAAAATGTTCTATTTTTACTGTGTTACATAGAAAAATGTGATCTTTATAATATAAGTTATTCAAATATTCATTTTGTACTTTATAATCTAGTTCCAAGATACTAAAATGTATTGGTGGCCACTTAAGTAACAGCAGGTACTGTAAGCAACCCGAGTCCTTTGTTTTTTCAAAATGACTTGATTTGGCATGAAATTACCCGAAGAGGTTTGATATGCCATAAACACAACAACCAACCATAGCATATTTGTCTAAATTTCTGATCAACCAATATGGCTACTGCTTTAAAATTTGAGTAGGGCGTATACAAATGCACGCTAGAGTTTCAGTTGCAAACAGATTTCTTTATGGGGTTTGAGTTGCTAACCTCATACCCACCTAATTTCAAATGCAGAATTATCCTTCTTCTGGACTACCTGCCCATCAATGTTTAAAAGCCTAATCTCCCCTGATATTGTATGTGTGGGTGGTATGAATGATCTGCATACACCATTCAAATGCAACAGTTTAAATCTAATATCGGCTTGAACAGTTTTCTCTGAGAATAATTTTTCTGTTTTCTGGTCAGCCTACAATGTTCCAGTGTGATAGTGATTTTCTTTAGATTAAAAGATGCCAGAATATCAGTTGTCAGGAATATTAGTGGTCTACTTCCATATAAGGTATTAACAAACCGTGGAGTTGAAATTGGATCATGAAGAAGAAGTCAGTTATAGTTATTGGATTGTGAAGAAATAGTTATTGGATCGTGAAGAAATAGTTTGTTATAGTTATTGGATCATGTTGAAATAGTTTGTTATAGTTATTGGATCATGTTGAAATAGTTTGTTATAGTTATTGGATCATGTTGAAATAGTTTGTTATAGTTATTGGATCATGTTGAAATAGTTTGTTATAGTTATTGGATTGCGAAGAAATAGTTTATAATTAGTGGATCGTGAAGAAGTAGTTACAGTTACTGGATCGTGAAGAAGTAGTTACAGTTACTGGATCGTGAAGAAGTAGTTACAGTTGCTGGATCGTGAAGAAGTAGTTACAGTTGCTGGATCGTGAAGAAGTAGTTACAGTTGCTGGATCGTGAAGAAGTAGTTACAGTTATTTAGAAACTAGTTATAATTCTGTAGAAGGTAGATCCTGAAAAAAGCTAGTTATATGAGTAAATTTTAATTATATACACTGGTAAGCTTTTGTAGTCTAATCAGTTGGTATTCTTCCAAATGGATCAGTTCCTCAAGGATATTGGATGTGATCTTCTTGAGGGCTTGTTCTTTCCAATTCATGTTGTTTAGATAAGTTATAGAATGTAAGATTGGCCAAAGTGTTGTGATAACTAAGGGAAGAGATCAATTCATTCCTTTCCTAATGGAATTTGAGTGAACTACTCATATTCACCTGAGATTTGAACTTGGATCATTGATTACATTTCAGCAGTAATAACCTTTACATACCATATATATATATATATATATATATATATATTATTTATCAACCCCAATGCATGAGCAGGAGGAGACACAAGGTCAATTTCTTAAGTGGAGTTTAACAGTTCAGAGTTTTCATTTTCCTAGACTGGTAGCCTAGCGAAGGTTAAAGAGCCCAATCTGCCCTACTATTTACCCATGGCTGGAGAGAGAATTATTGGCTTCATAACTTTCCCAAGGGTATTAGCATTATTTGAAACACAGACAGCCTCATCTTGCTGTGTCCATTTCATATGACAGTATCCATTACACCACACACCTCCATATATGTATATGTATACATAAGTAAGTAAAGTCGTTGGGATGGCCTAAATTCGGTATCAGCCAGAGAGTGAGGGAGCCTATCACCTTTTCACTGGCGCTAGACCAAGGAGATTGTTTTGGCATCTGAGGTGGAGCGCCGCACCTACCATCAGCTCCTTACTTTACCACACATATCCCTGTGCTACTCATATGCTGAGTTGGCGAGGGCTCGTATCAAATCAGGAACCTCGTGGTTCCTAGGTGAACACTCTACCGACTGAGCTAAACCGGCTCTATTTACATGTATGTATACACACAGATTATCTGTCTATAGAAAATGGGAAATCATTTGATATCTTCAAAAATAATTGAATGGTTTTGTTTAATTCTGAAGGATATTTTGTATTATGTCTATTTTCTTCGTTTACATAGAAAACTTTAAAATGAAGAAAAACTTTGTTTTATTAGTCGGGTATGTCATGGTGACATAACTGAACACAAGAGATGACTTCAGTTTTAAGAGCCAAATGAATAAGATAGATAAAGCAAACAAAAAAGAAGTTCTGACAATATCTGGAAGCCAGTGACATAATTCCAAATGTGATGGTTCAGAAAATAATAATACATGAGCGTTAATAAAATCAACACTGGCATTGTCATCACTTGCAGAAGAGATCTAAAATACTTCTTCTTTGGACAAAAACAAATAGGCTTCTTGAAGCCATGGAGTCAAAGTATTTGTTTTGGCCAAAAGGAAATCGTACATGACAAGCAACAAACAGAATTGTTGGCACTCTGTGAATTTGGCTTCATTGTGCTTGAAAGATATTCCTCAAAAGTCTTAGACAGAATCTATTTATAATCTGAAATGAATTAAAATTTACAAGCTAACAAAGAAGAATTATAGGAAGAATAGAAATTTGTATATATATATATTTTCCTACACATTCTCTCATACATATACAGAGGCATAAGTAGAGGTGTTACATTATCTATGCATAAGATTATTGTCAACCTCCTGTATTTCTGAAGGGTTGGCCCCTTTTCATATGACAGGTGGGACATGGAATATTACAGAAAGCCCGTGGGACCTGGTTGGCTCTCAGTTTCAGCTTGGACATCAGGCAGATAAGATGTTACTGCTTTAGCTGAGACTCACTGCACACGCGCGCTGTGATTAGTTAGAGAAATATGTTCAGTTAAGAAATAAAAGTTTAAATAGATAATATGGTTTTGTGGTTGATGAATGTCTTGGCAACAAGACTGACCTAGAAGACCAGATACAAAGTCCCCAAGACTATGTCCAGACGCTGGAAGAAGAACGTAAGATACCAAAGATGAACAGAAGAATAATAGAAATAAGAAAGAAAGGGTATACAACAGAGGGAGAGAGAGAGAAAGTGTGTGTATATATATATATATATATATATATATAGAGAGAGAGAGAGAGAGAGAGAAAACAGGAGGAGGTAACAAGTGCTTTTATGTAAGTATATTTTATAAGTAAATTAAGAAAGAAAAACTTGCTATAATGCATAATGATTGAGAAATCTTCAAAAAAATCAGTTCTTGAAAAATATCTTATGTTGGTGTTTACTTTCAAATTATTCAGACATTCTTGATTTTTGTTTCTAATGGTGGGTGAGTGATAATTTATACATACATATATATATATATATATACACACACACAATGAGTCTATATATATATATATATATATATATATATATATATAGAATAAATTTATGGGAAAATAATTTTTTTGTTTGTTTTAGAAGCATGAAAGAAATGAGTCACTCGAGACTTGCATTTCATATAGTGCTAATACCTTTGGGAAAGGTATGAATCCAACTACCCTTCCTCCAGCTATTGGTAAATAGTAGAGGAGACTGGGCTCTTTAACCTTGGATAGGTAATCAGTCTAGAAGGAAAACTCTGAATTCAAAACTGTTAAACTCTGCTTAAGAAATTGACCTTGTGTCACATCCTGCTCATGTGGGGGGATTGGTAAATACATACATACACATATATATATATATATATATATATATAAGTTAAAACAATATGATGGGGTGACAAGATTTTTTGACTACCCTTAAACAATGAATGAGATTCCATAACATCTAGGCATGAAATAACCCAAGACAGGTTGACATGCCATTAAAATTATTCAATCAATCAATCAAACTAATGGCTGATTAACCGGGAAATTTGATGGTTCTAAAGCCATCTAACCCCTACCTTGTACCCCGTACAGTGTAACTGATTTCCAAGAAAATATTGAAATGTATTTACAATTAGTTGGAAATGGTGGGGGATAAAAAAAGAACACTGGAATGCATGGATACAATTTTTCTGCATCCTTTTAGATTTTTACATGTTAGTGATGCAGGATGCATACCTATCAGCATCTGTGTGTCTGTATATATATATATATATATATATATATATATTATTAAAACAAAAATAATGTAAGTTAAAACAATACGTTGTGATAAGATTTTTTTTAATGAGATTCTGTAATATCTAAGCATAAAATGACCCCAGGCGGGTTGTCATGCCATTATTCAATCAATCACTCAAACTAATGGCTGATAATTTTAGCCAGTGTAGAGCAAAGCAAATATTCCAAATAAAAGTTTTCAACCATGCAAGATTTCTAGTCCAATGCATAAAACACTGAGCTACCTAGTGCATAAACGCAGCTATAAATATTAGCATTACCTAATGTACAGATGCGTAGAAATGTAAGTTCTTCGACTTAATGTGTGTCAGCCAAATGCTGTAAGAAAATCAAGAGAACCATTTACTTAGGATGTTTTCACCTAACACCTGTCGCCACCATTTAAATGGTTGACATTGGCATCTGTCTGCGTTCTTTTCCAGCCACTTAGCATAAAAGAGAGGAAGCAGGAATCTGGATGCCTCGATGAGCTCGTGAAACGTGGTGCTAATGGTAGCTGTTTGCGTAAGATACTTAGCAAAGAGCATTAGGCCAAGGAAATGAGCAAGACGATACTTGCAGTGCAACAACTTTGAACCCGATCATACATACCGCATGACACTTTTTCATTGATGCCGCTTGCTCTAGTATCTTTATTAGTGCGACCTCACTTTATGAGGAATGCAATACTGACAAGTCTGAGTAGTTGGTATAATCAAGAATGCATGGACGCTATACATAGCCGAAGCTTAATCTTCATCTTGAGGTTTAGACATTGCAAACCAAGACTTCAAGACAATGTGGTATACTTCACTGTTATCTGTTATTGATACCCTGTGACACATAAAATCTTAATAGAATTCTCTTATGTATATACAGATGTACTACTGGTGTAATAGTTATCAGTAAAGAAAAATGGAATTTGAAAATAAGTTCAAATTCTTCTTAATTTTTTTTAGATGAGGCTTGATAATTAGTATTATTAGGATTATTCAGACTATTGTCCTCATCTTTATTTTTATCTGTACAACATTTCAGCCGATGTGCCCTCTGGCCTTCTTCAGGTATTTCTTGTCCAATTGGTCACAACATAGTGGATAAAGGCATGGGTTAAGACAGTTCTAAGTGACAGTTTTCTCTAGGCTGCAGGTTCAGTCCTGGTCAAGGGCAACACAGCTTAACACCTGTACCCAGCTATGGTTAGTGGAATAAGAACTGGATACCCCCGCGGATTGAATAAAGGGTTGGGTTCAAAGTTCCATGATGGCTCCTGATTAGGACAAGAAGGTTCCTGAGTTTAAGAAGGCTCCCAAGTCTGACAAGAAATACTTGAAGAAGGCCAGATGGCACATAGATCGAAATGGTGTACAGATAACAATAAAGATGAGATCAAATGTTCGTTCATCCTAATAATAAGTAAAGTTGACAGGGCGGCCTAAAGTCGGTATCAGCCAGACAGCGATGGAGTCTATCACCTTTTCACTAGAAATAGTCCAAGGAGATTGTTTTGGCGTCTCAGGTGGAACACCATACCTACCATCAACTCCTCACTTTACTGCACACATCCCTATGGTACTCATACTCTGAGTTGCCGAAGGCCGGTATCAAACTAGGAACCTTGCGATTCCTAGTCAGATGATGCGTTATTGGTGTAATGGTTATCTGCAAAGAAAAATGGAATTTGAAAACAAGATCAAATTCTTCACTGCTGCCATTGGAAAATATATATGTCACTTTTTCATAAAGCTATGGATAAAATAGCAGGACAGACTATGCACTAGGGTAGAACAATTGTCTTAACACTTAACCTCTCAATGATAATAACTTTTAAATCAAAATAAAATCTAAATAGAATTCTTCTATCTATATATGAATATATATTAGGAGGCGTGTGGTGTAGTGGTTATCATCATAGGAAATAGACTCGTCGACCAAAGTTCAAATGAACTGGATGAGACTGTATTTCACATAGCACTAATACCATTGTGAAAGGTATGCATCCAACATTTCCTCCTCCAGCTAGGAGTAAATAGTAGGGTAGACTGAGCTCTTTAACCTTGATAAGGCAACCAATCTAAGAGAAGGAAAACCAGTTGTACACCTTGAGAGGGATGTGCTCTGCCAGGATGTTCCTGCCCAAGACACACTATGAGTGTAGAGCCCCCAAGACGAATAGTCATAGTAAGTGAGTTTGAACTCCAGTCATGTTAGTATGTTCAGTTTCAGACTAATACCCTTTGCAAAGGCATGAACCCCCTTATCCCTCCTAGCTATGAATTAAATAGGGGTTTGGTTCATAATACTGAATATTGCTTGCCGGAAAACTGATTAACTGAACATCATTACACAGAAATAATCACTTCGTTGAAGGATCATTTCCCTGAAAAATTAGCAAGCCGAATTCAAAGAAAGATAACTTTTATATATGAATCGCATTTTTTAAAATTCTGTATAATTCTAAAATTACATTGTGTTGTAAATAGTATTTGTTCATTTACAATAAAAAAAAAATATCAAAGAATAGAATGGATTCAAGAAGTCATCTACAAAAATCGCTTTGACATTGAATAACCCACGAAGGTTAATATGCCATTAAACAAGGGAAACCAGACCAAAAAATGGGGTAGATAAACTCATGGTCAGTTTGCATTACTAAGAAATTCATTTATAGAGCAAGTTTTCTGCAAGTTAATCTTAATTCATAATGTTGAATTTTTAGTATCATTTGTTTTATTTTTTTTGTCTTTTAAACCTTTTTTTTTTAAATGTCTTTCAATGCTTAATTATAAAACAGCATTCCATCGATAACGGCCATGCTTTTGACCTAACGTAATTTTAATTCTGCGAGGTCAAGACAGTATTTCTGTCTCCACCTTTTGCTTTTGTTACTAACAAATATGAAATTTTAGTCTCGGTATCAAAAAATATAATCTCCTGATTAGCAATTAAGAAGACAGGTAATATAAATGAATTACACATGAAATGAGTGAATATTAATTGTATGACTCACCTGCTTTAACGAGAGTCTCTCACTTTGATATAAGATAATTATCAGTTTGAAAAAATATATTTCTAGCAAGAAGCCATATGATTACATCAATGTGTCTCTAAGCTTGATTCACAAGTAACCATCTTAAAGAACTTAGAATTACAAAGAATTGTTTTATGATTAAAGGAAAGAAAACATGAGAAATCTCAAGATACCACCCAAATTTTTGGCAATGTTTTCTGAGCAGAGTATCAGACTGGAGGCTACTAAAATTTGTATTTAATCCAACAAATTGTTATTTGAATCAGAAAATGAAAAAATGCATACAAAATTATGAAAATGAAAAAAAAAATAATAATTTTCAATTCTTGAAATGCTTTTATTTTTAATATATATATATATATATATATATATATATAATACCAAGCGTGTTGGTAGATCTTGCGGAGAGAAAAAACCCGGCAGAGAGTTTGATTGTAAAAATATACTACAAACATCAACCAGGAAGAAAAAATTTTTTGAAAAAAAAAAGACCAAGATATTCGTACCAACAAAAAATAATCTATTGGTATAGTATTTGGCCAAAAGAAAAAACAATTTATATGCATATATATGTATATAAGATATATATATATTCATATAACCGCTAGGAGAAGCTAATTTGTAAAAAGTGCTCGATACCTAAGTAGAGCCAAGTAATAAGGATATCTACTGAGTCAGACGAACCTACTATTAGTTTCGCATAAAGCTCTTCAGGGCTAAAATCTGACTATACATAGTCAGATTTTAGCCCTGAAGAGCTTTATGCGAAACTAATAGTAGGTTCGTCTGATTCAGTAGATATCCTTATTATATATATATATATATATAATCCAAAAGTCCAGAGAAGAAATCTTCCTTATGACACAAGAGTTTTATTTAAAAAAACAAGTCGCAGTTTGAGAGCTCAATGTGTGCTCTTAATGTTAGATTCACAGAGCAAATATATAAGTAAAGAAATAACAAAAGACTTAGAGATTTAGCATTATAGTCATTATATTTCAAGCTCCCTGAAATAGACTATAATGCTAAATCACTAAGTCTTTTGTTATTTCTTTACTTATATATATATATATGTGTGTGTTGGAAGAATAAATAAAGGAAAGAAAATATTGAATGGATAAAATTGATTTAATATGAGTTTACTAACATGTGTTTTGGCCAGGAGTTTGTTCATGTACACATTGTATTCTATTCATTATCATTTTAAATATAAAATAAAATGATAATGTGTACAGGAACAAACTCCTGGCCAAAACACACGTTAGTAAACTCATATTAAAACAATTTTATCCATTCAACATTTTCTTTCCTTTATTTATTTATCCTTTCAACATATTGTTGGATTCATTTTCAACTACATATGTGTGTGTATATACATATATATATATATACACACAAATAAGTAAAAAAGTAAAATCACCAGTGTGGCCTAAAGTCGGTATCAGCCAGACAGCAAGGGAGTCTATCCCCTTTTCTCTAGCGCTAGACTAAGGAGATTGTTTTGGTATCTGAGGTAGAGTGCCACACCTACCATCAGCTCCTCACTTTACCGCACAGGTCCTGTGCTACTCATATGCTGAGTTTGCGAAGGCTGGTATTGAACCAGGAACCTTGTGGTTCCTAGTCGGACGTTCTACTGACTGAGCTAGACTGGCATCATATAATAATCGCATTTATAATGACACAAAACCTTATACGCTAGCAAGCACAAAAATTCATATGCACATATACGCCTAGATGTGTTCCTGACATTGCGCATTTTCATGCATTTATGTGTGCATGCATGTCAGCATATGCACACGTACGAACAGAACAGGTGCATTCGACCTTATGCTTAACAAATACAGTTAAACAAACGCACAATAAATTTGACCATATTTTTTTTTCATTTTCAAAAAATCTTTCGCTGCTCGACAATTGCTCTGCTTGAACATTTAAGTTTGGATAGCATGAAACCAATGGTAGCTGACTTGTTTCCATACAAATAGATATATACTAAAAATATATATCTATAATTTATTTATTTATACATATGCATATATATTTACTAGCCCCTCCACATGAGCAGGATTTGACACAAGGTCAATTTTGTAAGTAGAATTTAGCAGGTTTCTATTCAGAGTTTTCCTTCTCCTAGTAGGGCAGACTGGGCTCTTTAAGCTTGGTTATGCAACCAGTCTAGGAAAAGGAAAACTCTGAATTAAAATGTTAAATTCCACTTTAGAATTGACCTTGTGTCACAGCATATTTGTGCAGAGAAGTTGGTAGGTATATACACAGTTTAAGATGAAATGACTCTGTTGGGATTATCTTCCTTTACTTGCTATGGTTTGCCGTGTGGTGGCATTGTGACTTGAATCTTTAAAGGCAATGCTGCTGAAGTCAAACTCTCTTTTCTCCTGGACTCTCCAGCCGTCAGAACTAGACACAAATTGTGTCTCCATCCATTTGGACTGCGGGGCTTAGCTCCCCAGCTATGTGGGTACCTGTACATGGGGCTTTTATACTCTGTTTTTATAGAGGCTTGGCTGCTGTGTATAGTACACATACTTTCTAAACTCTATGATTTCATAAAGCCTCCATGCTCACATTTCATTCTATAGACTATCTTCAAAGACTCTCTTCTTTAGGAATTTTCTCTATCCTGTTTTGTAATTTTTATGTTGGACATTTAGACAATAAAATCTAAGTGTTATAACTCTTTGTTGGGATTTGTTCAGTATATATGTTTATGTCTCGTTGGAGAAAGATATAATTTTCATTTCATTTTTTAAATCAGCATGGTTTATACTGAGAAACAAAGCAATTCTGGGTGCTGAGATGAAGTTCTGACATTAGTCTCCTCCAACCAATTTACCATTTCGGTCTGTGATTTAAATTGGCTATTACCGACACGGGCTACAAATTTTCATGACACATTATTTTCTGAAATTTGCATATATATGAGGGAAAAGGAAAGAGAAGCACATAGATATGCACACACATTTCAGGGTTTACATTTTTTTAAATTTCTCTCTGGTTAGGTTTATTGGGCAAGATGTCCACTGGGTGGAGCTACTTGTCTCTATTGAAATAGTTGATGCGTCAAAAGTTATTCTGAAAAATGTCCTCAAATGATGCATGGGTTATAGCTAATGTGTGGCCAACTAGGAGATATTATGCAGCAATATATATATATATATATATATATATATATATATTATATATAGTTTGTAGAAAAACAACAAGATGTTAAAAGTTTTGCTGACAGAAATCTGTTTCGACCATATGAAAGGTCTTTATCAAAGCAACATTGTAACAGAAAAGACGAAATAAATATATCATTAATCACGAGGCACAGAACGCTCTCGATCAGTACCGGAATTTTCAAAAAATATTTTAAAATGCGTATTTTATTTTTAAAATAAAATAAATTTTTATTTTAAAAAATTATAAGCATTTTTATCATTAAAAAAGCTCAAAAGAGTTTGCAGTAAAAGTGTATATAAATATCAAAAAGTTCAGGAAAATGTTCCGGTTACAAAAGAAAGTTTAAAAATATGATAAGTCCATATATATATATATATATATATATATATATATAAGGGTAGGTCGATTTTTCACTTTTTAAAAAATATCAAATTACATGAAACACCTAAAGTTTTGTATTGATCTATTAAGTACTTATACCAAAAATGAAGTCTTGAACTTGTACTAATTTTTGAGGAAATGGCATCAAATATTGCAGACAAAAATGCACAAAAAATCCTTGGTTTTGCAAAATTTGGCAAAAAAAATTATGAGAAAATCTGGCAATTTCAGTATTTAAACCAGTGAACGTTGTCATTTTATTTTATCAAAATGAAATTAAATGATGAAATTATAAATGAAGTTCAAATTAAAAATATTGCCCTCCCTCAATTATTGCAAAACTTAAAGTTTTTCAGTGCATTTTTGTGCAATACAACACCAAATCGCTTTTCAAAAATATTTACCTTTTTTTTTCTTTTTGAACTTGTAGATGGTAGCACAACAGATATGCGTTATGAAGAGGAGATTATCTACATGAATGTGGGAGATAATGACATCATCATTCCTGATTCCATCCCAGTTGACGAGTTACAGGTGTATATACAAAACAAAAGAAATTTCGAAGGTGGTTTTGGTGCTGAATATAAAGTAAGTACAATTCTTTGCTATACTAAATTTACTTAAATACAATGACACAAATTCTGTATTAGAATCTTAAGATAAAATGTGATGTTTTGGTAATTTTAGTTATTGCGATAGACAATCTGCAGTAAGTAGACATTTTTTTATGGTGTTTGGTCAGTAAAATGTTTATTCCTGTGTGTGGGGTTAAGTGAGGGAGAAGCTTTCTGTGATTTGATTTACCTGTCACGTGATGAGCCCAGAAGTTTTGGCGTAAAATACCAGAACCCTCAGATAGATTCTGGACCAGCTCCTATGTGCACATCGACCTGAAATTCTCTCCAAGCAATCATTAAGTTAACAGATATCTTCTCCATCACACTGGTAAGTCTCTCAAACTTGACTCTATACCAGGAAGGACTTTATATTGTTTTGGTCATTGTTTTATTTGTTCTTTAATAAATTGTTAGAATTTATTTGTTGCTGTTAGTTTTAATAATGGTACACAGCCTTGTGAGATTACCTTCCTTAGCTTCAAAGGGACTTTTGCTAATGAGAACACCATGGCAACAGAGCTTAGTTTAAAAGAAAAAGGCCTAGAAGCAAAGACCATTTTTGGACCTCTGTGGAATGTTCATCTCCTGCAAACATCATGGCACATTGAATATGACACTACACTATAGTATACAGTATACAATGCCTTAAGCTTACCTTCATATATGCAGGCATGTCTGATAATTCCATAAAACCAGCAATTTAAAGAAACTCAAATATGTAAGTCTCTCACAAACCTTCATACATTTGGGAAACTTCACACAAATGTACATGGCACTATCTTCATTCACTCGTTTTTTTATGTACTCTGTTTATATTTAATTTTGCTCTAACAATAAAGTGTTGAATTGTACAAATTGCCTGTACACAGAGTGTATTACGTACATATAAGTATAGGGACTGCATGATATATAAATAAGTACAGTGATTGCATTAGGTACAAATTAGTTTGACTGCATTATGTACAAATAAGCAGAGAGACTGCCTGACATCTAAATAAGCAGAGAGACTGCTGACATCTAAATAAGAGAGAGACTGCCTGAGGAAGGAGAGAGACTGCCTGACATCTGTAGTGCTGACATCTAAATACACAGAGAGAAACTGCCTGACATCTAAATAAGGAGAGAGACTGCCTGACATCTAAATAAGGAGAGAGACTGCCTGACATCTAAATAAGCAGAAAGACTGTCTGACATCTAAATAAGTACAGTATCTGTTAAATTCAAAATATACAAATGCTGTAAAAAATTGTTTTCTTTTTTAAATAAATGTTTTATTTGTTAAAATCTTCTTTAATAATTATTTTTTTCAGAAATTATCACAAAATACTGAAGCAACTTGTGAAGCAGCCAACCGCCAAGAAAATAAAGTTAAAAATCGCTACAAAAATATTGTTGCCTGTGAGTAATTTTACTTTCTTCCTCTATTTATGCAAATAAAAATTGTTGTCATTAATCTGGCCGATGAGAATTTTGTTTTGTAATATTCCCCTGGGGGTGACGACTAAATGAACTGTCAATTTTGCTTTTAGGCAAAAAGTTTATTGAATTAAGAATATCTAAAACATTTACATGATTTTGATTTCTTGACAAGGTTTGATATTGCTCTAATTAGTGTGTGTATATATATATATATATATATATATATATGGTTTGCTATATTTATAAGAAAAGAGTTCTCATATAATTAATAGAGTATGTAACAAGTATATCAAGTTAAGGTAGTGAATCATGAAGTCAACAGTGCTTGGTAACTGATAGTTTCCTCTGCAATAAGAAGAGAGTTCTCAGCAAAGTATATCCAAGCATGAAGTCAACAGTGCTTGGTAACTGATAGTTTCCTCTGCAATTTTCAATATATATATATTATATATAATATATATAGTTTGCTATATTTAAGAAGAGAGTTCTCAATATCATTAATAGAGTATGTAACCAAGTATATCCAAGTTAAGGTAGTGAAATCATGAAGTCAACAGTGCTTGGTAACTGATAGTTTCTCTGCAATTTTCAAATATATATATATATATATATATATAGTTGCTATATTATAAAAGAGAGTTCTCAATATCATTAATAGAGTATGTAACAAAGTATATCCAAGTTAAGGTAGTGAAATCATGAAGTCAACAGTGCTTGGTAACTGATAGTTCCTCTGCAATTTCAATATATATATATATATATATATATATATAGTTTGCTATATTATAAGAAGAGAGTTCTCATATCATTAATAGAGTATGTAACAAAGTATATCCAAGTTAAGGTAGTGAAATCATGAAGTCAACAGTGCTTGTAACTGATAGTTTCCACTGCAATTTCAAACAAGCATAGTTGACCTCATGTCTTGGCTATACCAACTTATATATAATTGTCACTGCACTTATTTCTAAGAGGATGTACAAAAGCCATGATTAATTAATTAATTCAAATTTTTCTACAGATTTTTTAGGAAAAATTTTTTTTTAAATTATCACTTGGTGTTCAGGGACTTGGGCTTCTGAACAAGTTAATGAGGTAAATATTAATCATGTGGTCCCTGGGGGCCGTCCCCCCAGGCAACCCCTTCATCTAAAATTTAGATTTATTGGTGTCTGAGGCACCTCAAAAGAGGAATACCGAAAGGATCATGTACATTTTGCACTAGCCACTGCATGAGCTTTGGTTAGTGCATGGCTTCCCACGTTAAAAAGATTTTGTGTTAATCCAGCCTGGTGGGA
Organism: Doryteuthis pealeii; assembly: GCA_023376005.1. Lineage (NCBI taxonomy): Eukaryota > Metazoa > Mollusca > Cephalopoda > Myopsida > Loliginidae > Doryteuthis > Doryteuthis pealeii. The sequence continues at coordinate 120,389,808 of CM042137.1, read as the reverse complement.
GGTCAGGAAAAATAACTTTCTGGAGGTTTGGGGAATGTGGAGCACCCCTTCATCATTATTGCTCCCTGGTCCACTCTGACCAGGAGTGGTAGTACCTGTTAGGGTTCCATCTATGGGTTAAATAGAAAAATGTATTTATAAAAAAAATTGTATTATCCATTAAGAATTGATTTATTTCAAAACTTTATCGGCATTAAATGACCCACTGAGGTTGATATGCCGTAAAACAAAACAAACCAAACCAAACCAAAAAATAACTGCTCTTGAATAAATATAGCAAACTGCACATAAGTTATCCTGTGTATGACATTAAACTCCATCTAATAGTGAAGTTCCAATTCTGGAGCTCTGGGGAGTGTGGAGTACCCCTTCATTGCCATTACTCCAATTTTTACTCTGACCCGGAGTTAGGGTGGGTCCCATCAATGTGTTGAATAGAAAAAAATGAGTTTTAAAAAAATGTGTTTAAGGAAGATTGAGTTTAAGAAATAAAATTTGAATACTATCAAGAGTGAACAAAACATCTTCAGCATAAAATAGCCCAACAAAGGTTGGCATGCCGTAAAATCAAACCAGCCAGCCAACAACACATAAGCATCACACATGAGATGACACATAAACACTGCCTCCCACACTGATAAGCAGATCAGCACTGCATGAGCCGCAGTGCTCTGCCTTCTTTGAGCCGCTGGTCTCTTAGGCATTATTGTCTTAGACAATAAAGCAAACGCCCCCGTCACTTGAACTGTGAAGTAGACAGTTTCATATGCAGCAATTGTTATTGTTTTCAAGCAAAGTTGAAGGATTATTGATAATAGTATTAAATATCTTTGACAAATATGAATGAATATATATTTTTTCAGAAGATATCGAGAGGAAACAGTGGGTGCTGCTGTTCCATCGTTTCTTTAGCCGAGCCACCACTGCTTGATTCGATTTCACAATACCCGACTGCTGCTATTTTGACCAAAAATATGTGTTCCCCCTCAAAAGTACTGGGATATGACATTAAACAAAAAATAAATCCAAACTAAGCTTCTTTTTATATATATATATATATATATATATATATATATATATAATATATATAATACTAAAGCTGAGTGAATAAATATTTGTTTCCTAAAGGCTTTTTTCCTGTTTAGTTTAATGACATAAAATTTATCCTAAGATTTTTTTAAAAATCCATTTTAATTGGTTCTAATTAGTTGTAATTATCAATTAAGTCAAAAACTGACCTGTCCCTCACTCACATTCTGCCTATCTTTTTCACCCTCTCTATGTATATTTTGATTACCTCCTCATTATATATGTTAGTTTCTCTCTGTGAGTAAAAGAGTGATGGGAGAGTTACTTTATTGAATGCCTAAGGTCATTAAAAAAATACAAAAAATAAAAACAGGGAAGAATTGTCATACAATAAAAGTTAAAGCGTCTATTTAGAGAAATGGTATAGACACACTAGACACTAGAAATTAACTATTCAAAAGATTTCTCTCCAAAAATAGACTAGATTTTTGGTTTATTTTATTTTTTTAACAAAATGCCTAGAGAATAAGCTAGATGGCAGCTGCACACGAATGCTGCATGTGATCTTAAACAAATCATGGAAACAACACCCCACAAGAAAGCAACTGTATGATCACTTGCCACCCATCCCACATACCATCAGTGTGAGATGAACAAGACATGCCAAACACTGCTGGAAAAGCAAGGACGAACTCACAAGCAATGTTTTCCTGTGGAAGCCACCACATGGGAATGCCAAAGCAGGTCATCCAGCAAAGACTTACATCAAGCATCTCTGTGCGGATACTGGATGTTGCACAGAGGACCTCTCGGAGGCAATGAATGATAGGGATGGTTGTCCAGACATTGTCATGGATATTTTTGCTATAGCATGGCATGATAATTATGATTAGCCATTGTATGTTTATTCTATTCTGAAGCCAGTTTAAATTTTAAGGTATCCAATTATATACTGTATAGAAATGTATCTTCACAATCATTTTAAACATGTAATTATATTATCTCTGTAATTTATGAGGAAGTGCGTCCCGGTCTCTTGCCTCAAAAATTGCTACCCGGTGTAAATTAAAATAACGACCCAGCTCAGTCTATTCAAAACTATCCATCTTCATATCTATCTATCTCAATTTGTTCATATTTATCTATATTACTTTAAAACTAAGATTTTTTTTTATTCGTGTTTGTTTAATGTCTTGTTTTTAGTTTAAATAAACAAGAATTACGACAAAAAAAGATGCGACCCGCCCCCACAGATACATTTACTTGTCGAAAATATCTATCTCCATTTGTTCATATCTATCTATATTATTTTGTTTGTTTATCTATCTATCTCAGTCTATTCCAAACTATATATCATATCTAAACAAGAATTACGACAAATTACGATAAATAAACAAGAATTACGATGAGCTGGGGTTGTAATTTTGATAGGATTTGTTTGTTTAATGTCTTGTTTTAGTTTAAATAAACAAGAATTACGACAAAAAAGATGCGACACAGATACATTTACTTGTCGAAAATATCTATCTCCATTTGTTCATATCTATCTATATTATTTTGTTTGTTTATCTATCTAGTCTATTCCAAACTATATATCCATCTTCATATCTAAACAAGAATTACGACAAATTACGATAAATAAACAAAATACGATGAGCTGGGTTGTAATTTTGATAGTCACCGGGTAGCAATTTTTGAGGCAGGAGACCGGGACGCACTTCCTCATAAATTACCCATTAAAACTTAAATACTTATGCCCGGAGGGTGTATATACTTGCTAGTAATACTAACAGGTAATTTTTCATAAAATTTTATATATGAACATATTGGAATAACATTAATGCTTTTTTTTGTCTTATAAATTTGAATTTTAAAAAAATAGGATCCACAGAATAAAGGTTATGTTATATATTAATCTTAGCTGAGAAGTGGATTGGTTTGGATTCTTTGTTTAATGGCATATCAACCTTTGTGGATTATTTAATAACAAAATCACCCTTGTAACCTAACAGGTACCACCATGGGAGTAATGTCAATGAAGATGTGACTCTATATCCCCATATTCAGAACAGGAACATCACTACCAGATGTAGTTTAGTATCCTACACAGAACACCCTTTTTTGCAGGGGGAGGGATCCAAATTCTAATTGTAAAAATTTCAGCCTCCACGAGGTGCTAACAGTGAGAAGTAGTAATGACCTAAATTCTCCAGGCGAGTATTTAGGACTAATCTGCCATCAAAAACTTGGCCAATTTATGACAGAAATCTTTGGAAAAAAAAAATTGGTTGAAGAGTGAACTTATTTATGGTTGATACTGTATCTATTTCATAAGAGGATATTATTGATGAAGAAGAAAAACGATTGCATTATCTGCATCACCGATAAAGCATTTATATCTTTTACTGTGTGCATATCCCAATATAATGAGAAGATCACTTGAAGATGATTTATTGAAGTAAGGTATTAGAGATGTATGAAAATAATTCATTTCTATTTTGTAGTGATCGTCATTAACTTAAGAATGGAATATTATCAATGAACTTAATTGATTTCTATAAGAAAAAGTCATGGCTGCCGTTTTTCTGTGCACGGATTGATAATTAGAGAGGCAGTTTGATTTCAATACTTTATAATATGACTTGATCAGAAATTCTTAATAATGAAAGTCAATAATTCATTTTTTTTATTTTATTTTTTATTTTTAGAATTGTTCCACTTTACTATCATCTTAACTCAACATGAATAATCAATCAAACTCTCTACTTGAGATTTATAAAAGTTTCATATTCCTGATGAAAATATCACAAATTTATAGAAATCAGATTTATGAGTGAGTTTTGTATTAAAGGCTTCCTAGCAGGACCTGTGGATATACCACGGTATGATGATTTAATTATTACAACATTTGGTATGTTCACTTAAGAGCTATTGCTAAATAGCTCAATATTTTCAGAATACAATGTGTGTCAAAATGAGGCACAATTTAGCAGCTCTATGTGCTTTTGCTATGCTCCAAGCCATAGAGGCCAACATAGAAAGTATTTGGTGATCTCGGCATCAAGCCCAGTCTCGTCTACTATGTACCCATAGCTGGAGGAAGAATTTCCAAAGAGTTATTAGTGCATAATTCGGGTTTAGACCTATCTGAAGTAGCCTAATTGGCATGGGTTAGGGTTGGTAACTCGATCAAAATTTCTTGAACCATCTGATTACTGTTGATAAGTTCAAATGTTGCAGCCTAACCATGCAGTTACTAGGTCTCCCAATGAACCAACTATAACAGATTAAATAATTACTGCCACTACTGCCAGGAACAGTCCATTAAGCTGAGGAGGTGTTTGACTGTTCCACTATCCAATAGTTAACAATCTGTGACAGTCATTTCCAGGCTGCTGGTTCAATCCTGGCTAAGGGTGAGAGCAACACAGAACAACAATTAACAACTGTAATGGGATCAACTGTGCTTTTTCCTTTCACACATGTTTTTGGTTGCTTCCGGTGCATCAGGGCCCAGTTCAAACATATAAAACATGTTTTTGAATTAGACTATGTTGCATGTTAATCTGTGCAGCTTTTAAATCCCAGTGAAGCAATGCACAACTTGTCAGGGCACCAACTACCATGATACTACTAACTACAGTGAATACCTTCCGTCATGTGATACATGCCACAAACTAGCATATACTAAAATAATCCCGGTAAAACAATGCACAACGTGCCAGGGCATCAACTACCACAATACTACTAACAGTGAATAAATATCAACCACAGCTTGAACAGCTTCAGTCATGTGATATGTGCCACAAACGAGCATATACTAAAATATTTTGGTTTCTTTGTTTAATGGCATATCAACTCTTATAGGTTATTTAATGTCAAGCCATCTTTGTAGAAGAACAATAGTGGTACTATATAACCCATAGTTGGAGGATGAGGGAGTTCATACCTTTCCCAAGACTATTAGTCCAAAAGTGAATGCAATAGCAAGACTTGAGTTCAAACTGACATACTACATTCTTTCCCAAGAGTATTAGTCTGAAAGTCTATTAATAATGGAATTCACTTCCAGTTTTTGTCTGTAACAAAAACTATGTCAGTGCTTACATTACATTACCCAAAATTGTCATAACATACAATAAATACACTCAAAATTTGAACATGCAGCATTAGACAGTCATCATTGTTATTTTTAAAACAAGTTTTAATAGATACATGACTGGTATTATATATCTATATATAGTTTGTTTTATTTTAATACATATTTAAAGTTTACATTTCAAATTGTTTTATTTTTTAATCCTTTAATGAATTTGATGATTTTACTTACTTAGGGTACAAACTCGCTGACATTGAATTTTTAACTCCCACCTGTCAGGCAATATGTTTCAAAATCTATTTTTACATCGCCCGGAGGTGTTTTTTTTATTTTTATACTTAATATAATAGCATGACTGGAATTCAAACTTGCTTATTACAATATCACAGTCCAATACATTAGCAACCACACCATGTAGATATGTGTACTCAATGTGACTCCTAGTTTCACTGATGAAAATGCAGGTTGAATTTTTCCTCTTAATTTTTTTTACATTAGAAACTTTGCCTAACTTGCAATCTAAGTCCAATCTGTCACATATCATTACAATAAACTTTACCTGTAAATGCAAAGTTGGCCTGAAAAATACCTGCCATTTTGAATAGCGCCAAGAAGCACTTGGCTGGCATTGATGTAACTTGACATCTAATCAGAGAGCATCTTACTGCACACATGCAGAGAGAGAGTCTCTTATAGGTTTTCTCAGTTGGTAGTGAGATGCCAGTGACTGAGATTTGTACCATACAATGCATCCACAATAACATTTAACATCAAAACCACACAACCAATATACAAGATATTCAAAATCCTAATACATAAGATTATTGGTTGTGCGGTTTTGATGTTATATGTTATTGCGGATAGTAGAGCAGACTTGATTCTTACCACATTTTTTTGGTATTTTGTGTGGTTGGTGTTTTCTGGAGGGGGATAGGATGATTCAGAATATTTGTAGTATTATTAGCGGAGTGCTCAATATCAGTGATATATATATATATATATATATATATATATATATATATATAGGGTCATCCACAGACACGTGTTTCGACTTATCAAGTCTCTTCAGTGTGGCTAGACATTTTTTAAGCTACCTACAGAAATTGAACTCCGGTCAGTTGGGTGTCAGTCCGGCACCTTAATCATTAGGCTGTCTTCACTTACAGAATGGGAAGGGGATTTTAACTGTTTTAATACACACATCACTTTGTGTGTAAAGGCCGTCACAGAGTGCTCCATTCAGAGAAGAGCGTTGTGTTTTACGCTTGAGTTGGCGGCCGTCAGTGAGATCCCCCCCAGAGTGCTCAACCCTAGGGGATGGGGAGCATATATATATATATATACATATATATATAGCTCTATCACTGATATTGAGCACTCCACTTATAATACCACAAAAACTTAGTACACCACTAACTCACCAACTGAGCTAGTGATAACCATATACTATTGCTATATATATAGCAGAGCAGACTAGATTCTTACCAAGGCTAAAGAATCCAGTCTGCTCTACTATCTACACATAGCTAGGGGAATAAAATATTCATTTAACCCTTTTGCAAGGGCAACAGCACAAAGTAAAACAAAAACAACCTCAACCAGGACTTGAACTCAAATTACCAATTTTATTACACTAAGCACACCTGAGTTCTTGTTGAAACAGTAGATCATGATGATTAAAGGTGTGATGGAATCTAATTAGCATTTCATTGATATCTCCATCACATCAAAACCCTGTCAGCTGGGGCTTTCGAATACACAGAATGCCCCTCTGCAGAGGGGTAAACCCCCACGCCAGTGGGTGGTGACACATGATGCTTAAGGATGTAATCTTTGTGGCCGAGCAGTCCATGACATGCAACACTCCACTTTGGCCCATACTTAGGCTAGACGGATTGTCGGAGAGGCCCCTCTGATCAATTAGATGATCACATCAAGCCCTAGCACCTATATATTATGGCAAGCCCCAACCCTTTTTATCATAAATGTGCGAGAAGGTGGTGGCTGAGGGTCTTAATGTCTTGTGTATGAGGTTAAACTCTATCTAATAGTGAGGTTCTGGAGGTCTGGGGAATGTGGAGTAGCCCTTCATCACCATTGCTCCCTAGTAAACTCTGACCCAGAGTGGGTAGTAACCTGTTAGGGTCCCATCTATGAGTTGAATAGAAAAAAATGTATTTACAACAAATTGAGTAACCATCAAGAATGAATTAAACAAAAACATCTTCAGCCTAAAATGACCCGATGGGTGGACATGCCGTAAAAACCGAACCAACCAACTATATTTCATGTGATATTTTTTAAGTGTGGTTCTGGAGGTCTGGGGAATGTGGAGTACCCCTTCATCACCATTGAATAAAACAAAAACATCTTCGGCCTAAAATGACCCAATGGGTTGACATGCCGTAAAAACCAAACCAACCAACCAACTAAATTTCATGTGATATATTTTAAGCTATCTGCATGTTTTACAAAGGAAATAATGATTTATAATTGTTTTCTTTATTTTTATTTATTGAATTATAATTGATTTTGTATTTCTTTCTTTGCAGATGATCACTCAAGAGTTGTTCTTGACAAAAACAAAGATAGCGATTCAGATTACATCAACGCCAACTACATTGATGTAAGTAAATCATATAAATATATAATACAAATAGACAAGTGCTGAGAAATATAAAAGAAATCGATACAGAAAAAGCAAAGTAGTATAACATTCTCAGAAAAGTATAAGCAATCTCTTCCAACAGTATCATGACAAGTTTTATGCATATATATATATATATATATATATATATATATTGTAGTTTTTTCTATAATTTGAGAATTGCAAATAAATTGCTTGATTATGGATGTAAGAGCTGTATTTATTTGTTACAGGGTACAATACATTTATGGTACGATTGTCACCATTGGTTTCAAAGCCACTTATCCTCAAGACAGCACACCCGTGCAATGGCGCATTGTCTTGACGATAAGTGGCTAACACCCTGTTTTGAAACCAATGGCAACAATCACAGCATAAATGTATTGTACCCTATAACAAATGAATATATATATATATATATATATATATATATAATGAAAAATAGAAATAAATAAAAACTCTGAACATTAACTTTCGCAATTTCTTGATCATTATGTACAAAGGATATTCAAAGATTATCCGGGAATGACGTTAACTCTATCTGATGGTGAGGTTCCAGTTCTGGTGGTTTGGGGAATGTGGATCACCCCTTCATCACTATTGTTCCCTGGTCCACTCTGACCCGGAATGGTAGTACCTGTTAGGGTCCTATCTATAGGTTGAATAGAAAAATTTCTTCATAAAAAAATTGAATATCCATTAAGAATGAATTTATTTCAAAACTTTATCAGCATTAAATTGACCCACTGAGGTTGATATGTCACAAACCAAACTAAACCAAAGATTATCCACACTCTTGTTTTATGGAAGCTGAGCACATCGTGGATGATTTGATAGGCAGAACCATGATTACAGAATAGTGGTACCATGAGTTACAAGTTTAATCATTCCATTTAAATCAAACATCTTGAACTATTCATAGTGGAATTATGTAGTGGAATTTCTGAACCTCAATCTAAACATTGTTTTTGTTTTTTTTTTCCCTTAAGAGATTCCCCATATAGTATTCATTTCTATATGAATAATAATGATAATTCCTTATCTTAGGGATTGGGACAAAATCTATTATTTTTAGGTTGATGTATTCTGATTCTGGTTTGGTTCAGTTGATAGAACATCTGGCTAGGAACCACAAGGTTCCGGGTTCAATACTGGCCCTCGCTTACGTATGTATGAGTAGCACAGGCATCTGTGCAGTAAAGTGAGGAGCTGATGGTAGGTGTGACACTCCACCTCAGACATCCAAACAATCTCCTTAGGCTAGCGCTAGTGAAAAGGGGAAAGACTCCCTCGCTGTCTGGCCAATACCGACTTTAGGCCACCCCGATGACATTTTTACTTTATATTCTGTTTCTATCTGTGGCAAAAACTGACAACTGAATTTTTTTGTATTATTTGTATTATTCGGATTATTGTCCTTATCTTTATTGTTATCTACTCAACGTTTCGGATGATGTGCCCTTCGGCCTTCTTCAGGTATTTCTTGTCGGACTCGGTAACATTCTCTTTAAACTTTGGAACGTTCTTTTCAAAGTGCTCAGTGAGCCAGGAGTTTTTGTAACCTGTGTAGCTACATATTTTACAGGAACCTTCTCTTCGAACCCGAGAACCTTCTTGTCGTAATCAGGAGCCTTCAGATTTCTTTTATTCATCTGAATATTCCCGCGATCAAGATAACACTTTTTTCCCAGCACCCAGCAGATCATTCTTAACTTCAAGGAGCTTTAAGACTAGAAAATAAATCTTTTACTTTTTATGCGGCAAATATCCATCATAAAGAACCAAACTTGCATGTCCACTTTGTTCTGTCATTGACTGATATCCCTGACGTCCTTAATCTGATCACGCTTCGAGATTGAGGAGATATGTGTCTCCTTGAATTCCTTGGGTATCAGCTAGTGGGCCAATCTTGAATACATGAAAGATAATAAATAAAAAAAAAATTCTATGTTTATTTTATCAGTTTCTACAAAGAACATCATGAGCTATATTTTTTTTTTTGGGGGGGGGGATTTTTTTTGGGGGGGGGTTAGGGTCGGGGTTAATATATTAAAAATGGATAATATCCATAAGACTATCTTATGAATAAAAATATAACATTATTTTAACTATTGTCCAACTAGCTCTGAGCTGAATATATTTGAATCTAAACATTCTTTTTATTATTCTATCAGTTCCGCATTATTTTTGTATCTCTATTCAGAGACGAAATCGAAAGTCTTCACTGGTGGAATTTTTTTTCGTAAATATATTAATAGGGAATATATACACATTTGCTATTTTCAAACTATGTGGGTTATTATTTTTGTGATCTCATTTTTCTTTTTTTCTTATTGCCTTGACACTTGCCAAGGGAAGAGGCTAGGTGCCCCATTCAGCATTTCTATTTTCGTACATTTTTATCTATTCTTCCTTACAATTCTTGATTCTTACCAAATTTTTGTCGCTACGTATTGGCAAGAGAGTGTGTTTTTTGTTCATTTTTTTTTTTTTAAATATAAGCTTTGTTTTGATATCTTGGAAATATATATATATATATATAAATGTTCTCGGTATTACTATGGTCTGGATAGTGGAGTCTCCAGGCTTCTCCTAATTTAAATAAACATTTTTAAAACTTCAATATAACAATTTGCTCCAGATGAATTATTTTATTTTAGTTTGTATACTGTTTAATTAAGACAATTTTTCTCTCTGCTTGTAGGTATATGTGTCCGTTTGAGTCAATGTTTGTGTCTTTGTGTTTTGTCTGTGTGTCTTTGTGTATTTGTGTCTATGTTTGTCTCTTTTTTTGCTTTGTTTGTCCGTTTTGCTTGTGTGTTGGTCTGTTTGTCTGTGACTGTGAATTAGGGGCGTAAATTTTTACTATAGTCTACCGGACAGATATTTGTGGAATATGAAATGAAGTCCAATGTATACGTTTTTAATTTGTCAACTGGGATTAATATTTTAAATAAAATTTAAAGGAAAACATATCTTAATATGTTAATTCATTTATAAGTTTTTTTTTAATTAAAGAACAGCATTAATTGATGTTGTATCGATTGAAAGTTGTTGCGTAGTGATTCGCAAAAGTGGACAGTTTCAAGTTTGTTTATTTTTTTTTTTTTTTTTTTGTAATTGTTGCTCTGAAATAGAAATATCATTTTCGGCAAAATTACCACTGTATAGTAAATTTTCATTTTATTTCCGTAGAGGACTTGATAAGTTTATAATCTCAATTCCCTTAAAAATAACTACACTGAGGTAAAAAAAAGTATATAACTGAATCACTACACAACAACTTTAAATCTATATTTTTAAAAAATCATATGAGATTCTACTTTCTGCTTTCTTTCACTTTACATGATTGATTTGAAATGATTTCAGTTGACCTATGCCACCGTGTTCTTAGTTCACCACTCACAGACAAGCAAACGACCGATCCATCTGTAAATAACCCAGTCACTATTGACAAAAAATGAGACAATCATTTGACAACAATCTGTAATCATCTTAATTCATCATAATTCTTTTAACCCAAAAATGAAGAAGAGTTGATATTCGAAAATGTTAATTTTCTGACGTTTTACAATCTGTCAATAAGTTTCGAGCAAAATGTTTGGCCTAAAACGTTTGGCTGACAAGCTGTCATTGAAATTATTCAAATGTTTCATCATTTCCTTTGTGCATTTCATAACGTTTTCTTGATAGTTTCTTTGTGCATCAAAACCAATTCTTTTTGACTCGGATGTTTTAAGCGTAGTATTTAAAGTTTGTTTTTTTTAGTTTTTTTCAAAATTGGCCTGTGGATTTCTAAGCATCAAGAATTGGCTGTGTTTTAGTTTTATTTTCAAATTTGACAGTCCGTAGATAAATGAGAGATGATATCCAACTGTTAATATCCATTAGCCTGACCTTTGTTAATTATATGTGGAAATTTCTTAAGTTTTTAATTAAAGGACTAAACATATTGATAGATTTTAATATGAAAAAATATAATATTTTTCTGAGATGAGGCTTGATAATTAGTATTATTCGGACTATTGTCCTCATCTTTATTGTTATCTGCACAACATTTCGGCCGATGTGCCCTCCGGCCTTCTTCAGGTATTTCTTGTCGGACTCGGGAATCTTCTTGTTGTAATCAGGAACCTTCCCGAGTTCGAAAGGAAGGTTCCCGAGTCTGACAAAAAATACCTGAAGAAGGCCGGAGGGCACATCAGCCAAAACGTTGTGCAGATAACAATAAAGAAAGAGGACAATAGTCCGAATAATCCAAATAATACTGAAAAAAATATAGTGTTAAGTTTTAAATTATGACTTATTTATAATTTTGGAAGAGTAATGTATAGTATTGGAGGTGTGCAATGTAACAGTTACTGGAAATGGAGACGGCAAGACGAGTTGAAATCCTGGATGCGGCTATCTGCATTTCATATATGGAGGCGCATGGTGTAATGGTTATTATTGTAGGAAATGGACACGACGAGATGAGCTGAAATCCTGGACTAGGCTGTTTACATTTCATTTACCACTAATACCCTTGGGAAAGTTATGAATCCAGCTAACCTCCCTCCAACGATGGGTAAATAGAAGGGCAGACTGGGCTCTTCAACCTTGGCATGGCAACCAGTTTAGGAGACGTAAAACTCTAAATTCAAACATGTTAAACTCCGCTTAAGGAATTGACCTTGTGTCGCATCTTGCTCGTGTGGAGGGGTTGGTAAATACATATATTTGCATTTCGCATAGCACTAATTAAAATTAACAAATTTAACTATTCTCCCTCCAGCTATGGGTAAATAGTTAGGCAGATTGGGTTCTTTAACCTTGGTATGGCAACTAGCCTAGGAGAAGGAAAAATTCTGAATTCAAACTAAGGGGGATCTTTTCTAGTTTGTCAAAATACATTGAGAGCTCTTTTCTCTCCGTCTTCCTATTAAAATAAAAAATAAAGAAAAAATAACGGAAAGTACAAGAATTTAGTTAAAAGAGAATCCTCTACTGACTGGGCTAAAATACAATCGTTGTGCCTCCAATTTTGCTTGGCCTTGTGCCATACGTTAGAAAATATAAATATCAAAATTACTGGCTGCCAACAGTCTGATTCAAAACCAGAGACCTTTGACTTTTTGAGAACCTTCCAATTTATCAAACTGCTACTTTCTGGCCCACTATAATACGACATCTGATCAAAGTTGGCCGAACATTCTCGGAGCTTTGATATAACTAAGATCGGCATTAATCTTGCTCACCTTTAACCCTCTGTCCACCAGCGTGTGTAATTGCCAGTATAACTTTTCAGCCTCCTGCCAAAAATGAAAAGGCGTTAATATTGATTAAGTCACAAGTGAGTAGTAATTAGTAGGTTTTAATAAAAGCTGATTGCTTTTTGTTTTCTTTGCTGTACTTTTTTTTTAGCTGTCTTTTCATTCATGTCAAGACATTGAGAATTAAGATGAATTGAAATACTCCCCTTATTAAAATGTTTATTATAATAATAATGATGATGATAATAATAATTCCTCAATTGTCTTTATTTTTTCTTTCTTTGTTTGTCAATCATTATATAACTTAATGGTGGGGACAGCTAGAGTCACCAAACTCTTTATAGTTCCTGTTGAGACTCTCAGGCATTCTTTGAATTAAAATAGATATGAAAAAATTCAATTTTTTGTTTGGGGGGGAAGGAATAGGATGATTCAGAACTTTTGTATTATTATTATCAGAATGCTCTATATTAGTGTGTATGTATATATATATATATATATATATAGTTTATTGGCAGTACTGAATTTAAAAAGGACGCGTAAAAGCATATGCATGTTGTAAAATAATTTTTTTTTTCTTAAAAAGAAAAGTAAGTGTACCCTAGTTAGATTTAAAATCGGAAATGATTTTATCTTTTTTTCGTTCAATGCTCCTCAGAGAAAAATTACATTGAAAGATGGTATTGTAGTTTTGTTTTAGTTTTGTTGTAGACAACGGAATAGTCAGAAAGCAATGAGAAAAAAGGATTTTTTTTTCTTCTCAATATATATATATATATATATATATATATATAAAAAGTAAAGTCGACGGGGCAGCCTAAAGTCGGTATCAGCCAGTCCGTGAGGGAGTCTATTCCCTTTTCAATAGTGCTAGACCAAGGAGATTGTTTTAGCATCTGAGGTGGAGTGCCACACCTATCATCAGATCCCTTTGCTACTCATACGCTGAGTTGGCGAGGACCGGTTTCAAACTAGGAACCTTGTGGTTTCTAGCCTAACGCTGTACCGACTGAGCTAACCCGGCCCAAGCTCTATCACTGATATTGAACACTCCACTAATGATACCACAAAAACTTGGTCCACCACTAACTCACAAATTGTGTTACCGATAACCATATACTATTGCTCTCTCTCCCTCTCTCTCTCTCTCTCTCTCTCTCTCTCTATATATATATATATATATATATATATGTTCCATGACTTGCAATATTCCCCTTTAGGCTGACATCAAGCCCTAGCACCTATATGATTGCCCCAACCCTATTGCTTTTATGGCAACCCCTAATCCTTCTTATAATATGGGTGCTAGAAGGCAGTTGCTGGGGGTCTACATGTCCTGGGAATGACGTTAAACTCTATTTGATGGTAAGGTTACAGTTCTGGAGTTTTGGGGAATGTGGAGCACCCCTTCATCACCATTGCTCCCTGGTCCACTCTGACCCGGAGTGGTAGTACCTGTTAGGGTCCCATCTATTGGTTGAATAACATGACATGAGTTTATAAACAAAATTGTATTATGCATTAAGAATGAATTTATTTCACAACTTTGTCGGCATTAAATGACCCACTGAGGTTGATATGCCGTAAAACAAACAAACTATATATATATATATATATATATATATATACCTTGGCTTATGAGTTTAATTCCACTAGAGTATCAAATGAGTGGAACTCACAAACTTTCCTCTTTTCATGTCATCTATGAATGAATGCTAAAGAATAAACAATAAAAGTCCTATAATTAAAATGTTTGCTGGTTTTGTTTTGGGATTTTTTTAATAATTGGAGATGAAAGACACAGTGGGAGATGAAAAAGTTAGTGATTTTGCTGCAAGGCAACACCTGCCTTCTTTTGGCAAATCAAATCGGAAACAAAATTGTTCTTGAAACTCAGTTGATGGTCTTTTGAGTCACCTTAGAGAACAGGGTTGTGACGGTGTAGATTATGCTGACTGATAAAATGAAGAAATTATATATATATGAGGAAGAATGAATAAAGAAAAGAAAGAACAGAATGGATAATAAAAGATGAATTTAATCAATATCACTTACACATGTGTTTCGGTCAGTTCATCTCTGTGTACACGGTTCAAACTATTATCATTAAATAAACAAATGAAATGAAATGATAATAATAGAAAAATGTGAAAATATTCCGTACATTTTCTATTATTATTATTTCATTTCACTTGTTTATTTAATGATAATAATAGTTTGAACCGTGTACAAAGAGATGAACTGACCGAAACACATGTGTAAGTGATATTGATTAAATTCATCTTTTATTATCCATTCTATTCTTTCTTTTCTTTATTCATTCTTCCTCGTATTGTCGGATTCATTTCCAATTCCATTTTTACATATATATACACAAGGTGTGTCAAAAAAGTATCAAGATTTTTTGTACTTTTTGACACAACTTGTATTCAGAAAAAAAAAAAAGTTCCATTCATTATTCATTTCTATCTTGGTAAATACAGCTTTAATTTGGTACTTTGTTGACACACCTTGTATTCTGAAAAAAAAAAGTTAACGTTTTTAGAATACAAGGTGTGTCAAAAAGTACATAAAATCTCTTTTTTACACACCTTATATGTGTACACATATATATATATATATATAGTATGCAATTGCTGTTCTAACTTTTCCATTGCAGTTGCATTAGTAAATTATCCAAAAGTGCTCTATGTATCAAAAACCTGGAGCTATGATAATATTAGAATTAGTAATATTGGAAAAGAATTAAGGGTCTACCATGGGTTCAATCTAAATGATGCCATCAGGACCCTACATTAGGTCTTTAACCTTGTCTAGATAACCAGTCTAAGAGAAGGAAAACTCTGAATTTAAAACTGTTAAACTCCACTTAAGAAATTGACCTTGTTTCACATCCTGCTTGTGTGGATGGGTATATATATATATATATATATATATATATATATATAATAAATAATGAATATACATTTTAGGTATAATCTACCATTGGTTTCATGCTATCCAAGATTAATTGTTTAAGCGGAGCAATTTGCAAAAATTTTTTCACTGCCTTAAATAATTAAGCTTGGATAGTATGAAATCAATTGTAGCAGATTTGGTTCCATACAAAATATATACTAAAATATATATTTATTATCTATTCATTTATTAATGCTCTATCATAATAATACTGTATGTTGGCTCGCTACTGCCTGTTCAAGTGTAATAATGCCAACCATACACATTGATATATATATATATATATATATATATATATATATAATATATAGAATGAAGAGAAAAGTATTAGCATATAAAGGTGCTCAATGCTAATATAGAAGAGCAGATTTACAATCAATAATATATTATATTATGGATATTAATCTTGTAACTATAAGTTTCATGCTTATGCAATCCTCAGACAAGAGTCAAATGGTTGGAATTTAAAAAAAAAACAGTATTTTTTAGCGTTCATATAAACGTGAATCATGTTCACGTGATGGAAATATATATATATATATATATATATATATAGTTAATTGACTAGACTTGACTTGACCATGTGCACAAGACTAGTTTAATTTATCTACACATACAGTGTGCGTGGATCTATAACCAGGTGTTGCAAATCATTTCCAAGGTTACGAAGAGGTCTTGTGAAGCTGCCAGTAGAAATTCTCAAAGAAACCAAGTAATAAATTTTGTCAAAGAAGGAAACATTTAAGGAATTACTTTTGCAAATGAATACAATTCCTCATTGGTTGGACTGAAGATTTGGAACGTCACCTCACCTTTCCAACTGAGATAGCATTAAAAGCCTTGTGCCCAGATTTCAGGTCAGGTCAGTCAATGCAAAAAGAGTTTGCATAATTGGGTTAACCGTTTCTTTTCAGGAAAATATCGACTGGGTACATCAGTGTCAGCTGAAAAAGTACAAAGACCTGAAAGAGCATTGCATACAAAACAGCTGGACTACCAATATATTTCCTATTGAAGTTGGATGCCGATGTTTTATTATTAATTCTATTGGAAAAATAGGGGATTTATTATCTGCTCTTGAAAGCAAAGGGTCAATCAATTCAATACCGTAGATTTGGCACCAAATTTGACTCCTTTTTA
>CM042137.1:120362683-120367683 GCA_023376005.1 Doryteuthis pealeii | reverse complement strand
CAGTATTGTAAAACTTAAGTTTCTTGCACAGTTCCCAGTTGAGAAACTTTCCCAGTTTGTGTCAGTTTGCTCCATTCATTTATACACTGACTAGAATTGGCTACCCAGCATACCCTGGTGTATTGATCTGTTTAATTTTGAGAGTTACAAATGCTGGACATTTTTAATTAGAATTCCAATGCTATTTATATGTATATTCTAATTTTAAAATATCTTTGAATATAAATCAAATCTTCATAATTTTTGGACAAAAAGCAAGAACGGTTATATTTAATGTGTATATATATTTACTTTGTTGTTAATTGTTTTATTTTTGTAGTTTCATCCGGACATACATTCATACACACACACACCAACTGCCCTTTATATATGTATAGATTAACTGTTTCATCCATCTTTTCACATTTCCTATACTTGATTTGTTTTTGTTTTATTTTCCAGGGATACAGCAGGCCACGAAAATATATTGCCTCACAAGGCCCTACCAGTGCCATCATTGTAGACTTCTGGAGGATGCTATGGCAAGTCAACTGCAATCAACTTGTTATGTTGACAAACCTCGTCGAGACTGGCAAGGTCAGTATTCAAATTATACTTCACTGGGAATAATCCATGGTCTACTAATATATACGGCCTCAGATGTCATCATAAGTAGGCAGAATTCTAACAGGCTGATTCATTTCATAGTCAATTTTGCTTGTTTTGGAAAGTTGTTAAACTCTACAAAAATACACAAACTGGTTGTCTTTTTTTAGATTTTTCTTCAGAAATGTAATATAAAGATTGTAAACATACTAATGCCAATATTGGTCTTTGGTGAGTGGGGACTCAACTAAATGGGTTCCTTTGTGACAAACACTCCAAAATTTTTCCATGAGGTTTTCCTGTATTCGTAGTCAATAGAAAAAAAAATCTGAATAAAAATATGTGGTAAGAATAAGACATTTTATGTATAAAATCCTAAGGATTAGGGTGTATACTGTGTATGTGTTTATATCACAGCCCACTAATATATATACGGCCCCACATGTCACCATAAGCAAGCACAATTCTAACAGCCTGATTCATTTTATAGTAAAATTTATGACTATTTTGAAAAAAGTTAAAACTCTACAAAAATACACAAACTGGTTGTCTTTATTTTTCTTCAGAAATGTAATAATAAAAGATTGTAAACAAACAAAATATAGTTATTAATCTGCATAATTTTTTGATAACTATATTGTTTGTTTACATTTTGGTACAGCTATGAAGGAAATTTGTAGGCAAAGAGTTAAGAACCTTTATCAGGTAATGGTAAAACCAAGTTGACTATTTTACTTTCCATCTTCAAGTAAGCTTTTTTTTTTTTCCATTTTTGTCCTCCTTCCACATACTGCTTGTTCATGGAACAGTATGTGCATATTTTAATCTGTTGGTATACATTTATGTAATCTTTCTTTTTAATGCCATTGGTATGTATATCATGTATATGAAAGTTTAAATGTTCTTGTGGTATATGAGCCTATCTAATACTTAATTGTGTGACCATTTAAGAAACAGTAGGTACTGTAAGAAATCTTTGTCCTTTATCAAAATGAATTGATTTGGCATTAAATGACCCGAAACGTGTGGATATGCCATAAAACAAAACAACTGACCAACTAGTTTATAATATTATTGGCCTTGTGCCAGACAAAATTAAGCATCATAGATATGAATCTGCATGTGCTTTATCCGAGAATAATATTCTATCTTGGAATATCTTCTGTTTTCATCATACACGATTTTCCGTAAAGATTTGACAGCACAATTCTTTTAGAATTTATTCTCTCCAATTATGGGATGAAATTTTAAGTTAATTAGTTTTGTTTGTAATGAATATGGAATTATATTTTTTTCTCTTCTAAAACTGTTTCAAATATTTAGAATAACTGCCTCGCTCCCTCCCCCATGATTTCTAAGTTAATTATTCAATAAAATTGTAGTTAATTAAATTGCCAAAATTAAATTTCCTAAAACAACAGGGTTATGTTGATGAATTGAAACAAGAATTATTTTGCAGTCATTTTTTACATCTTCAATTGTTGGGCTTTTCTTTTTTTTTTCTTTTTTCTTTTCTTTTTTCTTTTTTCTTTTCTTTTTTCTTTTCTTTTCTTTGTTTGTTTTTGTTTTTTTGTTCTTTCAAAATTTCTAAAAATCACTGTTAAATAAATATTCACGATTTTGTTTTCTCACACTTGCTCCAAAAGTATGAAGAATAATTTTGTTGGATACCAACTGACAATTTGATTTAAAAGTGAAATATAAAATTTTAAAAATATATTTTTTGGGATGGGGAAAAAAGATAATGATTTGCAATTTCAAATATTCTGATAGGAAAAGGATACAGAGTGGTTTTTGGCTGCTGCACCTGCGTGTCAGAGCGCATTTGACACTCGCTCACTCAGTAGCTCAATTACTAGACCCAGGGTGCCTTGCTCTGGGGTTATAACTAGAGATCTGATCTTCTAGATTTTTATTTTCATGTAGTGAAAGTGAACCTCACCGTGTGCAGAAGTGCTTTTGACACTTGCACGCTCAGTAGCTCAATTACTAAAACCCAGGGTACCTTACTCTGGGGTTATATCTAGAGATCAAATCTTGCAGATCTTTATTTTAATGTAGTGAATGTGATCCTCACTGGGTGCCCCACACCTGTGCCAAACTGAACTAGGTTTGATTATATGGATTTTCTGATTTTTTTAAAAGCTCATTTGAATGTTTCTAAAAAGGTCAAACCAAATTAGCAGATTGTTTTAATTTTCTACCTGCAGTGATGGGTAAAATAGTATGGTATCCTGAGCATGACACTAAACTGTATCCAGTGGTGAGGCTCCAGTTCTGAAGCTTTAAGGGAGGTCTATACTCACTCATTCATTGCCATTCTCATGTCCACTCTGACCCAGAATGGTAGTACCTGTTAGTGTCTATAGGTCAAATAGGTCTGTTTTAAGATTATTTGTATTAATTAGGAATACTTGATACCATATAACTGAGGGCAAATTAGTACTATCAAATAGGAATACATAAACCCATACAAATGTGTGCAAATGATTTGTATTCTCTAAAAGTACTCAATACCATAAGTAAGCCAGCCAGTCAGAGAGGGAGTCTTCCCCTTTTCAATAGCACTAGACCAAGGAGATTGTTTTTAGCAAACACCTTCCATCAGCTCCTTACTTTACCACAGAATACGCTGAGTTGGCAAACCTTGTCTACCGACTGAGCTAACCCGAGAAAATTGATGAAATGAATTGAATAGATTTTTAAAACTGTAAGAGAACATTGAAAACATACAAATGAATCCAATTTTAGCATTAAGTAACCCACAACGAATCGATATGACATTAAACAACAAACCAAGCCTAAAACAATGGGGCAGCCTTGATGAGTAACCAGTCTAGGAGAACAACTACTCTAAATTCAAAAAATGACTCTTTGCTTCCTGGCCATTTTGTGAAGAAAGGAGACACATCTTGGCACTACTTCTTTTATACTTGGATGTTGATATGACAACGGAAGCTAAGGGTGTATGAATACTGTGAAGTTTACTTTGGATTTCAATGCTGACAATAGTTGAAGAGTTGGAAATAATGGAACCATTATAAGAAGCCATGAAATTATCAGTGAAAATCTTCTTTTTTTTTCTACTCTGGTGATAATCTATTACAAGAGCAAAATACAAACCCTAAAGACAGATTGTAGGAATATCTATCAATAAGAAAACAGAATTACTTTTTCTATATGTTTCTTTATTTGCTAGTCCATCAATCCTGATATAATGATTTTACATACTTAGGGTACAAACTCGACATTGAAATTTTTTACTCTCACCCCTCAGGCAATATGTTTCAAAATTCTATTTTTACATCGCCCGGAGGGTGTTTTTTTAATTTTTTACTAGTACGATTAATGATGCTTCGTATTCTTTGTTAATGCAATTTTAATTACCTACTCTGATATTATCAAGTCTATCTAATGTTGATCTTTTAAACAAGAAAGGTGTGCACCCTCCAAAGGATCAAAATATTGCACCTTATCCCTTCTTTCTGGGTTTAGTGCATGTGGTAGTGGATAAGGTGCTGGTCTGCAACATCATAGTAGGTGAGATGTGCACTCTGTCAAAGATCAAAATTCTACAGTTTATCACTTCTGCCTGGGAGTAGTCTTACTTAGGCTAGACAGAGTCAGAGAGGCTCCCTCCGATCAATCAACTGGTCACGTCAAGCCCTAGCATTTATATGATTGTCCTGACTCTAGCGCCCTTATGGCTAGCCCTAACCCTTTTTATCATATATGTGCTAGAAGACAGTGGCTGAGGGTCTTCATGTCCTGTTAGCTGTGGTTGGTGACCTGTGATGCTTAAAGACGGAATCCTGGTGGCTGAGCTGTCCCTAACATGCAACTCTCCACTTTGGCTCTTGCTTAGGCTACACAGGCCATTGGAAAGACTCCCTCTGATCAGTCGGTTGGTGATGTCAAGCCCTAGCACCTACATGATTGTCCTGACTCTAGTGCCCTTATGGCAAGCCCCAACCCTTTTTATCATATGGGTGCTAGAAGGCAGTGACTGAGGGTCTACATGTCCTGGGAAATGAGGTTAAACTCTATGTCTTGTCTATAAACAAAATTGTATTATGCATTAAGAATGAATTCATTTCACAACTTTGTCGCCATTAAATAACCCACCGAGGTTGATATGCCGTAAAACAAACCAAACCAAACATAATTCCAGTTGTGCTATTATGTTCACTTTTAGATTAATACTGTTGGGAAAGGTATGAAGCCTTTCATTTCTCCACCTATGAGTTAAATAATATCACTATTGTTCTTCATCAAGGCTGGCTTTGGCATTAGATAACCCTGGAAAGTTTATATACCATTAAGCAATGAAACCCAAACAAATTTCTTCCTAGTGAGAGAATGTAGTAATTGTATTCATAGAAATCTAATTAGATATGCAAAAAGTGTATTTTTGT